>JAHTLZ010000122.1:30678756-30695829 GCA_023846285.1 Phrynocephalus versicolor | reverse complement strand
TCTTCTTCTTCTTCTTCTTCTTCTTCTTCTTCTTCTTCTTCTTCTTCACATTTATGCCACACCTTTCCACTAAAAGATAATATGAAAGGCAGGCTACAAACATTTAAAAGACTAAAAAGAGGGGGGGGACATACAGTATTTAGCTAAAAAGTAAGAACATAAAACCCAGCCCATTACAAAAAAACATTAAATTTTAGCAGATATGTTAAAAACCATTGAAATCAAAATATATAGATTAAAAACAACACTCTGGGGTTTGTTAAATATCACACCCCAATAGAAAAAACATGTGTTTTCTTTCTTTCTTCTGTTGGTGTGGCTTTACAGAGCAGTGTGTTCATTTCATCTCTAGAGAGCGAAACACATCAATTGTAAAATGACCTCTAACATTTATCAACTGCAGCACACCTAACTTTGTTCAATATGTGAAATGACCTTTCAGATCCCTACCTTAGGAAAGATCCTCCCAAAGAGGATATCAAGTGTATGCTCACTGTGTGAAAAACAGGCCCCCTTCATGGTTCAGCATCAGTATCCTTTCAGTTTAACATTAACAATGCTCTCGCCCTTGAACTGGCTTGCACCTGTTTGTACCCACAACAGGATGGACCACCTTGAAGTTGTGAGTGAACCACCAAGCTGTGCATTTACCTGCTTACATTGTCACCTGTTATGCTTGGTAGGGGTGGCAATGGAACTCCAAATGGTAACTGTTTAGTGGTTTTACACACTTGATTTTACTGTGCTCCAGTTCTGTTGGCTCATTTTAAAGAATTTTTTTTAAAAAAATCCTGCTCTTTGCCTTCTGAAAAATATGCAAGGTCTATTCAAAAAGAAATTAATTTTACAACAATGCGGTTAAACAAACACGGCAATTTAAAACACCATAAGCCAGTGCTCAGCATTTCAAAGGGATTAAAAAACATCATTTCTCTATTCAGGAATTCCTGAAAAGGGTCACCATAAGGCAAAACTGACTCGATGGCATGTAATTTATTTTATTTCAGAAGCTGGACTAAATCCCTCCTTTAAGCCAGGTATCAGTGTTATACTTTACTCGTATATGTGCTTGTGGATTCTAGTCTGTGCTGGAAACGAAGGGATGAAGTGGGCTAAAATTAGCATCGAGTAAAAAGAGTATGCTGGTTTTGTGTATGAGATTGCAATGAATGTTGTAACGGAGTTGCAAAGGACTCAGTAGTCCTCAATACCTGAACAGTTCAGTTTTATACTTCAGTGCACATGAGGATGTTCGTTTGTTTGTGTGTTCATTCATTCATTCATTTGTTCCTTTGTTCATTGGTTCACTCATTCATTCAATTTGTATACCGCTCCCGTTCGTGCCAAGGGCACTACTTTGGGTGGTTACAACAGGTATAAAACATGAAGACAAAAGCATTAAGACCACTACCAATAGCAAAAAAGAGAGACCCCTATATCCTCTCCAGCACCATTACAGTAATTCACAGCTAGAGATGGGCACAAAACGAGCAATTTTTCGTTTTCGTTTTTGTTTTTTCATTTTGTTACGTAACAAAACAAAAAATGAATTTTTGCCTCCAAAATGAAACGAAATGAACAGAAACACCAGAAATTTTGACGTCTGTTTCATTTTCGTTACGGGCAGTACATTGAATTGTAGAGATGGGAACAAAACGCACAATTTTTCGTTTTCTTTTTCATTTTTTTGTTTTGTTACGTAACAAAATGAAAAACGATTTTTTTGCAAAAATTTGCGAAAAACAAAAATGAACCGAAACGGACCCCCTAAATGACAAACGACAAACGAAACACCATTTTTTTGAGTCATGCCCATCTCTATTCACAGCATTCTACCATGGAAAAAGTTACATGCCTGGAGGATAGGTAGCTTGCACGAAATCCCCTACTTAGAACTGTTCCCCATGTAGGTATTGTGTCCTCTGTGAAATGTCCCCTTACAATGGCTTTTTGCACAGTCTTCTCAAAGAACACAAAACCAGAAGTTGGGAAATACATTCAGTGATTATGGTGGCTAACATTGCTTGGTTTATTGGTGGCTGGAGCATTCTGGAATTTGTAGTCCAAAATGTCCACACAGGTTTCTCAAGCTATGTACAAAAGCATGGAAGCATCAATTCAGACACCATGTTTGGCATAGGACACTTTTGCCTGTGTAACAGCTATTTTAAAAATGCAAAACAAAATATGACCCTTAAAAAAACATATTATTACAAAAGCATGAAACGATGATACACATATTGGTTGTTTTTGCGCATCATAGTAAGCAATTGTTTATGGTTGACATGTTTTGTTTTATTATTATTGCTGTAGCTGTGAATTGTCTTGCAAACAGTCAATCACAGTCTGTTTTCCCTATTTTGGGCCTCTTTCTCACCTGTTCTGCTCAGCACCTGTTTTATAATGCATGTGGGTAGCACAAGCCAGAGTTCTGAATTCAGACACTGCGGCACACTCAATGTTTGAAACAGTTCAGAAGTCATAGGCCAACATCAAACCAGGGGTTCTAATGGCTGGCTAACAAACTGTGTTTAGAGGAACAGATTCAGTCACAGCAGGAAGCCAGAATTCAATAAACCACAACCTGACCTGCTGTTACATGCAAATCAAACTATTATAAATGCACAACTACAGTGCGCTTCAACCAAGGGAAGATAGATCAACAAGCAATTTCATAACTTGAAGTGGTGGTAACACAATCATTTGTCCAAGAGATAACACTTATAAGCTGCTATACTTGCCAAGTCAACATGCAAAACAGACCCCATTAATTTCTCCTGGTTACTAAATACCAAGCAGAAGCACGTGAAAAATCTCAGAGGACTGCCACATATCCTTTACTGCTTAACTCAACTCTTCCTTTAATTGTGCAGTTTCCTGTTCAGGTGACTCGATGCTTAGTGCTATTATTTCCTCTAGTACAGGGCTGGGCACAGGTCTCTAATCAACTGAAGGTGAATTTTGATTTCTAGAATGAGTTATCTGTGCCTTATCTAATTCAGTTTGTGTCTGGGATCTATGTTGACTTACAAGCCTTCAATTGACTTATTTTGGAAAACCAGTATAGCTTTTTGTTGTTCTGCTGGTATATATGAACATTCTAGACATAATAGATCCTAAAGAGAGAGATAAACCAGTCAAACAGACAGCTAGTTTTTGGGGGGTTGCATAATAGGTGCCTTTAAAATTTGTTTTTCTAAAAAATAGGCTGGATTTATTTCTGCTCCACCCATTTCAGTTATTGCTGTAGAATCAATCGGTGTCACTTTATTTCATAAAATCCTAGAATTATGGAGTAGTGAAGTTGGAAGAAGTCCACAAGCCCGTCAGGTCCAACCCACCTGCTTGATGCAGGGATACAAATCAAAGGATTCCTGCCAGGTGGTTGTCCAAAGTTCTCTTGAATACAATTGATTCCACTGCTGTACTGCTCTAACAGTTAGGATTTTCTTCCCAATATTCAGCTGAAAGCTGGGTATTGTTGAGTCCATTGTTGTGGGTCCTGTACTCTGGGATGATTGAGAACAGATCCTGCTCCTCCTCTGTATGACAGCCTGTCAAATATTTGAAAATTGCTGTCATATCATGTCAGCCCAGAATGGCATCTAACCCTTCTGCTTCAGTCTGGAACTCATACCGATTTATTGCACAGTTATAGCTTAGTCCACAATTGCACATGGTTGTGTGTGTTGTGTCATTATAGTCGTGACCGACTCTTTGACTCTCCATGTCCATGGAGTTTTCTTGGCAGGAATACTGGAGTGGCTTGCTAGTTCCTACTCCAGGCGCCTACAGCATCTGGTATTCCCTGGTGGTCTCCCATCCATGTACTAACCAGGGCTGACCCTGCTTAGCTTCCGAAATCAAGCGAGATCGGATGTGCTTAGGGCATCTAGGCAGCGCACATGGTTATTAACTTCAAAAATTATCTTTACCTTCATCTGTTCTGTGATTTTTTTGTTTTCCCAGATGGAAAGATTTTGAAAACTGGGAGGAAAATTGTATTTAATTCTTAATTACAAGGAATAAATTGTCAGTCAGATTCCTATAGATATTCACAAAAGGTTTTTGTAATTGTGGCTGACTGATGAGATGCCAAAGGCACATCTCGGTTTTGTGCTGGGTCATACGCTCAATTACACAACCAAGACATTGTGCTGGCATCTCATTAATTAACTGCAGTTATTGGCAACAAGTTGCACAAACTTCACATGAAGACCAGTAGGACTCCACTTATCATTACCTTATCTGTTGCCAACTTACCATGGGAGCCAGATAAAGTAAGCATGCAATTGTCAACTAAATAGGAAAAATAAGATACACGTGTGAAGTATTTCATCATAACTCCATGTTTGCTAGGACTACCCCCCACCCCCAACATACACATACAAGCAAGCCAGGAGAGGAGTATAATAAATCCATTTAGCATACATGCATGAAATATTTCAACATTCTGCCATACTGTATATGCCATCCTTGGAATATGCAAGAAAGGTCTGATACAAATGAAGGAAAGAAATATGCAACTTCGAAAATTAATTCTCCCCCCTCTCCCAGAAAGCTTGTTCAGGGCAACAGACACAATAGTCCTCTCTCCTTCAGTTCTCTTCATTACAATGTAATTATTCACTATATACCTAAAATAATAGTGAAAAATTGCCCTCGAAATCAATACTATATTACAGGCCAGCATTTTGTGATATTTGAATTGTTCCTCCTCTCTCCTGATCCCTCTGAATAGGGAGGAACACATCTCGCTGTCTTAAGGGCCCTGAGCAAATTAATGTTTGAAAGAGATAAATATGAAAGTAATTAAATAAGATAGAAAATGCAGGAGAGCCCCCGCGGTCTTGTTGCTATGGTTTTTGCCACTTGCCAGTTGGCAGGCTTTGATGTCGAGGCCGTACATCTCTGTTGGGAAGGAAAAGAGTTCCCGCTGCAAAAAACATTCTTCATAAAATCTAGACGGCTGCTGTGAGTGACAGCAGGTAATCTACCGTGCCATTGAAAATGCCAAAAGCAAACAGCAACTAATTCTCTCCCTCATGCTAAGGAACAAAACTCAATCTATTATGAAATGTTCCTCAGCAGCATGGGCTGAGCCGGGCAGCTTGATATTTAAAAGTGGTGTGGTCTGAGGAAGAACAGTGAGAGAACCCCTTTCAGAGGTATAAGTGGGGGAGATTTTTGTGTGTGTGTGTGCGTTTGTGCGTGCACGTGTGCATGCTTGTCTGTCTGTCTGTCTGTCTGTCTGTCTGTCTGTCTGTCTCTCTCTCTCTCTCTCTCTCTCTCTCTCTCTGTGTGTGTGTGTGTGTGTGTGTGTGTGTGTGTGTGTGTGTGTAGTCATTAGTCTAGTGGCTTCCAATCCAGTGTCACTAGATGTTAGTTGGACTGGAGTTGGGCCGGAGTTCTCATAAGGCTAAGCTCAAGATACTTGAAACTGCAATCCAGTAACATATCTGACATGGCCGGGCCTGCAATTAATCAAAGGGATGCTGTTGCCAGTGGCAAGAGACTTGGGGATAAGATATTCACTGTTGTCCCTCCTCCCTGTCCAAAGATGATGGTTAGTATTCTGAAAAACAGCTTCATTTTAAAAACAGGAAGTTAGGGCATGAAGTCTTCAATAAAGACATTCTTCTATGAGCCACATTGATGTGTCTATAGTTGTGGGTCTCTCTGGTGGAACTTTCAGAGCTGAAGTTCAGAAAATCTGAATAGTACATCCGTAGTTCTGCCCTTGTGGGCAATACTCTTTCCGCCTACAAACTGACAACCCCATTCATCTATTCTAGACTAAGAAACAATCATGGGAGAAAGCATGGAACTATTTATAAGTAATGTAGCTAACGGTCACCTCTTATTTTAGGGGAACAAGTGATGTAACTAGAAGTTACAAAGATACAACGAATAACATCTAGGTTATTTAGTTATAACAAGTAACAGCTAACTACTTTTAAATATTATTTTAAAAGAGCATACTAATCAGAGATGATTGGAGATTCTGAGGTCATAGGGCCAGTGTAGCTGTTTCAAGTTTTAGTCTGAATTTTAGATGAGCTATCAAAGATGCTGAAACTGTTTTAGAGTTTAGCTCTGCAGGTTGTTTCTTAAAAACTGAGAAGGGAAACTGGAATTCATTCACTGCTCTTAGGCAGAGCTACTGCCTCTGGTTATAAGGTATTTAACAGGGATTGCTGACAAACATTTTTCAGGGTTGACACAAACCTCTTATCAGTCCTAAATGTTAAGGGAAGTATTGTTTGGTTTTGCATTTTATATTTAAATCATATTTATTTTTTCCAAGGTGCAAAAATCAGAATTGGCCATAGCATCAGATTTTCTTTCTCAAAAAGAATGCTCCCAGCGAGCACTAGAACAGAAACAAAGAGCTTGAGAAGAGCTTGGCTTAACTAGACTCAAAGCCTTCTAGCTTTTTCTCCCAGATGAATCACATTGAAGTGTTTATAAGATGCCTGCAAGGTAGAGAGAACTCCTGGGATGGAGAATCATTGCGCTTGTAGTCCAGAAAATGCCAAACCCCCATCCTTATTGGTCAAAACTGGATATAGTACTTTAGGTCAGGTCTGGCCAAAGAAGAACAGACTCGTGCATTACTTCACTTGATTAGGAAACCATAAGTTTGTTCATACAGCCTAGAGTTTTGTTAGCAGGTTTTTGCTATTTCACTGCATTATTGACCTGAGTTTAGCTGGTGGCCTGTTAAGACCTAGATGGTTACTTCACATCCATTCTCGTCTGGGAGGAAGTTCATTGCGTGTTGATGTCAGTTGCGGTCACGTGGTCTTCCGGTTCTGTCATTATTCCTGTGTACGCACGGGCGTGATTGATGATACCGGCATGACTGTTAACACACGTTCTCGTTCCGTGATGAAATGTGAAATTCCATGCTTTCGTTCTCCATTTTTTTTCCAGCCCGACCTTCCGTTTTTCAATGTTTTGATTCTCCGAAGCCTTGCCTTCAATGCGTTACGGAGCAAACTTCAATGCATTTGTCTTTTAAAAGCTATTCACTGCATTGCTAACTCCATAGGGAATTTACTGGTGAATGTCGCTTCGCACTCCTGCCACTAGATGGGTTCTGTGACAAACGTGACTTCACGGGCTCTCGTCTCGGAACGAGAAGTGCGATGAGCAGATTCCCGAGGCCAAGGAGGGGAATCTCTCATCCTGCTTAAATCGCAGTTCAGGAGGCGTGGTTGGGACGAACTCCCCTTGTCCCGCAATGCACATGCGGTAAGATTACTTCGTACCGGTCCCAAGCGGGACCGCAAACAGCAATGAGATGGATGTGAAGTATCAGCCCTAGATATTCCTCACTCATACTAAGGCCAAGTTGGGTGTCACCCATTCTGTATTTGTGCTTCTATTTTTTCCTGCCCAGGTGCAGAACTTTGCATGTATTGTATATATTTTGAAATTTGCTAGTCTGGTCCTCCTTCAAAGAGCTGTCAATGTAGGAGGAGGCTTCAATTATCAGCTGCTGGGCCACAAGAGGCTGGCAGAAATTTTAGCCTCTTACCAAAGCTTGTGTTTCAGTGCTCCCTGTTTGATCCTTTTGGTGCACAGAAATCATGGCTGATGGGGGTGTACTTGAAGTGATAGGAAATTTCATCCCCCTTTTTCAAACAGCTGTGGGAATCACTAACAGGTTCTCCGAACTGGGGTGCAATGGGGTTCTTTTGATGGGAACATTATTTTGTGTGTCTTCAAAGCATACAAGGCCTTATTGAGCACTCACGGAAACACACACTTGATGACCCTCTGCTCCCTCTGGTAATCGACGGAGATCTTGGAACTCAAATCACTGCACAAGGACCAGAAAGACATTGGCTTAGTCGTACGTACAAAAAACAACAACACCAGAGATGTTCACCTCCATTCTGCCAGCTTCTCCCAATGTATGAAATACTTTTCATGCTGTGGTAAAGTATGCTACTGCTTCCTTCTAATGGTCCTGACATTTGTGTTCTTTGCAGCCCACCCATCCCATAGTACCTATACCGGAAAATGAAGCCCTCAGCTTTAAAGAGATAATGGTACAGCGCTTTCTGTTTCTAAATGCATGTGAGATTATAAATGATCTCTGATTTAGATTTATTTCTCTCAGTGCAGTATAAAAGGAAAACCAGGCGTGTAGTTGGAGATGGCAGCAGCATCTTTCTTTAATAAGCCAGCATGCTGACATCCGTATCCTGCATTACAGACCGGGGGACATCATCTGTTGACTAAAGTTTTGTCCTGCTTCTCAGATGTAACCTTGTGCTTAATGAACACCAGGGGGGTTGGGAAGGAGCCATGCGGCAGGAGGCATGTTAGAATGTATGTTCATCAGACTATGCTGGGACCCTTGGGAGCGGGCACATGTTCATGTGAAAGTTTAAGGACAGGGGATGGAACTAGAGATGGGCACGAAATGAACAATTTTTCATTTTCATTTTCGTTTTTTCATTTCGTTACACAACAAAACAACAAATGAATTTTGTCTCTAAAATGAAACGAAACGAACAGAAACACCGGAAATTTTGTCGTGTGTTTCGTTTCCGTTACTGCAATACAAGTGAATTGCTTAAAATCCTAAAAAAAATCACAAAAATTTGAAATAAATGGTAACGAAATGGTAATGAAACGAACGAAAACGAAAACGATTTTTTTGCAAAAATTCACGAAAAACAGAAACGAACCGAAATGGACCCTCCAAACGACAAACGAAATGCCATTTTTTTGATTCGTGCCCATCTCTAGATGGAACTGCCCACTAGAACCAACTCTCCTCTCTCCCATGTCTCCTACTCTCTTGGATAATATCTGAAAGTGGTTTGTATGCAGATTCAATCCAGTTTGAAACTCAACCCTGAGGTCCTTTGAAATTCCCACAACACCTCCTGAATGTAAGTGTCCCAACCCTTTTATTTCAGAACATGAGCTTCTTTATGGAAGTTTTATTACTTCCAGACAACATTACCTGGTCTAATCCAGCTCTCTGCCTGTACCATCTGCTTCCCGTTGGTGGAAGCAGAGCTTAGCAATGTTTTTTTTTTTAAAAAAGCAATTCATTACCTTTATAATTATAATTGTAATAGTTATAATTACATTTTATTCAAAACTAATAAAATGTTTTTCTGTAGGGTTATTTTAAAGAAACCAAAATACTGCAGAAGGCCTGTAGGGGCTGAAGAACGCTAAAGTAGTGTCACGCTATGCCCCATTTGACACAAAGTTCTCCCTGACTGCAATGTAGTCATAATTCAGAGTGTGTCAGGTCTCTCCAGACAGAGGGATAGAGATTTTTCCACCACAGCTCTATTTTAAATCAAATGTCTGCTACTGCTTTCTTCAATGAAAAGTAGTACTTCATCTACTCCTCCACAGGGTCTCGCTGCATTAGTTGATCAAATGCCGCTTCATGTCCCACAAGCGAAACAGAGACTGTGAGTTGAAAGCAAAACATCACTGATTTTCAATTGTTCCAGCTTCTTTCCTGAAAATGTTGGGAATGGGAGCTAATAGCTTGGAGCCAGCTTTCCCTGCGGGTGTACTTGACATTATCTTAGAAAAATGCAATGAAAAGAAAAAATTGGCTCCCAGCTAATTAAATAACTGAATGGCTCCTCCAGCTTGTAGCTCAGTTTTATTACTTTTTCACATCTTACCTCAAGTACTTCTCATTTATTGCCCACCTCCCCAAAAGCCACTTGGCTTGATTAGTAAGGAGGTGCTTTTGACTCAATGTTTATACAGAGAACATCTCTTTCTGTGAGTTAAAAAGAAAAGCAATAGCCAGAGGCTATGCCCAGAATGATCACCACCAGCACTGGGATCTATAGCATTGAATGGGAAACTCCTGCTTGTAGTGTTCATCTTCATACCCTGTCTGGGTTCTTGCAGTCATCTTCAGCACAGACGAAGCCACTGGTGTTGGCCTATTCCAGTTGGAAAAGGCTTGGAAAAGGATTGTCCGTCACAAAAAAAGCATTTGAAGCATTGTTTCAGCCAACCAGGCAATGACTCACTGCCATGCCCCTAAGCCCAGTCTTTAGCCTAGCGTACTACTGCAAAGAGAGGGTTGGGATACTTCTGATGATTAAGCTATCAAATATGAGCGCTCCTCTATATATACCGGTGATCTTGCTCAGCCTGCTTCTCATTTTTCAGAATGAGTTTGTAGATGTGTTCAGCATGCAGTGGATTCAGGTGTGCTCCTCACCCCAGACATATCAGGCTTAGGCTCAGTTTGTTGTCGGTGACACAAGACCTAGGCACTTCACAAATGTATCCATTATTTTAATCAGAAAATAAAACTTGCCTTCTTTTAAGGATGAAGAAAGTTTCCTTTTAGATCTTCCACTAAAAATAATAATCTTTAAATGCTTGATTGAAGAAGAGGCTGAAATTCTATTGCTAAGTGTAGTCATTCACAACTAGAGTGAGCTCATTGTGGGGATTTGGGGAGCCACATCTTCCATAAGTCCCAGCGATTCCATGGGCCTACTCAGGTTGTGATTTCATCTACAGAGTTTTCATGTATTTCTATCTCCATCTTGCTCCTCTAACACCAAGTCAAATTTCAATGTATATTTTCCAGGGCAAGACCTTATTTGTTAAATATTGCACACCTTAATGACACTGTGGATAACAATTTGTAAAATTCAGAAATATGAATGCCTTTGACATTTTCCTCTTCCTCCTCTTCCTCTTCTTGATACCAACCATGTGATAATTCTGGGCATACATCTGCTGTGGTGATCTTTGTGCTCAAAGCCATGCATTTAATTTATTTAGTTCCACAATCTACCCCCCACATTTCCACTCCAAGGATGCTGAGGATGGTTTACGATATAAATGTAAATGAATAATTGTAAATTGAAACCAATGAGGACAGTTGGAATGCAGTTGGAATGCAATTTATTATCATTGTATAAATATGAGATTAAAAGTGCCATCCAGTCAGTCATTCACACAACCCAGCATAAAAATCCAAGACGTAAAATCTACAATTTAAGAACAAACCATCTATACACATACTCCAACATTCACATGCCGAACATTACTTACATTCATTTAAAACTGACATAAAACCAAACATACACACACAGCCCTACACTCTTTCACCTGGCAACATTCATAACCAATCCATAAAAAAATAATTTAATACAGGAACAGGCATTAGAACCTACAGGCTAGTATCCTACTGTTAGACTGCAGACCAACTGAATCTATGTCAGAATAGCAAGTCAATGCTTCTGTAAATAAGTCCTATTCATTCAGTGGGTCTACTCTAATAGGAACTAGCAATATGATACTGGCTATGGAAAAGGTAAGATTATTCGCTGAGATTTTGGAATAAAACAGGCAACATTAAAGGCAAGTATCCCTTGACTGGCCTGCAGTTCATCATCTGAACAACAGCCCAGAGAAAGTCTAAGTTCCTCATTATGCCAACTCCAGAGACAGGTGGAAATATAGTTCAGAGCTTGCAGTGTACCAGTCACTGACTAACCATAGAAGAGATGCCTGACCATATTGGCAGTGCTTCCTTCTTGATTTTTGAGGAATTTTCATGCACATTCTGCCTCTCCTTCACCACCCTTATCCGACAATCTTTTAAAAACAACAAAAGTTTGTAATGTAAAATGAAAAGCGAAAACACAAGAACCTAGTTTAATATGATTTTAAATTGCATCTGTGGTGTGATATTTGCATTTTTTAAAAATGTATACATTCCTGGCATGTTGAAGTAGGACTAGGCAAATTCATTCATTTATTCATTCATTCATTCATTCTACTTTTATACCACTCAATTAGTACAAGGAACTTCTCTGGGTAGTCAACAAACAAGTTATATAGCAATACTTACAGATAAATGAGAATGACTCCATCTATCAATTAAAATAAGAACAAAGCAAGTCAATAGAAAAGGACAAATGCAAGTTAGGAATGGAATGCAAGTTAGGAATTTTCTTGCATCAAGCCACAATGTCCACTATTGAATCAACTAGGGAATTATACGACAACATCTATATCAGTCCAGTGAGGCAGGGGGTCTGCTGTACTCGGGAACAGACATAGAATATGAGGCAGTGCCAGTAGAGAAAGTCAGAAACCTGCAGCTTAAACTTCATGAAGGAAACACATGTTGAAAAATTAGTTGGCCCACTGGCATCGTAGCAGGATGGAATCGGCCGTGGCAACCAGTGAATCAAGAACTAGGAAATTTGAAAGGCTGGGGAAAACTGTTGTGCTTTTTCTCACATGCCAATTATTATTTGGATAAATCTAGACCAGGAAGGAATGGAAGCAAATTTCTTGCCCATCTGGAGGACCACGGGCAAACCCATTGCTTTTTCTTCTTTCTCTGGAATTTAAGTACAGTGTGTTCGGATCCAATGGGGCTAAAACAAAAACCTTCCTCCATCTCTAACAAGCCTGTTGCTGGCTGTGACATCTCTCACACTTTCCCCGCCATCTCCTAGTACTCAAAGGACAGGACAAGGCCGTCCCCCACACTTTGTGTGGCCGTGGAGCCACTGGCAACCCCTTTGCTTGCCAAATTCATTTTAGAACAAATTCTTTCCTCTATTCCCCCGAGTCAATTGCTGAAACCTGGTTGTTTTCCCTTCTTGGTGTTCAAAAGCTGTCAGAGAACTCACCTCTGTATTTGTTCCAAACTAAAAAAGCTACCTAAGAACTTGCCTTTATTTTGTTCCAAACCTTTTCTAAATGGATTTTTTTTTTGCAGCTTTGTTCTGCCAGAGTGAAAGACAAGCCACGTTTGCCACCCTACCAAGACAAGAAAGATCTAAGCAAAGGAAACGTTCCGGATCCTGTGAGCCCTCACAGCACATCTCAGCGTCTACTCAGAGGAGACTTTGGCAACAATTTTGCCAACCGCAGCTAAGGTACAACAGTCATTTTTGCTCATTGGCTTTTCCTTATGTATCAGCATAACTTGGTATAACCTGTGGTCACTGGACCACTCCATTGTCAGAGAAGGGCAATTCCCAACAGCCTCTCAGCATCACCAGGGTGGTTCAACACGACGGATGGTGCAATCATACAATATGCAGAGGACCAATAGTTGCCCATTGTAAGGACACCAGCAGTCCCAAATCATAGCACCTTTCCACCATAAACGCTGGAGCAGCTCTAAGATAGGAGGAGCTCCCTTTCTGATTCCTATTCTATTGCAGAGCATGCTTTGAATGGCCAAGGGTACTCTGCAGTGCTAAAAGGTGTCTTCTTCTTCATTGATGTCAGAAGGAAGCCAATTGTACTTCTGGAGTGGAAGGTGCCCGAATGTGTTCACACCTTCTTCAGGGAGGATCTTTCCAAATACTCACAATTTTTCTCATCCTGGGTGAACATCCTATCCATAAAAAGTCTAATGCCTGGGAAATCTTTGCTGCTGTAGAAAGAGCAAAAAGATAATGGCCTTTCTCAATTATGAGCAGTATTGTCTAAAAAAGTGGTGGGTTTTTTGCTGAAAGCATGTATTTTGTAGTGAATCTTTGCATTTTTTTACACCCACCCTTTACACAAAATACAAGGCCTTTTGCCCCAAAACAATTCATAATTTTCACTCACAGTCCAGAACATGAAAAATGCACAAATAAAGTTCATATTTTTCTGCAGTAGCTGGATTTTTGTTGTCATTTATAAGACCAAAATATGTAAAGACATTCCCATTGCTTTGTCTTTTGTGCTGAGTGACCTGAAGACCTAATGGAAGTTGACTGGTTTGGTAGGTCTTTAGAATAGCTCACCATTAAGAAGTGGTTTCCAGCACTGAATTGCCACATGTTCTTAGACTACAACTCCCAGAAATCCTGGCCAGTACAGCTAGTGGTGAAGGCTTCTGGATGGTTTAGTCCACGAACATTTGGGGACCCATGATTGAGAACCACCGTAGTAAGGAGGACCCTCCATCCTCCCTGCCTCTGCCTCTTAGGTCAACCTAACAACTTTCATTCCTTGCCTTCCTACTTTGGACTCTGATAAGCAGCTTTTGTTCAGTCGTTCAGTCGTGTCCGACCCTTCATGACCCCATGGACCAGAGCTCGCCAGGCCTTCCTATCTTGATAAGTAGCTAGATAGGACCAAATAATTTGCTTCTGATCCCACTTGAGCCTGATGACTGTGCCATGTTTACCACCAGTCAATAAAAAGTAATGTCTCCTACTAATAACAGGGTATCTGAGGGTTGAGGCTCTTGCGAGCATTAACAGTTGAAAACAACATAAAAGCTTTAGGCAATGGAAAGGTCTAGAATGACCTTGACAATGCAAATGTCAGATAATGTACCTTCCATTATCTCAGAAGGGAGATGTTGTGCTTTCAGATGGAGCTGTGCATGTAAGCTGTGTATTGCAATTCTGATTGGCTATTATCTCTCACCAAAAATTAGTGCATCCTTCTTGAGCCTCCATCCCCTGCAAGAGAATTATGATTCAATTCTAAGAGCAATAAACAAGCCCAAGTCTCGTCAGTTTTCTCAGAAACAAATTGATAAATGGGGCAGTTATTATGAGTGTGGTATGCTCCCCTTTCTGATTATCCTAGGATAAAAATAGACAGACATAATGTTCTCAAGCTGCATTATGAGCCTGAGTTGACCCCACTGGTTTGCATAAGGCTTATGTTTGAGTCACTGCATGCATAACTATCCATCAGTGGTTCTCAACCTTCTTAATGCTATGACTCGTTAATACAGTTCCACATGATGTGGTGATTCCCTTGCCCTGCTTGGAAGTAGCCACACGCCCCCTTTAGCAGGCCACTGCCACAGGTGCCATAGAGAATTTCCCTCTAGTCTACAGGCACCCTCAGCCAATCGCAGCCTCCGGTGCCATTGACTGACATCCCCTCCAACCTATCAAGCTGTAACTCACTCTTCCCCCCTCCTCCAGATCCAAGTCATTTGTGCCTTTTTCTTCACTGGCTCATGGTGACCCCTGTGAAATGGTCGTTCAACCCCCAAAGGGGTCCTGACCCCCAGACTGGGAACCACTGCTACACACTGTGGCTGTGTGAATGGTTGGCATGTCTTAGAATCATAGAATCATAGAGTTGGAAGAGACCCCAAGGGCCATCTAGTCCAACCCCCTGCCATGCAGGAACCCCCATCACAATATTTCCGGCAGATGGCCATCCAGCCTCTGTTTAAAAACCTCCAAAGAAGGAGACAACCACCCTCCACGGCAGCATATTCCACTGCCGAACAGCTCTGACTGTCAGGAAGTTCTTCCTAATGTTCAAATGGAATCTCTTTTCCTATAGTTTGAAACCATTGCCCCAAATCCTAGTCTCTGAAGCCATGGAAAACAAACCTGTTCCCTCTTCAATATGACATCCTTTCAAATATTTAAACATAGCTATCATATCCCCTCTCTGTATCCACACAATTTCTTCTTACCACAAATGTTAGCTCTCTCTTCAACTTCAGCTTTGAGTAGTGAATTTGCCTTTCTTTTTTGCAAACTCTCTAAAGATGACTTATACAAACCTTGTGATGTTTTTTTGGTATGGTCAAATCCCAGATGATCATTTGGTACAGTTCTAAGTGCAGTAAATTTTAACTTCACCATACAGAGATTTGCTGTATCAAGTCTAGGAGGTTCCCTGTGCGCATTCCTAACAGCTCATCCTCTTCTCTTTTTCTAGAGACCACTTAGAGTTTGATGTTACCCGTAGAGAACACCTACAGTCGGGTGTAATGCTGGCCTGAAATCCACGTGGAAGGAAACCGATGTATCGCAGCTTAACATGGCCTCCCTCCCTTTTCCGCTTAATAACAGTAAAATACCAGTAGCTGGCAGCGGCTTATCAGGAAGGTGGCAGCCCGTGTGCCAAATTGCAAAAGTGACTGTGGAAACTGTCCATATCACAACAATACGCCACCCCCCACCAAAAAAAGCTATCAAGTCAATTGTTAATGTACGTTGTGAAGAAAATAGTGACAATTATTTAGAAAGCTACTCATATTCTGAAATAAAATAAAGTTGGACTATACATTGCACATGGCATTTTTTGTGGATTTTTGTGTCTTTTCGTCGAAAGTGTTTGCCACCAATTTTGTCCTATTTAATGCTTTTTATCTAGTTACGTCAGAGTTGTTATCAGTGTGTTCAGTTGTAAACACCATTGATGAATGCACACTCAAATTAGAAACCATTCCCCCTTTGTAAAAATGACTGGGTCACAGCACTAGGAAGGTTGAGAACCACTGGTCTATGGGAACCTGCGTCCTTTTCTGCATCCGTTAATCACTTCTCATTGAAACAGTAAGCAGTGATCAGGGCTCTTTTTCAAAATGTTGTCTAGGTATCTATTGCTTGGAGCCAGAAAGTACATGTAATCAAAATGCCTGGAAGAGATGTGTTTTTCAGATGAACTGTGTGCAATCAAGCATATGTCTGTGCTACTGGAAGGCTTTGGGTTATTAAGACCCAAGGAATTTACATTAATTTTGAGTGCTTCTGCTTTCTGCAATCTGGTGCACAGCATCCCCAGCCATCTATATTAGGAAATATGTCTCAGGAATGTTCCTTCAGAGTCAATGTTCTTTTATGGTCAGGAATGCAACAGAACATGTGTAGATTTTGAGAGAAGGTTAAAGGAAAAATATGGATACTTGCAAAACCACCTGTTAAATCAGGAATATGCAGTGTGGATCTTTCTTTGTAAAATGATATTTACCAGACTTTAATTGAATTTTTTCAATTTAATTGAATTTTTTTTTTTGGGGGGGATGAAATGGCTTTAATTAGGGCATCTGATTGGCTGACTTTTTTGCACTCAAATAAATTACCATAAATCAAGTTCAACACCCCCCTGCACCTTTCTGTATTTGTTGATCTGCTGCTCTACATCAAGACAAAGGGAACAACAATTATCGCCTGTTATTCTCTTAGTTTTTTTTCTTAATACCAGAATTTATGAATCGTCACCTTGTATTTTTAGTTTTTTTTCTTAATACCAGAATTTATGAATCGTCACCTTGTATAGAGTCAGCAGACTCTATACTAAAATGGGCAGTTACATATAATATATAAT
>JAHTLZ010000122.1:30661364-30675916 GCA_023846285.1 Phrynocephalus versicolor | reverse complement strand
ACACACACACACACACACACACACACACACACACACACACACACACACACACACACACCCTCCTAATCTGTTTCAGCCTCCTGGCATATCCCTCCTTGGTCACCCTGTGTAGCTGCCATGACAGAAGAGGGGGCCGGCGAGGCACCACCTCCTTAGTGAGTGACCAGCAAAACCAGTGCTGGAAACCTGGTGGTATTCTTTTGGGGCTTCTTATGAATGTAGATCCATTATCCAAGCATTGAGGATGGTCCTTTTGCTTCACAATTGTGGTTTGAATGGAGGAAGTATTTCTCTCATCCTTTCTAGCAAGAGAGTCTTCTGAAGAAGACGGCAACCATTTTGGAAGAGAAAGTGGCAAGAGGACACGAGCCAAGATAAGTTATTGTTGGAGTCAAGGCTGCTGTCCAAGCAGAGATTATGGCTGCACCTTTCATGACTATGACCAACATGGCACAATTTACTGTGATGATTTGTCTACTTCAGACCCTCCTGCTCGTCTTGACTGCTGACGGGACTTCTGGCTGGTCTGTCATCAAAATCCTTCTACACAGTTGATTCCACAGCCAGCCCTAGGAGAACACCACCAGCCACTGCAGTCAATGGATAAGCATTACAAATATATATGATCTGACTTCCCTGGCACAGAGCTATGTCTTCTCCTGCAGAGTCTGGAAAAATTACTTTCCTGGACCGTCATTCCCAGAATTCCTTGGACAGCATGGGGGATTTGGGGAATGGCACTCCTAGAGGATCTTGTCACCAAGCTCTGCTCTCTGGATCGTGACTGGTCAAATGCTCCAGTGGAGACGTTAAGACATGGTGTGACCAGCTCAACATGGCCAATCACTTCCTAACTTGCCCTCTCTTTCCCCTAGGCAAGCCTTAAACCCATAGCATTACAGCCAAGTTGTTTTTAACTTGAAGCATAAAAAAACTTTATTTCAATAGCATAATGCAGTGGTGGTGAACCTTTGGCACTCCAGATGTTTTGGATCACAACTCCCAGAATTCCAAACCTAGGGTGCCAGTGACAAAGGACTGTGGGAGTTGTGGTCCAAAACATCTGGAGTGCCAAAAGTTCACCACCACTGGCATAGTGGTTATTATAAGGCACATTTTTAATCTTAAAATTGCAAATGATAATAAGAGTCTACTTTTCCATGCTGGAACCATGGTGTAGCTCTCTCTGATATAAAGTGATTACATTCTACAGCTGCCTGGAAACCCCAAACTCCTGTCCTTAGCTACACTCTAACTCCCCTCTCTCATTTTTCTATCAACCCCTCTCTCTATCAATCTCTCTCACACACACCTTTTCCGCTCTTCTTTTATATGCCCTCCCGGAAAATCTTGATTGGCTGTCCTTCTGCATTCTTTCATCCAGTCAGCCATTTATTTATATTGTTGCCGGGTAAACTTAATGAGGGTTCCATGCCGTGAGTACAATACATGAACACATGTATGAAATACAGTACATAAATATGGCTACCTTCACTGCCATGCAAGCAGACTTCTGTTTTTATGAGAGGACTTTTCCCCACCCCCTTTTCTGGTACGCCATACACCAGTCAAATTGTATCAGAAAGGGTTCTGCCCTAGCCAGCCCGAAGAACAGATTTAGAATGTACGTCAAATCAGTGCTAGTATTTCTGTGCTCTACCTCCCAGAGCCGTAAAGTTAACTTGACATCTTATTTCAGATAATTATTTAACACGCTCAGTTCCTTTGAAAACTCTGCCTCTTTCAAGAAGAAAATTAAATTAAAAATAAAAGGTATTTGCACCAACATCAGACAAAAGGCTGCCTCTCTTCTCTTCTGACTGCTGACTCCAACCTCAGATGGTCAGGCATGCAGGGGTGTCAAGAATGGGTAGCAACTGATGGAAGGGACTTCTTCCCATTTAGATGCAACTTGCTTCACTTTGGCAGGACCGGACTTTTCACTATTAATCATGCTGCTTTCATAGGCCCAGCTGCAATTTAAATGAGGCTTCTCTCAGGCCACCCAACATCCTCAATCAGGAGCAGCTTTCGTCTTGTAATTTTGAACGAACCCACCCCACGGCCACACAATGTCACCGAAAAACTAGTCCACAGTACTGGATTACGAGCTGCAATAATCAAAGCAAACGAATGCAGAAGTGGGGACTAGGGTTCTGATTTGGATGAAAGCGGAAGCTCATTAAAAGAAAACATAAGACTTGTGAGCAATATTTGCAAAGACCACTAGAAGGATGCTTTTGGGAAGCCTTCCCGGATGCGGTGACTCACGTATTAATCAGGCTTATTGGTGCAGAAAATTAAACATTTCACTTGGCACAAACTGGGGAAAAGCACCATCCCCTGTCTTTAGGCAAATTACATATAATCAATTACCTCTCTGGCAGAGAGCAAAATGATTACTTTCTAGTCTATGTGTGGTGCCTGCAGGTAGCTTAAAAGATGAGAAGCCCTATGAAGAAGGAGCAATGTTTAAAGGCAACTCCAACTCCTGTTAATGGTCTTGAGAGAGAGAGAAATATCTTCACTATTATGGCTAATATAGTCAGATAACCTTCATTCTGAGCCCACAAAGACGTGAATAAGAATTACACCCTTGAACAGAAATGGAGGAAAACTACTTTTTTGGGTTCACTGCTCCCAGAATTTCTGAGCTGACTAGTAAATATTGAGATCTCCAGTTACAAAAATGTCCAAAATTTGCCGAGGTGTTGATTCACTGCAAGCAAAACAAGAAAGCACCATAAAAAGGCTTGTAACGTAATAAAAATGGGCAGGTTTCATTTGGCCTACACGTGAGCTATGGCCATAAAAGATGAGTTAGAGTGTGTAAGCCCACTACCCCGTTGCTAAACCCAACTATGAATCGATGCACTGAATCAATTCTTGAATGGTAAGTCAACACTTATGTAGATGCAACTGAATCAATGGGTCTGCTCTTGCTGGAATTAGCACCAGAACACCGCCCATTGTCTTGAAGATGCCCTTAAAAGTCCTCGTTGTTTCAGTACAAAAATAGTCACAATCTCCTAAAATTGGCAGGATTGCCAGAATAATTGAGCTCAAGATGGTGGCAGTCAGGGTTCCCCATGTCCTACTTGCATGTATACCGGTGTACAGTACTGGAATGGGGAGGCAAACTGCAGTTTTTTAATTGATACAACATAGGCTGTGGGTCCCCTGATGGCAATTTTAGTGTAATGATTTTAGTGTAAGGTTTTTATTATTGTTTTAATTATTTATTGATATTTGATGTTTTAACTGTTTTAATTCTTTGATTGTAAGCCGCCCAGAGACCTTTGGGTAGTGGGCGGCATATAAGTTGTAAAAATAAATAAATAAATAAATAAATAAATAAATAAATAAATCCAAATAAATGCCTTGTTTTAATTAATTAATTTATTTATTTTAGAGTATTTTTACCCTGCCTTTCTCCTTGGAAAAGGAAAAGCAGCTGGTTTTACGCAACAGTGTAGCTGCAAATTCAGAAGTGCAGAAATTACCTGTAACTACCTGGGGGTGGGAGAGAGAAGCCAGGAATCTATGGGGTGGGAAGGAAAAAGCTGCCTTCTAGAGACCTGTGCCTCCTGTTCTTCTCCTTACACAGTTTGTGAAATGTAGAGGTAAGAGCAGCAACTGAAAATCTTTGTTTTTGGAAATCATTCTACCTTTTTTTTTAAATGGCAACCCTCTGGACATTCTAGCTGGGGGATTTTGGGATGCGTAGTCCACAAAGTAGTTTGCCCTAGCTCTGATAAAAGGCAGATCCACTCTGGAACTCAGTGCATGCCATGCAGTGTGTCAACAGAGCTCCTGCACACAGTAATTGCCTCCCGCATTGTCTGAGACAGGGAGAACAGCTTACATGTCTATTTCAGACTGAAGGACAGCCATCAACTCATGGCAATGGGGCTGTCTTGAATTGCAAATTCTCTTTGCACACAGGAATACCTGCAAAGACCCATCATAAGAGTACTGTATTCTTGTTATCACCTTCTTGTTATCTGCTGAAGGATTGAGATTCCCCCCCCCATTCTCTATTCATCCATGTGTGTGTGTGTGTGTGTGTGTGTGTGCGCGTGCGTGCGCGCGCGCGTGCGCATGTGTGTATAACATTTAGGGAAAATATCATAACATTTTTTTTCCTTAACCTACCCGCCATCTCCTATGACCAAGCGACTCGTGCTTTTGTGTTTGTTGTTTAGTCGCTTAGTGGTAGCTGTTTATTCGCTTCGCTTGGTCTCTAAGTTTTTATGACGCCAACTTGGCGCGCTGGGTGCTCTAGGTTTTTATATGGTTTTATTCTATGTCTTTGCTGCTTTATATTTGATGTCGAATTTTGTGTTTAACTGGCGCTAGTCGCCCATTGTGAGCTGCTTAGAGTTCCGCAAGGAAGATAAGCGGGATATAAATATAACAAATAAAATAATAAATAAATAACATAAGAAGAGCCATGCTGAATCAGGCCAAAGGCCCATCTAGTCCAGCTTCCTGTATCTCACAGTGGCCCCACCAAATGCATCTGGGAGCACATGAGACTAGATATCTGTCTCCTGATAACGCTCCCCTGCATCTGGTCCTTGAAGTACCCCGGTTTTAAGCCTGGAGATTACACATCTCCATCATGGCTTGATGGAGTTTTCCTCCAGGAATCTGCCCAATCCCCTTTTGAAGGCATCCAGGCCAGATGCCATCACCACATCCTGTGGCAGTATTTTCTTTTCTCTGTTCTCACTCTCCCAACCCTCAATTTGAGTGTATGTCTCCTAGTTCTGGTATTTTGGGAGAGGGAGAAGAGCTTCCCTCTATCCACTTTACTCATGCCCTGCATTATTTTGTACATCTCAATCATATCCCCCCTCAGGCGCCTTTTTTCCAGACTCAAGAGCCCCAAATGTTTTAGCCTTGTCTCATAAGGGAGGTCCCCCAGCCCAGTAATCATTTTAATTGCTCTCTTCTGCACCTTTTCCAGTTCCACTATGTCTTTTTAAGATGTGGTGACCAGAATTGTACACAATACTCCAGGTGCTGCCTTATTATTGTTTTGTATAATGTCATTATAATGTTGGCTGTTTTATTTTCAATCCCCTTTTTGATAATCTCTTAATATGGAATTGGCCTTCTTCACCGCTGCCACACACTAGGTAGACACCTTCATGGAGCTGTCCACCAACACACCAAGATCTCTTTCCTGATCCATCACGGATAGTTCAGAGCCCATGAGTTGATAGATAAAATCTGGATTATTATTTTTTGCCCTAATATGCATTACTTTACATATTCCTACATTGAAATGCATTTGCCATTTTGCAACCCATTCCCCCAGTTTGGAGAGATCCTTCTGGAGCTCTTCACAATCTTCTCTGTTGTTCTACTAGGTTTAAATAGAAAGCAATTCTGCGTAACAGTGACAAAAACTAATCAATGCTAGTACTGTAATTATCCATGATGTGATGATTTGACACTTGTGAGTTTATGAGAGAAGAAAATTATAATTCTTTTTCAAAGGAGAAATCTATATTCCTCCCATTTATTCACTTGGACTTAAATACTCTATTTATATGTGACTAAAACAGAATAATTTGTCATTAGGGCAATATTCACAGTGTTGGCCATAAAAGTCCATTTTATGGCAGTGGGGCGCCCGTTTTTCAGATGGAATTGGCAAGGCTCTCGAGAGAATATTACCAGCTATTGTGAAAATGTAAAGAGCAAAAAGCAATCACCCACTGCGATATTGGGCATATGCGGTCACAATCCTATACCACTTAGCTGGGAGTCGGCATTAAGTGAATGCCAGGAGACTGTCTTTTGCATGCAGGATTGATCTACAAAGTTGCCATCCCATGTTTGTACTACAGATATGTTTAAGCCAGGGTAGATTTTTGTCTCCTTTCCCTTTTCAGGGCCACCAGGCCTATGAGGCGTTGCCCTGTGAGCAGCAGGGCAGCTCCTCATAATAGAGACGACAGAGCCAAAATGGGAGGCAAGAGGTGGGTTCTTCAGATACCACAGTAGCGGAGCAGGTGGGACTGGGGGATTGGCAGGAGGCCCAAATGCTTCTGGCCAACTGGCTGCCATCTGACTAAACGAGCCTGGCATCCAAGCCAAAACGTGACTAACTGCACAGTATGACAACCCAGGGGCAGCAGGAGAGACTGGGCAACCAGGCAGGTGGCAAGGTGTGCTGCGGTTGCTGCCCTTCCCACCAGGTCTCACAACTCGCAGGGGCTACTCTACCATCCCATGTGACACACGGCATACTTTTTTAAGGCTTTAAACTGCTATTGAGTCTTGTGACGGTCACAGCTAAGCCACAGGGAATTTTTCTCCAGGCCATGCCACACGGACCTAAGCCACAAGATGGCTCACAAGTCAGGGCACTGGCACTTCAGTCCTGGCATGGCTCCAAAATGGCACAAGTGAACAACAGGTAGCCACCAGCTACTTCTTCTAGTCTCCTCCCCTCATTCCTGGCTTTGGAAGTACACCCATGTTTCATAAGCACAATGCAAGGAGGGAGGGGATACACTCAACCAGCGAGTGCTGGTGCCAGTCTGGAATGGGAAGACAGGGCTGCCTGGGCTTTCAAGCCACCTTGTTCCCCTCTGCCAGTGCTGTTTGCCCTGAAGTTTGTTGGGAGACACCCCGTCCTGACACCTGAGCTACTGCCCTGAGACCTGGCGACCCTAAGGCTTACAATGGAACTTTGCAAGACTTCCCCCCACTAAATGGATGCTCTGCTGTCCTCTACTCTCTATCACTCTCCACAGATGGTGGACTACAGCTCCCATCGTCCGCAGCACCGGCTGATATGGTCAAAGAACTCTGGAGATCTCATAGGTCATCACAGCTGCACACGCATATACCAGAGAACTTACTTATCTGGAACGGGTCAGACAAATTGACATTCTCCTGAGCATCTGAACAAATGAGTTGGAGCAGAATTTCTTCTAGAACCTGACTAGGCAGATGCTTTTCAGTGCTGGCTAAACTGTATGTTTCTCATCACTGGTGAATCCACAGGGCCCCTCACAGGTTTGTCTTGACTGAAGAGCACAAGTGGTTTTCTTGGAACCGACATTCTTTCTCTCTGGCCAGTAGTCATGGTAGACCAACTCTTGAGACTTGGCTAGGAGGGAATGGACAGCCACACAAGACTGAGTGCAACTTTCTTACTGCATATGAGCTTGGAAAAGTTGCTCTTTTGTATTAATCTTGGCTACGTGATTACGGGAGGAGGATATTCTGGGAAACAGCAGCAGCAGCAGCAGTAGTATCAGCAGCAGCAGAAGAAGAAGAAGAAGAGGAGGAGGAGGAGGAGGAGGAGGAGGAGGAGAGAAGAAGAAAGGTCATGAAGTCCTTGTTCAACAATGAAAAAGAGTGGTGGATGATACCTTGGCTGAGGTTATTAGAATCTCTAACATAGTCACAGACTAGTTTTCATTTCTGGCAGAATTTTTAACAGCTTAGAGGAAAGATAAAAGTCCCTAAATTCCAGAGAATAGTCTTGGGCACACATTAAGACCAGACTCTCTAGTTATGAGATGGTGCTGTGATGTTTTAGAATCAATTAAAGGTCTCTGGTGTCACCTCCCTAAACCAAGGTTTGCTAATCTTTTGTCACCTTATACCCTGCCCAGCCAATGGCTTCTGGCTGGCTGGAAACAGAGGCATACAGAAACATGACCGTCCCATATCAGAACAGTAGATCAAATCTAGTTTACATCCCTCTGAAGTGTCAGTTTCGGAACTTATTTTAAGCAAAGGAGTCTGGCCTTAATATCTGGTCAAACTAGGTGAGGACTCTTGAGAATTATTCTTACTTCTCCCCACTTTATTTCTCTCAGCAACCTCCAGTCTGTGAAGAGTCCATGCAGAACTCCAAAGCTAGCCTGCTACTGAGATTTCACTAGTTTAATGAAGGTGTCACCTACACTTTGTTTTGGATCTGGTCCAAAAATGTCATTTTCCCAATCTTTTCCCAACAATCGGATCTACTGCCTACCAAATCAAATTAATGAGGCAAAGCCATTGCACAGAAGACAGATTGCCATGTTATGTGAAACTGCAGTGGACCCTTGCCAACCCTGAACTGTTACTAGAGTAAAAATGAATAAATTGTGGCTCTCTTACCCTGCACATATATATAGGACGGCCAGAAAATATCATATTGGTGGGAAGAATGGTGGTGAGGGACAGTAGGGAAAGAGGAACAGCTAATGTGAGCAGCTTGGATCTATGAAGGAATCCAAAGCTGCTAGTCTGCAAGACCTGAGCAGAACTTACTGGAAAATATAGTTAGGAATGGGCTGGGGGCAATAGAGAGAGAGAATTAACACATACAGTGGACCCTCATATAACAAACAGTTTGTATAACATAAAATCTGTACAACATAAAAAATTCCGGAGATAGGGGAAATTTGCTTAACAGAGTCACCTATGGGGTGAATCCGTACAACATAAAAATGGTCTCGATTAGGGATTACTCTCTTTTCAATGCATTCCTATGGGAAATTTGTATAAAGGAAATTTTGCTTAACACAATTTCATTTGGAACAAACTACTGGGTAATTCCTTTATACAAGGTACCACTTAGGGGGTCTAATATACTTTTTCAGGATCCCTATTTGATTCATGTATTACTCAGATCTGCTTCATAATCTGTAAATTTTTATGGTGTAATATGAATGAGAACATATTGACAGCTTTTGAACACCTCTGTTCGTTTATCTTTTTTCCTCCAATCTGCTTCCCCTTCTCGTTCCCCTTCCCCTTTCCATTTTTTGACCTACTGTGTTATACAAAAGGCAGGTTGTGCTCTCCAGATTTTTATATTGATGAAAATTAATTAATAAGAATTAATAAGAATTAATAGAATTAACTCAATATGAAGAATAAAGCTAAAAATTATTATAAAGTGTTAAACCTGACTGTAGGTATTAGGTCATGCTGGCATAGAACACAAAAAATAGATAAGAACCCAGGTGCCAGCCTCCAGAAATAGCGAATTCTTGTGGTTAAACCAAGATAAGGAGAAGCGAAGATGGCACAGATAAGTGGGCACCATCTCATGGTGCCAAAAGCGTCATTTTCTGGGAATTCAATCTCAAACTAAAAATAGGCAAAAGCCATTTCTGAGAATTATGACGAAATACGTAAGCTGCGGTTACAGAAAGAGTATAAAAGACCACGGAAACCATCACTCGGTGTCCAGAGCAGCAGGGCCTCTGGCCATGTTGCTCTCGGATCTTAAGCTAACCCAATATTCTATCTCTGTACTGTATGTGTTCTGTTGAATCTCTGTCTGTCTTTAATAAACCTTTTGCTATAACTAACTAAGCGTGGCAGCTTTGATGAACCATCAATGTCATGTATTAACAACTTATATAGGTGCATTGGCAACTCAAAAGGAAGAACAACCAACACCCAATATTTTTAGCCTAAATTTATTCTTATCAATATGAATTGAAGGTAGCTAGTATTCCTGCCAAGAAAACTCAATGGACATGAGGTCACGAAGAGTCGGTCATGACTGTACCCTGTTTCTCTGAAAATAAGACCTCCCCCAAATTAAGACCCACATACAGTTTTGCCTCTCACTGAAATATAAGGCATCCCCCCAAAA
Organism: Phrynocephalus versicolor; assembly: GCA_023846285.1. Taxonomy (NCBI): domain Eukaryota; kingdom Metazoa; phylum Chordata; class Lepidosauria; order Squamata; family Agamidae; genus Phrynocephalus; species Phrynocephalus versicolor. The sequence continues at coordinate 30,666,288 of JAHTLZ010000122.1, read as the reverse complement.
TAAGGCCTCCCCAATAATAAGATAACAATAAATGTGTACCGTATTCTTCTTCATGGAAAAATAAGACAGCCCCTGAAAATAAGACCTAACACATCTTTGGGAGCAAAAATTAATATAAGACACTGTCTTATTTTCGGGGAAACACGGAATGACACAACACACACACACACACACACACACACACACACAGAGAGAGAGAGAGAGAGAGAGAGAGAGAGAGAGAGAGAGAGAGAGAGCATAGCAGTCTAATTGTTCACATTCTGCTCAGACTTCATCCAGGGAGAAAAATGAGACTTAAACAGGTTTATACAAACAGAACTGATTTGAAGTTCCGCAGCTCATTAAAAACCTCATCGAGCACAATTAAGAGGGCATGATGCAGTCCTTTCATGCACATGTATCAAAGAAACCAGTACCCAACCAAGGGTGCCACTAAGGTTCCAATGAATGTTTGTAATTTTTCTAACCTGTGCATGTATCACAGCATACTTACTGTACAGTACCCTGCTGCAGCATGTGCTCCCCTCATATTTCTTTGAGCTAGCACAAGACATTTTGGCTCAAACAAAGGATGAGATGATGCCCCATTCCATTATATGTATCCACACCTAACAGAGAAGGTTTATCTTATTTCTCCTCTGGCAACAGTGCAGCATCTTCCCGGGCACCAGAGCAACAAACTGTTGGAAGTGTGCCTCCAGGGGGCAGCAAAGCTCAAGATAGGTTGTTAAGCTTTTGGAGGGAGCGTCCACTTCATCGGGTCAGGTCTGTTCCTTGGTCATTTGTAGACTCTGGGCACGAAAAGGCAGGGAAATCTGGAGCAAACCGGGTCTTGTTTAAAAGGCTGTTACTTCTGGTGCAATCTATTTTATCTTACTTTTATCTTGGTGGCTGGAAAAGGGCAAAACAAAACGGTATCAAAAGTGAACCAAGCAGCAAGCTATATATGCTCATCTAATGGTTTTTTATACAGTTTTGCTGGATAGTGAGAAAGAGCAGCTGAGGCTGGGAGTTGGATTCTCCCCTGTAACTTGTAGGAAAATAGCTAGACAGAATTGCCTCCCCAAAGTTGCACAGACCCAAAGGTTCCTAAGAAGGGAATGATAAACCACTCATCTATACAGTGGAAACACTGGAAAGAGTTGGTAGAGGTCAAGAATGAATTTAACTGGATGTAATTTTTATTACTAAATTCCCAAGCTTTGGGTTACTTGCTCCCACAACTACGTCCACCCTCTTTTCATATAACTAGTAGCAGCAGCACTTTCCCCAAAATGGCTCAAGTGCTGAGTTTGAAGCACACAGTCCAAGTCTTGTTGTGTACAAGGATTTAAGAGTGGTAGGTTTAGATCAGTGGTTCTCAACCTGTGGGTGCCCAGATGTTCCTGGACTGCAACTCCCAGAACCCCCCACGACTCGCTGTGCTGGAAGGGATTTCTGGGAGTTGCAGTTCAGGAACATCTAGGGACCCACAGGTTGAGAACCACTGGTCTAGATTATAACCACCCCTCTCTTGCCAAGGCGGGTGGGCAGGAGTCTACCAGTAGAGAACTAAGTTGTTATAAGTTGTAAGATGTCAGCCTGTTTTTGTATCAGTCCCAGCTCTGTTAGGGCATCTTGGATTGTAAGATTGTTTTTTAATTCTAATGTTGATTTTGATTTATGGTCTATTATTTTTGTTTTATGTTTTTTTAAATTATGTTTCATTATATACCTTAACATTCTGTAAACCACCCAGGGTGGCTTTTATGCCAGATGGTGTGGTATATAAGTCAAACAAACAAACAAACAAACAAACAAACCCACCAAAGACTTCATGCAAGTGCAGGGGAACTTGGGCCCAGCAACTATGAGACTCAGGGCAGTTGGCTCTTTTTGGCAATTGGCTTTTTTAAAATAGCTAGTATGGATTGTTGGGGAACCTGGGGTTTGTTGCTGCTGGATTTATTAGATGAGAAATTATAGTTAATTATTAACCTATTTTTTCATAATATTCCAGCCTCCTAATTGCACATGTCTTGGAAAGAAAAAAATATTTTGAATCCTTTTGGCCATTTTGGGAGTTTATAAACTTTTGAAAATTTTTAGACTGGGGAATGATGCTGTGCTATAGGGTTGGCTTGTTGGCTGGGACAGAATAGACTCCATCTTGTGTTTGCTTTAGTTTAGGTCAGGCATGTCCAAACTCCGGCTATCCAGTTTTAAAAATGCCTATTCTGTGCAGTTGGGATATCCAAGGAAACAAGATGATATGCAGACTTTTGCATGTGTTGAATGAAGGCACCCTGAAGTCCTCTCTGTTCAAGTTCATTGACTCAAGAAGATGGTAGCAAGGCAGAAGAGGATGATAGTGCATTGCCCAAAGGACTGCAACTCCCAGAAGTCTCCTGCTAAAACTTATATGAACTAGTGAGATATGGTAACAAGGAAACTTTTAAAATCTATTGATGCTATAGAACACACAACATGAACACCAAATGCCTCATGAAGTCCTTACGGGATTTTTTCCCCCAAGGAAGGGAAGTTGTATATGTGATAGCAAATCATATCTATAACTGTCATGTCACTTTTATCAACACAAGTTCTTTACTATCAACCTGTTATTTTGCCCTACAGCATCTGATGATGTTCAAGGGTGTCCCCATGTGCTACGAACTGCAGTTGGGATCAGCAACCTCCAAGAGCAGCTCCCACCCATAACTTGCCCTGCAAAACCTCCCCAGATATCTTATACAAAATCTTTTAAAAATTCTACATATGCAATACCCAAGACAAAACCAGGTTTTCCTTTCCTGAGCACTGAAAGGGGCTGTTACAACAGACATATTAATCAAATGACACCTGCACAGTATGTGATGTATTTCGGTCATTCCTACATATACTTTCTCCTTAGTTATCATCTCAGTAGGCATCCTGCCTGAGCTATAGAATGAATGAACAGAAGCTGAAGAATGCACGAAGGACCATCCTGCCTCTCTTCTTCCAGTAGAAAGAACCAATGGAAAGCTGTGTATTGAGCTTTTGGTTGTTTCGGGAACAGTCAGAATAGGACTTCCCACAATCCCAGACTCTGGGACAAGATCTCTTGCTGCCTAATGGGTGGGACAGTTGCATTGGCTGACCCAACAGAATGGACCGTTCTCTCCTGCATACCTTATTTTATTTCACTGAGTAGTTCAGTGCAAATCGGTACGGTTTTGAGGTAGAATTTGGATGAGGTTTTTCGCACATGGAGCTGCCAGAATTTCAAGTCAACCTGGTTTCTCCGAGTGTGGAGCTTCACTGAAATGGAAATTCGCAAGAGTAAATTCAGTCTACCTCCCAAGCTAAAGGCAAAGACTGCAATGCAATACTAGTGGCTAGTGCAGTAGTTGCTTGTAATAACCTAAAAGTATTACTTGCCCATACTATAGTAAGGTTTGCACTGTACAGTTTTACACTGTAAAATTTACCCTGTTTATTTATTTATTTCATTTCATTTCATTCCTATACTGCCCATCTTCCAGCAGGAACTCTGGGCGGTTTACAGCAAGGTTAAAATCAACAATAGATAACAAATCCACAGTACTAAACAAGAGTGGGAAAACCCTCAGCAAGAGGCATTGGGGCGGAAAAGAGGAAAAACAACAGCCCTAAGATAAATTAAATTAAAGGTCGCCAAATGCCTCCCTAAAAAGCAAGGTTTTGAGCACTTTTTTGAAGGCGGGCAGGGACTGTGCAAAGCGCAGCTCACTAGGAAGATGGGTCCACAATGTGGGGCCCAACACAGAGAAGGCATGGTTGCGCGTGAACGACCTCCGCGCCTCCCTGGGTGTGGCCACCCTGAGTGAGCACGCCTGCGACATTCTAGTGGGGCTGGCCTCAGTTGATCTCGGGAAGATACGCTCCAACAGGTATTCAGGTCCCAAGCCATGGAGGATTTTGTAAATCAAATCCAGGACCTTGAACCTTATCCGCAGGGCCACGGGCAGCCAATGCAGGCATGCCAGAACTGGGGTGATATGATCGAATCTACGAGCACCCACCACCAGTCTGGCTGCCGCATTCTGCACCTGTTGGGGCTTCCGGATAAGGGTCAAGGGCTACCCCACCTAGAGGGCATGCAATAATCAATCCTCGAGATCACGAGGGCCTGCACAACTGTCCTCAGGGAGGACTCATCGAGGTATGGGCGGATCTGATCCTGCGGAGATGGAAGAAAGCAGCCTTAGAAACAGCCATCACCTGAGCTTCCAGTGAGAGGGCTGAGTCAAAGACCACACCCAGATTCCTGACCCTGTCCATAAGCTGGAGGGAAACTCCCCCATGCTGGACTCGCTGAGACCGGCTGCCGAGGAAGGATCGGAGCCAGCAGGATACTGTGGTCGTCGGTATCAAAGGTCGCTGACAAGTCAAGGAGGACCAACAGGGTGGAACACCCCATGTCAGCCTCCCTGAGGAGGTCATCCTGCAGAGCGACCAGGGCAGTCTCGGTCCGACGAAGTGGCCTGAACCCGGACTGGAATGGGTCAAGGATATGGTTTTTTTTCCAGGAATGACTGGAACCGGACAGCGGCCACCCTCTCAACAACCTTGCCCATGAAGGGAACAATGGCAATCAGGCGATAGCTGGCCAGATTAAGTAAATTTTTAAATTTCTTTTAACCAAGATGCATCAGACTGATCATTTTCTTTTCCAAGGGCAGACTGGGCAGATTTCTCTGCACATTTCTTTGCACCAAAATGGAATAAACAAATTCCAAGTCTATCCAATATTTTATGGGGAGAAGCACATGTTGACGTTCTCCATTGGTGGTTTTTCTCTTGTTGCTGTTCTTCCCTGTGTTTTCCTTCTTTAATCTCTCTCTCTCTCTCTCTCTCTCTCTCTCTCTCTCTCTCACACACACACACACACACACACACACACACACACACACACACACAC
>JAHTLZ010000122.1:30628788-30660278 GCA_023846285.1 Phrynocephalus versicolor | reverse complement strand
ATCTATCTATCTATCTATCTATCTATCTATCTATCTATCTATCTATCATCATCATCATCATCACACAGCAGACAAGATAACTATGCTGGCTTTTGTGTTACAAATCACTAGTCGAATGCTTCCCAAGCGTTTAGAACTATGTGATGTATTGGCGAATTATGCGAGCAGATCCCAGTCAGGTGGCTTTCTGCAGCTGACTGATGGTGACTTTGTCAACCCCAATTTCTTCTAAATATGTGCTTAGCTCTTTAGGCACCGCGCCCAGCGTGCTAATTACCACTGGGACCACCTGTACCAGTTTATGCCAGAGTCTCTGAAGTTCAATTTTCAGATCCTGAAATCAGGTAATTTTTTCAAGTTGTTTCTCGGTGACTCTGCTATCACCTTGTATAGCAACATCAATGATCCACACTTTTTTCTTCCCCACAATCACAATATCTGGGGTATTATGCTCCAAAACCCTGTCTGTCTGTCTGTATTCGGAAGTCCTAAAGTAATTTTGCACGCTCATTTTCAATCACCTTTTCGGACTTATTATTATTAATAAAGCCCTTGGAGGTTGGGAGTTTGATTCTGCACTGTTCCTCCGTTGAGTCAAAGCAGCTTGTGTAGCCTTGGGCAAGCTATACAGTCCCAAGATGCAGCCAGAAACAGGGGAATGTAAAGCACTTTTGAGTATTTTTGGAAAACCCTGTAAAGGGTCACCAACTCACCATAGGTCTATTATAACATTTGCCAGCCACCACCCCAAATTTCATCTGCACGAGTGATGGCATCACATAGTGTAGAGTTGGTCACCTTGGTAGGTCCAAAGGCCAATTGTCTGTCCTCGGGACTGTACAGACCACCCAAAATGCACCAAAGACAAATGCAACACACATCCTTAAAAGTGGGAGTGTCTAGAAGTCAACTTCCAGATTTGAAACTGTATTTTTAAAATTTATTTTGTGGTTAGGGATGTTAAATGTTGCAGGACGGCTGTGAGCTATTTAAAAGGTTAGTCACCATCTTTAGAGGCTTGCAGGAGTAGCAATTCACTCTTCTTTGCTGGAAAAAGATGGGACTAGGGGGAGCCAGTGGCTTCATCGCCAGCCTTGGGAGGGGACCATGTGTCCCTCTTCTGCACAGCACTTAGAATGTCAAGATAAGGACAAGTACATTATTTTTTCCTGGGAGTCCTACTGAGAGCAAGTAAGTCCCCTCTGCCTTGAAAGGATGTGATTTTCTGTCAGAAGCCTTTGGAATTCTCATATTTATTCTGCTTTAAACATTGACTCTTAGACATGGATCTCTAGAAATAAAGTAGAACAAAAGCAGCAGCTATAGTATTATAAACAATAAACAGGACTAAAAGGGAGCAGAGCAAATTGAGAAATAAAAGCTTGGGGAAAGTGTTCACCCAACACCAAAATGATATCTGGCATTTGAGAGTAATCTGTGGCGTGGGGGTTCCAGAGACAAGCCTTTTGCTTGTCTTACTGCTTGTCTTACCTTTAGGAGTCAAATGACACCAGTAGATGAATGGAAGCATTCCTTCAGGCATCTTGGTTCCAAATCATCTAGGGTAGCCCTTAAAGCTCCAGCACAAGCCAGGAAGTACAGGAGCAGCCTTACCACTAGGCAGAGTGAGGTAGGTGCAAAAGGCAGCCGATTTTCAGTGTCTTTAAAAAACAAAAACACCACCACCATCCAAAGCAGCACACAGTTGCTAAATAATGGTAGTCATTTTGTGTGTTTCTGGCCACCTCAAAGGGAAGAGCCAAGGGTAGAATTTTCTGCCCTGTGTGCGAAGACAATGTGACCAGTGGGGGGGGGGGGCGTGTACGGGAAAAGCTGGGCTCCGAATATTGCCCTGCTTTTAGGATCTAGTTACTGATAGCCAATTTCACCTTAAAATTCCACCACTCTTATGCCCTGAGCTATCCTTGCTCAGGAGAGTGCCTGTGGAAGTGCTCTGGGGCCTCCCAGGTTACAAGATTCCACTAACTTAATTCTGGCCGTGTACTTTAAAAGTTACACCAACCCTTCTTTGTAGGACATGGGAATAAAATGTCCCAGAGTTCCAAGATTACTTCTCCAGCCAAGATACTGGGCTTTAGACACGCTCACTCTTAGGCAAAGACCACACTCTAGTGAGATATTATTATTTTTATTAAAAAATAGAAAAGTCAAAAATAAAAGTCAAAATCATTTAAAATCTCAGTAAAAAAGGCAAATGCAAAGAAGAATGAATATAGCATTGTTCAGTGCAGCATGGTTTAGAATATACGTCCAAGAAAATAAGAAGTCTATCTAAGTAATGCTAGCACAGAAGACTACAAAACCCATCTCCGAGTACTAAAAGCTAAAGATCCTAAATTGAAGCCATAGGCAAAATCTAAGACTCAAGCCTCTCTAACATGCAGCATTTTCATTAGTAGCAACTCCTTCCATCTTTCACAGTCACTCAGGTGGTCAACCAATCACTGGGCAGTAATCAGCATATTCATCAGCTCCTCCCCCTTCTTTCAGTTCCCATGATGTTTGACTTCAGGAATTTGGATGTTATGACTTCTATGTAGCCTCTTCTTTCTTTCTCGGGTGATAACGCTGCACCTGTGAGGCCTAGGAAAGAACTAGGGAAAAACGACTACACATTATTTTCTTACAAACCCTTTCTCAATTTCTTGGCATACCTATTGCCACTTTACCCATTTCCCTGATGGGGGAACCTTGCTGTTCCACCTTTTCATATAGCAAAATGTCTCAGGTGGGCCCCGCTGGTAGTTTCCTTTATACTACTGTATTTCTGTAATCTGTAAACAAAATAAAACCCACGGCTTGCTGAATATCAAATACGATGTGCTGGGGAGCTCTGTTGCTTTAATCACATACACGTCTCGTTCAAGTGCAACGCACAACAGGGGTGGAGTGCAATCTTAATATCGGAGGAAGAAAAGCTGGACCTGCCTCTGGATGCTCCCAGTTAAGAGGCATGCGCGCACACACATATGTACACCTCTCCTGTGACTAAAGCACTGAGACATAGAAGACAGTCACAGAGGGTTCACCATGACCTCACAAGTCAGTAGATGCTGAGAAGTGTCCTGGGTCAGCGCTGAATTTTTCTGATAAAATTCACAATTGCCACACTCCTTGTTTGTTGTGCATTCATCTGCATCAATCAAATCAGACCGGAGAAAGCTTTGATTCTACCACATCTCGTTGGTCTTTGAATTTCAGTGGCTCCACTGCAAAGAATCAGGCAGAAGGTCACTGGCATCGTACCAGAGCCCATGTGCTGATTCAATATCAAATTCATTTTTAAAAAAATATTAAGGCTTTTTTTAAAAAAAAATTGCATCCAAGGTGGTTGTACAATTGTTGAGCTTTAAGTTTGAACTTTTGCTCCTGGTATAAAAGCCTGACTGGAAGAAATTGTTATAAAATGCAAGGAAAATAGTATAAGTAGGCATCTTCCTGATTGTTTGAGATAGAAAACGTGTTCCTGCGTACATGAAAACTGTGTAGCAATTGTGCATTTGTAATTATGGGAAGAAGAAGGGATAGATGCTGCTTGAAATAGCAATTACAGAGATGAATCATTGTTCTGGGAAATTTATGTATAGCATTTGGCAGTGGCACTACTATTTTCCTTCTGAATATCATGGGTAAGCATCTGCTTTGGAGGCAAGAGGAGCAGAGAGAATACCGTATGTATGCTTTCTTCCTCTGCCAATACAGGTTTTTGAAAAAAGAAGAAAAGAACCAGCACCTGGAAGAACAAAGTTTAATTCATCATCATGTTTCTTTGCTTTGCTTTACTAAAGCACTTATGCTAGGAATATATCTTGTTTCATAGTACTGGGAAACAGGGAAAATGAATTCAATAAGATATCTAGTAATTCTGCTACTATTAGGAATATAAAAAGCCCTCCTAATTGGGCCACATTGTGGGGGTCTACACTGGATCTCAGTCCGGTTAAGACTGATTCAGTCCTGAACCAATTCAGATTCGAAGTAAAATTCTAGTCTTCATGCCTCCCACTAATTTTCACCATGAAACTAAAAAGGCAATTCTTCTTCAAGTGCCATGTCCTCGTACAACATTGGTGATCAGAAACCTGAACTGGTTTCTATCTAAAGCTATGCTAAATAGAGCAGCGGTGCTCACTGCAGACCATTGGCTTAAGTGGTGGCGAACCTTCGGCACTCCAGATGTTTTGGACAACTCCCAGAATTCCAAGCCTGTACTGCCAATGACAAAGGACTATGGGAGTTGTTGTCTAAAAGATCTGGACTGCCGAAGGTTTGCCACTACAGTAGGACCCCAATATCCACTGGGGATTGCCTTCCCGTGTATAATGAAAACCGTGGATAAAAGAGAACACCACAATGTCCCCAAAACTGCTGTTTTGCGATAGTAACTTGCTTTACAGCTGTTTTGCAACAGTAGCTTGCTTTACAGCTGCTCTTTGTGACAGTAGCTTGCTTTGCAGCTGCTGAATTGTTTATTCATTTTTCCTCTGCCAACCGTGGATAACTGAATCAGTGGATAATGAATCAGTGGATATGGAGGTCCTACTGTACTGGTTAAGTTCTTAAGCCAGAATGTTCTTCTACGCCCCAGGCCACACTGTCCATGTATTTTTCCTTGAAGGATAACCTGCAGCAGATGGTATTTCTTATTGTGCATTTTGTGTCCAAAATATTGCAGTTTTATTCTCTTTATGGTATTGAGGATTTCTAGCTTTTTATTCATATGATGTAATACAGCCATATATCCAAGGTATCTTCAGATTTTTTTTAAAAAGGCCATGACTTTTTAAATTATTATTTTATACAAATACATGAATGGTGATATACAGATGCATACATTTTTGAGTGGATTAGCATCTTTAAATTGCAGACAGGTAAATAGGGGATATGTGTGCAACCCATGTGTAATGTTTGTTTCTTTTTTGCATACATAGGTTTCTGACATATACTTGCTGCTTTGGCACTGCAACATAAGCCGTATTGAGGCCGTTAATATATATCTTCCTAAATAAACGCATAAGGAAGATGTGGAAGCTCTCTCTGCTCTCTCTGCCATCATGTCTGTTTCCCTCTGATACATGGAGGTTGACAGACCTAATTAGAAATAAAAGGCAGCCATGGGGTCATTACAAAATACAAACACCAGAGTAGATAATATGCTTATAGACCACTATTAGAAATCATCATGCAATCTGCTATCCTTTGTGTTCTAAGTAGGAGAACTTTCCTCCATAAGCAGGAAGGCAGTGTAGATTAGAAGGAGGTTGGGTTATCATGTTCTTCCTGCTTGCACATTCATCCAATGCACTATTAAAACCAAACTAAGGCTTTACTATGAGAGTGTAACGCAGGGCCTTTTTACACGACCCCTAAGATCTGCTGGTCCCTTAAATTCGGACCAGAGATCTTGAGGGTTTGTCGCTCTCCCTGCGTTCCCACCCCCTCCGCACTTCCTTGTTCTGTCTGCGTGAGGGGAGGGAGAAAAAAAGGGAGAAAAGAATGCACTCTTACCTCCGGAGTGCCGGTGGAAGTTGCTCCGATCCCCCCTCACTTCCTGGTTCCAATTAAAGGGGCGGGAGGCAAAACAACAACAACAAAAAGAAGCGAGGAGAGCCCGGCACTGTCCGCATCAAAATTTTTCACTCTCCCAGAGCAGGTACTTGAAAGGTGCGCTGGGTCGTGCTTAGGTGGGCGGGGTCGCACTTAATTTTCTGTTAGCTCCGGAGCTGGTGGGGAAACATTTTTAAGCTCCGGAGCTGGGAGCCATTTGCAGCGGAGCTTAGGGGTCGTGTATAAACGCCCTCAGTGGTTTTCAATCTTCCTAATGTCACAACCCTTTAATACAGTTGCTCATGTTGTGGTGATCCCCAACTAAAGAGACCCACCCACCCAACACACAGGGACGGGAAAATACTGGAGCATTGCAAGAAGGAAAAGAAGACAGGTGGAGCCTGCTGAAAGTTCAGGAAGGAGGGAACTGGGGAAGAGGCCACGAGGGAAACCCAAAAATGTCCGGCCATTCTGAAATCAGAGAAGAAACAGCCTTCCTGGAAGAAAACGTGCTGAAGAGGACAACCCCACCCCCCAGAACTGCTCGCCCAGCCCAGTGAGTGGCAAGTCTCTGCGGGGTGGTGTTGGTGGCATCTGTGCCGCACACAAAAATGTGCCGGGTAAAACAGTAGCCAATGGGAATCCCACTCACCCAGTGCCACCCCACCACCCCAAATGCAAGGGAATGTGTGTGAGTGTTACAATGATCCACGAGGGCTGGCAAAGGCCCGGGGCTGCGGGCACTGGCCATCCTTCCTCTTCCGCAGCTGAGCCATCTCGAGTCATGGTGGCAGCGGCTTTCTTCTCCTTGGGTGCGGGGCTGTGCTGGGTGTCGCTCTTCTCCTGCCTGACCCTGGCCTGTGCCTACGTGGGCAGCCTCTATATGTGGAAGAGCCAGCTGCCCAGGTGAGCCCCAGGGAGGGAGGGACAGATGGGGGGCAAAGTGCAAGGAAAAAGTGGGAAGAACTTGGGGTGCTTGCAACCTTTCCTAAGACCATCAGAAATATGTGTTTTCTGATGGTCTTAGGCAACCCCTGTGAAAGAGTTGCTCAACCCCCAAAGGGGTCGCGACCCACATATTGAGAACCACTGGTGTAACTGATACACACAATACAGATCCAAAAACAGAAGAAACTAAGTAAAGACAAGGGAACCACATGAAACAAGCAACACAGATTGAAATCACATTTAAACTTAACCTTAAAAATTAGTGAGCAGGAAGATGATAAGGGAAAAGCCACTGCCTAATCATACTTGAGTAAGGACATAGAGGGCAAGACATGCCTCATATAAATTGTAAACATGTAAAGTGAAGATTAATGGGAATTGTTTGAGAAATGAGAATACTGGTAGAAATGATAATATTGGCAAAAGGAAAAAGGGAGACACAAAACTGCTATTAAACTCCGACAAAGCTTGCTTAAAAATATTTTCCCCTTTACAAGAGATCTACATAACAAGACTGACCATCTTCACCATTCTTTCACCTGCACTGTGACTACTGGTGTGATTCTTGCCCCAGATTGGAAGTTGAAGCCATCAAGAACAAAATCCAGTCGCTTTGTTGTTTTATGAATTATCCCACCCCACCATTTTTTTTTGCAATGTTTTGGAGAGAAAGTCTTTGAAAAAGACGACGACTCAGAAAAACAACTGTGGCTGAGTTCCAGATCACAACATTGGCTTGAATTACTTTTCAGATTCATCTATTGTTGACTCAGGTCAAAGCAGTACAAACCTGCCCAAATAAGTTCAACGTCTGGCCAGACCCCTTACATAGTCTTAGATACTATAGTATTAGAGATGGGCACGAAGTGCCAAAATATTCATTCCCCCCCCACCCCGTTTCATTTCGTTAATTGCAAAATGTTTTTAATTGTTTTGCAATTCGCTTTATTTCATTTCATTTTGTTTTTTTGTTTCTTTTTTTGAACCTGTTAGCGCCGACCAGCTAAATTATTAAAAAATTGGGGGATTTTACTTTTCAGTGGAATTAAGCAGGAGCTTCTTGTGTCATTGAAAATGTAGAATGGCCAAGGCTGTTAACATAAAGCAATTTCCTTGCATAGTAAGAAATGCAGTGTGTGGTGGTGGTGGTGGTGGTGGTGGCATATTCCAAACTCCCAAGATTGTAATTGGATACTACTGAAAATAATATGAATCTGGGTGACAATTCTAGAAGAAAAATAAACTGTGGGATAGTTTACTGCCATCTAGTGATTTCTGTCTCCAGGCAGCCATCCATCCATGATCTGCTCAAATATTCCCCCTGGAATAATTTGATTCAAATTAGAATTTCTACTATTTGATATTTTGGTAATTTATTCCCCATACACTCTGTCATTTAATTCTTCTAAGATATTCATACGTATAAAGAGGATTACATGTAAATGGAAGAAACGTACTCTATGTAACATTCGGAGGAACTTCATGACAGTTAGAGCTGTTCGGCAGTGGAATATGCTGCCACGGAGGGTGGTAGAGTCTCCTTCTTTGACGGTATTTAAGCAGAGGCTGGATGGCCATCTGTCGGAAATATTGTGAAGGGGTTCCTGCTTGGCAGGGGGTTGGACTCGATGGCCCATGAGGTCTCTTCCAACTCTATGATTCTATGATTCTATGTTAGGAATGCGCAAATGAAAGGGGGGCGCTTTAGGCTTACCGGTATGTGCTATAAATTGAAATTAATGTTGCAAATACAATCTGAATTAACCTATGCTACTGCGACTGGATGACATACCATGGGCAGGAGCATTTAGCAGATTATTCTGTTCAAGCTTTATGAATAGTACTATACTAATCTTTACAAATACTGTACTTCGGATCATTGCTTAAGCAATAAAATTAGCACCTGGGATTACATTGACATTAGAATAAATCTGCCTTCGATCTGTCTTTTAAACCAAAGAGCAACTCTAAGGCTTCAGTATTAATGAATGTTGTTTCGTGGGAAACCTTTCATTATTTTATTTTCTTGAAGAAGCCAACCTGTAATTTTGTCCTGCATACAGTATCTCCAGGGTAATTTTAAACAGATAATGTAATACTGACCAATTTTCAGTTCCCCCGAGCAACTCTGGAGCCACTTGAGCTTCTAAAATTGCCATCATATGTCAAGCTATGAAACATGCTAATTACACAGAGTTGCACTGTTCTGGAACTCATTTGTGGAAGGCTAGTAAACCTGTATTCCAGTTTGTGAATGATGACTATATCCTTCTTCAAAAAACACTGATTACAGTGTTTTTTGAAGAAGGATATAGTCATGACTTACATCATTAATCCATTCCAGTGGTCTAGACTTAAGTCAAACATGCCGGAGTCGGGGAAGAAGGCAGGAGCAGTTTGGAGGCGGCAGCCGCGATGCTGGGTTGTGGCTGCCGCCCAATTCCGGTGCCTTGCGCCGGGGCTCCGAGATGTAAGTCAAAGCCTGCAACTCAAGTCAAACAGGCCCCTTCTTGCTGCAAGTCAAATATGATGCAAGTCAAGCAGTATGTAAGTCAAGGTTCCACTGTATATTGCTGTAGGACCAGCATAACAAGTGAGCAAGCTTTTCTTCTATATCAACCCTATCATAGAGAATTTGATATACTGTATATAATTTCTATTCCGCTTCTCTTTTTTGCCATTCTGACAGTTCATGTATTATTATATTGGACCTTATAACCCTATTAGAGTTGCCCTCACAAGGTTTGATTAATAGTTATTGTAATGAAGGTAAAAAAGCTAGAAAATTAATAAAAATATTGTTATAGAGTTCAAAATAAAGGAGGTATGGGTTTAGCAAATATAAACAAAATTACTATTGGGTGAAACAATTAATGTTTACCAGAGATATTATATGTATCCCAGGAAAGTTAATATGGTGGGAAATGGAATCATCTGAGATAAAAGATAATATTGAAAAATATATATTTGGCACTATTAAAAAATAAAAAATGAGTGAGATTAACAACCCCCTTTCTAAGATCTATGTTAAATGCATGGTATATATACAAAAGTGATAGTCTCCCTCAGATTCACCATTAAGATTAATGACTGAAATAATGAACTTCTCTGTAAAACTCTGTAAACCTATAAAATTATTTAGGGGAAAAACAAGTGGATAGACCGAAGGACTGGATGGGTAAAATGAGATCTCAGGAACAAATGAAAGAAGTTCTCCAGTGTAGAGGCATATCAATGTTGAGTTATGTACAATTAGAAAAATTGACTAATAATTGGATAAATAATTATAATGTAGAGAATATACAAAATTTGAATATTTTTTACTGTTGTATGAAGATACTGTATGAAGGAAGAGTCAGTGAAAGGTCAGTGAGTAAAATATATAAGATACTTCTGGATTTAGAGGAAGAAGGAAGTGACGGGAAAGGACTGAAGTCAGTCTGGGAGCACGCTTTTAAAAAAGAAATGAAAGTGGAAGATTCGGCTATGATATGGAGAATGAGAATACTTAGATCTATCTTGGTGAGAATAAAAGAAATAGATTTAAGATGGTATTTGACACCAGCAAAACTGTGTAAAATAAATGTTAATTATTCAAAGGTTTGTTAGAATGTGAAAAGGAAGTTGGTACAGTACATATTTTCATATGTGGTGGGAATGGCCATGTTATGGAGAACAATTTTGACTGCTGGAATGTAAAATTTTAAAAGAATTAATTTATTTTTGTGTGTGTGTGTCATAATTAACTATTAATAAGAATAGGCTGTTCTTCAAAAATTGCCATGCAGAGTTAGTTATATAGCAAGGGTTTTATTAGACATTCACAGGAATACAGAAATATAGAAAGTATATAGCAAATGGAGCAATTACGTAGTACACAGAATCAGGTATGGTTAGTAGGTATTCTTAAGCCTTTTGCTTAAGGGTTCAGAGCTGCCTGGGTTGATCCATTGCACAGATCAAGCCCTACTGGTCTGGACAAAGCTTAAATGGCTTCTCATCATCGTTATATACCCTTCTGTAGGATCTCAGACTGACGTTATCTTGTACGCCCCTACACGTGCCTGTTGCTTGCTTCTTGCACGTGTTATTAGCTCATAGCCTTTTGGCCGTCAAAGCCAGAATGACCTGACCCTATTACCCAGTTTGATAGTTCAAGTTGCTTCCTTATTCCTGGCTAACCGCCAAATGTTGCTCTCAGCAAAATGACACCCCCACAATTCATCTTCCCGGTCATGTTGACCCTTTAGCTTCAGAGAAGATGGCTCAATGAGATTTCCTGTTTTCTCAGCACAGTCGGGTCTGTTAATATTTTAATAACATAATGCTTATTTTGATTTTCCTTATAAATTCTTATCACTATGTTAGAAGATGAATTAGTGGGTGTATATAGAGATGGATATTGGACTTACAGTATGTATAATTAAGGAGATGCTATTGTACTAAATTCTTAACTTGCCTTGTAAATAAATATTTGTATGATTATTTCAATAAAATTAAAAATTAAAAATATGTGGTGGGAATGTGAAAACATACAAAAGTTTTGGAAATCTATTTTTAAAGAACTAGGTGATATATTTGAAAGGAATATAGACACCAATTCAGAAACGGCCTTGTTATCAATAATTGCTAAGACAGACTATGACTTCAAAGAGCTGATCACTAATTTATTGACAGCAGCTAGATTAATAATAGCTAGGAACTAGAAAGCCAAACATGAATTATATATGGATGAATGGTATAATGAAGTATGGAATATCACCTTTAATGATCAATTGACATGCAATTTAAAGATTAAGAAAAGAGAGTTAAAAAGAGAGATGTTTTATGATATAGGGCAGTGGTGGTGAACCTTTGGCACTCCAGATGTTTTGAACCACAATTCCCAGAATTCCAAGCCTGTATTGCCAATGACAAAGGAGTGTGGGAGTTGTGGTCCAAAACATCTGGAGTGCCAAAGGTTCACCACCATTGATATAGGGGGTAGATTTATTGAATATGTGCTTGTAAGAGATAAAGGAAAAGCTCCAGCACAGCTCCAGCACAAGGGAGAGCACAGTTGTTTGGTATTTTGTATCTTTGTATTTTTGTTTTAGTTTATATTTTGTTCTGTTGTTTTTGTATTAAAAAGAAAGAAAATGAAAAAAAGTGTTGCCCATACGTCAGAAGCAACCTGACAACATGTGATGACCATTACTGTTCTACTCTTTCTATTTTGTTTTAAAATCACCAAAATGTTTGCTGTAGTAAACTGTAATTGTTTTGAAACAGTCATGAAAATGTTTCTAAAGGTTTTGTAAATGTTCCGATTCCCAGTAGCATAACGGGAAGCTGATGCATAGCATGACTACGCCGAATTTTAGCTGGGCATGTGTTATATGTCGTTTGAGTTGGGAACCAATTCTTCAATCACAGTGTGCATAGGATAAGAAACTAGAAGATTTTTCTCTCCTCATGGAAGTTCCTGTTAATCAGACACCAGCACTAGAACATTGTAATATTATTCCATTAGACCTGGTGTATTCTGATGGTTAACTTTCTGGGGACAAATTATTTCCCCACCCCATCCTTCTTCACTTACTGTTTCAGAGGAGAACATTTCGTATCTTTTGTAAAAGTATTTTTTCTTTATTTCAGTAGCCCAGACAGTGCTCTTTTAGCACATTTCAGAAAGAAGGTTTTGACGAGGGAGAAACTGTTCCAAAGCTGGCGGGGAGAGAACATTTGGTTGTGGAATACACAAATGTGTTACAGTAACATCGGTTAAAATGTTCACCCTGCATGCAGCAGCTGTGAAGACAGCAAGTCTCCGGTTAGAGGTCATTAGACAAGTATTTGAAAACAAAATTGCTAATATAGTAATATCTTTATTATAAAAGTCTGTGGTGGGATTGAGGGACTTGTCCCATTCCCCCGTACTGGTGAGAATGGGTGTTCTGCCTCCCCAAAATTATATGATCTATGTGTACATGATCTATATCACGTTGTTTGAAGGACTGGGACTGTAAACACAACCCGTAACTTCAGAATGCAGCTTCACAACATCTCTGCTCCGGGTCTCATCTAAGAAACCACCTGGCCTTCATTTTCATCTTGTCAAGAACTTCACATCTAAGAACTAACTCCTGGCAATTCCACCTTTTGCCATGCTTGAACTTTTGGTACAGCTCTGAGGAAGAAGGTGTTGCCCTTGAAATATTAGCAATTTTTTTTTGTTATTTTACTACTAGCCTAAAGGTATCACCTAGTCTAGTTTTGTATTTGGTTTTTGTGATGGCTACATGGCTCTCCAACTTGTTTTGCTTCGACCCAAAAGTAAAGGTGAGAGTCCCAACTCTCAGTTAACCTGTTGGTGGTGATGGTGTAGACAATGCCTTGGAGGGCTGGAGATTTGAGGAGGAGAGTGAGGAAGAAGAGGAGGGCTGCTGGGATGGCACCTTGGGGGGGAGGATCCATTCAAGGCCAGGAAATGCTCCTATAGGATGCCGCTGAGCCAATTATTGGAGTACTATGCATGCGGCAATCAGGTTTTCATTGAAGTCAGAAGAAGGTTTTTACAGGCAGGTGTTTTTTTTTTAACATGATGTGGCAAGAAAGGAGTTAGCAGGTCTATATCATCTGCTGTATATCATAAGATCTCAGGTTCAAGTACAACATTAATATCTGAATGATGGGATTGGAGATATATACTCAATTTTCTGTCCAAATTTCTCCCTGGTTTGGGAGATTTATAATAGCCTTGTTTTCAAAGGTAGTGCCAGAAAGATGGCCATGTTAGTTTGTTCTAACAAAACAACCAAAATGACAACATAACCAACAAAACCAAAACTAAAACCAAAAACACTGTGGCACCATCAAGACTGATGCACATAATTTAGTGAGATCTTTTGTGGTTTACATTCACTTTCTTAGATACTTTAAACACTGCAGTGACAACAAATACTTTATCATTTAACCTTTCAACAAGCAAATAGAAACTTGCCATCTTTCCATTTTAGTGTGACTTTACTTTGTCCACTACACATACAGCTGCTACACAAATATCTCATTCAGAATTTGCACTTTCACACCAGTACCCTCCTTACTCACTAAACAATGAAAAAACTAATAGGAATCTTGATCAAACAATGGCATTACATTAAAATTACAGAATTAAAAATATCTTAACTACCTAAGTCCCTCTGAACTAAACAAGACTGATTTATGAGTAGACATGGTCGAAAAAATGGGTAAATACTGTTTTCCAAGATTTTGGATGCAAATCTGAGCAAATGGGCATTTATTTATTTGTTTGTTATATATGTCCTAATAAAATGCAGTAGACCCTCATATAACAAACGGTTTGTATAACATAAAAACTGTACAATATAAAAAATTCTGGAGATAGGGGAAATTTGCTTAACAGAATATGGGGTGAAGCCGTACAACATAAAAATGGGTCCGATTAGGGGTTACTCTGTTTTCAATGCATTCCTATGGGAAATTTGTATAAAGGAAATTTAGCTTAAAAGAATTTCATTTGGAATGAATTAATTCCTTTATACAAGGTACCACTGTACAGCATTATAGTGTAAGACTTCGAAAGACAATATAAAATACGTATAGAATGTAAAACAAATTCTGCAAGGTTTTAAAACATGTAATATGAATAATAGCAATTAGTGAAATAAATTATGTGTGAGCTGTTAGTAGAATGACTAAGCCAAAGGGTGGGATATCTAAGTCTATATTTTCTTGTTTTGTCTTTAGGCCATCTTGCTCTCTGTTATGTTCTCATTTGACCTGTCATGTTATTATGTTTTATTATGCTGTATTGTTTATTCACTGTATAGTTTACTATTCATGGTTCATATTTTGGTATGTTTTTAGCTTTTAAATGGCCCAGAGTAGCTATGTTTCTAGATGGTGCAGTATATAAATTTAATACATAAATAAACCATCGAACCATTGAACAGCAGTGCCCTCAAGATATAATTCTTGCAGGCAACCAGGGAAACTTCTAAGAGGGAATTCCAATTTGGAAATCAAGACCATAGGGTCATTGTACACTAAGGACACTAGGACATCTTGAACACTAAGGATCGAACACTAAGTTAAATAGATCTGGATTAGAAGTTATCCACTCCTGACATCATGCTGTCTCGATGTCAAAGTATTCTCCAACTAGTTGCTATCTAAATTTCCACATTGGGTTCCAAGATCTGAGTCTCAATGTTGCATCATGACAGTCCTTGTGTATAGGTAAAAGCCCGTTTGCCATGTGTTTCTGCCACTCCCTTTTTACAGCTGACTGTCTAGTTCTGAGGTGTGGGGGTGGCATTTTAGGTAGCACTGGTAGCCACTCAGAAGGCATTGATTTAATGGTCCTCGATATTAACCTCACAGTGTGGTTAAGCTAGGTGTCTATATGCACCATGAGTATGAGCCTTGTGGCACAGTGGTTAAGTGCCTGTACTGCAGGTAAAACTGTGCTCATGACCTGGAGTTCAATTCTGGGTAGCTGGCTCATGGTGGACTCATCCTTCCATCCTTCTGAGGTCGGTAAATTGAGTACCCAGCTTGCTGGGGGTGGAATGTGTAGCCTGCATAATTAAACTGTAAACCGCCCAGAGACTACTTGAAGTGGTATGGGGCAGAACACTTTGCTTTTTGCTTTATACAAGGCTGCAATATTCAGCCACCAAATATACCAGGGCAAGAGCTAATATCCTAAGACCTGTGGCACTTGCTCCCCAGCTTGTGCCAGAAGGTTTCTGCAGGAAATTGTTCCTTGCTTTCATTTTAAATGGCCCCTATAAGCGAAGGACTGGTCAAGGGGCACTCCTAAATGCTTTGGGTGCAGTTGGACTTTAGCAGCTGATTCCTAAATTCCACTTTCAATGTACAGTTAGCTTGTCTGTTGCTCAAGTGAAAGCAACGGCATTAATTGTAATGTAAGTGGCAACCAACCCATTGGGTGTTAGGAGCGAGTCTTACTGTGATCACTAGAGGGCTGTACAGATAAGAGAGCTGAGTGCAATGAGTCCTCTTGCTGAACACGTCCTGCAGATGGCAAAGAGCTTCACACTGATAATCTATCTGGGCTGTAAGTATTTCTTAGGCTCCTTATACTTACTGAGTGCTATCACAAATGTGTGTGTGTGTGTATGTGTGTGTGTGTGTGTGTGTGTGTGTGTGTGTGTGTGTGTGCGTGTGCTGTCTGTAAATGCACAAATAGAATCAGAAAGTGAGGGGAGGTGCAGCATTGCAATTATGTTTTAAACACAGTCACTGAGTATATGTCCCCATGTAGCTCAATGTGAGGTTTAAAAATGTTTTCAGAGAAAAGTATTAAGAAGGATCCTGATCCATTGAGAGCAAAGGATAGTCAATGCCAGCATCTGATTTTTTCCCACAGCGGGCACACAGCTGCCTTGAGAAAGTACACCACATAAAGCACAGCTGCAATATCCATCTGCTGTTGCCCAGTCCCCTTCTGCAACCTATTTTGGGACTCTCTTGACAAGGAAGCTCCATTTCACCTATAACAGCGTTAACAGGCCTTCCCCTTTTCCATGGCCGAAGCTACTGTACTTTCAAAGCTACCCATGCCAGTCACCATGTACTTTTAGCAATGAATACCTATGAAGTGTAGGAAGTGAAAACATTTGTCCACCCCAGATCTACTGTCTGTAAATGTCACTGGATAATTCTGGTGAAACTAGAAATCATCATTAATAGTAGAAATGCAATTAATAACTATTTTTTTAAAAAGGAAATAGCACTTTCCAAAGAGGTGCAAGAACAAGTCTGTGATCACACATTTAACGAGTACTTATAGGTCTCTACCCTAAACAGATTTACTTATGTATTCTCGAAGGCTTTCACGGCCGGGATCCTGATAGCTGTTGTGAGTCTTTCTGGCTGTTTGGCCATGTTCTGGAAGTTTCTCTTCCTCATGTTTCGCCAGACTCTATGGCTGGCATCTTCAGACGGCAAGGAACTCAGGGAACTAGGAGTTTTCTCTGTGCTCTGGGGTATGAGAACTCCTAGTTTCCTGGGCTCCTTGCCCTCTGAAGATGCTGGCCATAGACATCAGGAATAGAAACTTCTAGAACACGGCCAAACAAAACTCACAACACCTATCAGATTTGCTAATCTTCACAGATGCAAAGCGCACATCCAAGTAGGGTTACACTTTTCAACTGTCAGAATTATACATGAAACACACAGTTCTGAAAGAACATTTGCAAAATTCAAAATTTAAGTGGAGGAAAAAAGGTTTTTGCATGCCAAAGAAAGAAAGAAAGAAAGAAAAGAAAGTGCGAGCATTCTTGAATACTAATTTTGTATGGTTTGCCTTTTTCAACCATTTTTCCTAACATCTCTCATACTACAGGAACTTTTGTTGGCACTCATGATGTCCCATGGGTCTCATATTAATGTTAATTGGCTTTCTCCCATTGTTTGTAGGCATTAAAATGTAATTGAATAGTGATGTGAAATCTTACAACATCTATGCATGTGGACAACTAAAGTGCTCAGGTGTGCTGTACATTATGTGCACCCATTATGCTCACACATTACTATGCTGATTTGCTATCACACAGCCAATTCCTGCAGAATTGGTAGGTCTCCATATTGCAGAACAGTTAATAATTTATATTGCAACTGCAATTTGTGAAGCTGGCCGTAGTTAGGTTCGGGAATTCCTATATTTATAGCCTTGATCAGTGCTCAATCTCACTGACAAAAAACCCTTGTTGTACAGGGTTCTCCTTTTTAAAAATGACAAATTGTAGGGTATACACAAGATGTATGAATGTACAGAGAACTGTGATAGGGGAGTGGGTTTTCTTCCACCTCTGATAGAGGTCCATTTATTTTGAGACAGTTGTTGAACTGATTCCAATGAATCAATGTACTGTATTGAACATGTGTGAATGCTTAAAAAAAAAATCCGGCCACCTTATACAGGAATGACACTGTGCAGAGCCCTACCCCCCACCCCATGTAGGAAGAGAAGGTTTCACTTACCATCTCAGGTGATGCAAGACTTTACACCAGCGTTCTCAACCTGTGGGTCCCCAGATGTTCCTAGACTGCAATTCCCAGAAATCCTGGCCAGCTCAGCTAGTGATGAAGACTTCTGGGAGTTGCAGTCCAGTAACTTCTGGGGACCCATAGGTTGAGAACCACTGCTTTACACCATTCCTATGGACACTCACTTGAAAACCAGGCACACCATAACACAGATACTTGGGTTTTTGCTTAAAACCTGTATCTATTATCTACTACCAGTCGATGTTTTTATAATTTTGATTGCCTGTTCCTGCTTTTCTTTCAATAATAATAAGCTAGCGCATCCCTCACTTGCTGCTCGATTTCTCTTCCACCCTCTCGTCACTTATCCCACCTCGCTTGCTCACCCCCTCACACAGCCCTGCCTGCTTGGGTGCCCCTCTGCCCACCTGGTTGCCTCTTCACTTGCCTAGCCCCCCCCCTTGCTTGCTTCCCTGCGTGCCTGATTTCTCACCCTCTCACCCACACCCTCAACTTTCCCACTTGCCCATTTGCCCAGGTGAGCCCTAGGGAGGGAGGGACAGACGGGGGGGGGGCAAGTGCAAGGAAAAAGTGAGAAGAACTTGGGGTGCTTGCAACCTTTTCCCATGGTTCCTAATACCACCAGAAATATGTGTTTTCCGATGGTCTTAGGCGACCCCTGTGAAAGAGTTGTTCGACCCCCAAATACAGATCCAAAAACAAAAGAAACTAAGTAAAGACAAGGGAACCACATGAAACAAGCAACGCAGATTGAAATCACATTTAAACTTAGCCATAAAAATTAGTGAGCAGGAAGATGATAAGGGAAAAGCCACTGCCTAATGATACTGGGGTAAGGACATAGAGGGCAAGACATGCCTCATATAAATAGCAAACATGTAAAGTGAGAATTAATGGGAGTTGCTTGAAAAATGAGAATACTGGTAGAAATGAGATAATACTGGCAAAAGGAAAAAGGGAGACACAAAACTGCACTTGTCCCTGCATCCTCCCACCTCCACCCCACACCTCTTATTTTCCTGTGCACCCATTTCCTTCCTCCATTCTCCCTTTCTATTCTTCCTGCAGCCACCACCATTCCTGTCCCAGGGCCTCAGACACACCTGGTTGGAGACAGTGATGGCGGTAGCGGCAGCAGCAACAAAGCCTGAGGAGGCAGAGAAGGAGGAAGTAAGAATGCACATCGGTTTTGGAATCAGGCTAAAGTCCACTTGAGTTTAGCTCAAATTAAAATAACCCGATTCCTCTGCCAGTTTATTCTGACAACGGGAACAGGCCCACTACATTATATAAAATGCTGGTTATGCCTACTCTATAGTACTATTGAGATATGCCTTTGGGACACGAAGGAAAATGAATGAGATTTTATAAATGAGAAGTAACTCATTTTAAATAAACAACTCATTTTAAATAAACTGTAACTGCACAGAAAAGCCCCTTGAATATGAAAGCTAGTCATTGTTCAGCAAAGAGAAAGCAAGAACAAATGATACTTACCACTGAATGATGAAAAAAAATGTACAGTAGGTTCTCACCTGTAGGGTGTGTGCTGGGTGTGGTTCTGATTCTTTGAAACAATTTAGCCAGGCAGAAGAGATCTTGATGAAAATAGTGACTTTCCCAGTTCCAGACAAGAATAACAGAAAAATCCCCAGAGTTTGGGTTTAATACTGCTTGTTTTTCGTTATTAAATATTTTAGTTGAAAAGTTTATCAGGTTGACATCAGATAACGTACATTTTGCCAAACTATTCCAACTTTTATTGCTGATTTCCAAATGCCTTTTTAAAAGTCCACACATGGTCAAAAGCAAATCATATTTTCAAAAATAATTGATAAAAATTAAATGTTTCTATAACACTGTACATAAAAGCTAGTGTTCAAAGAAAAGCCCAATAAACAATGCAAAGAGTGCAATAATACTAACACTAACACCAGTGATGAAGATGGCAATAACAGCAACAGGGGAAGCAGCAGCGATCTTTTTATTAGGGCATCACAGAGTCCGCAGTTCAATCCTAGATGTGTAAGGAGCCAGTTTAATAAATATCAATGATAAAAAAAACAAATTAATTTAAATCACAATTTAAATATTAAAACCAATTTTGTTTCAAAAAAGGTCAAAAGATTTTTTAAAAAATTAAACTAGATTAATCCTGATAAGTAGGGCTGAAAAAGAACATATCAAAGAGCTGGATCATGTAATTCTTATGATGGTGCTGGGGCTGTGGAACTCCTTATGTTAGGAGACTGGATCAGTACCCTCCCAAGGTATGGGTAAGATGCCATAAACGAGATTTATAGCTTTAAAAATAATAATGATTATTGTGTGGATTTGCTTTTGTAATACTTGGTGTAGTTTTTTGAAAAATGTTGGTACTGTAGAAGTTTTGTCTCTTGAGTCTTCACACTAGACAGAACACAGGATAGAAACATTTTTAAACAAAGAAACAACAACAAAGCTGGAACTTTGTTGAAAAGAATAACTGGTATCTACTTTCATTTCAGGGCGTTTATACACCACCCCTAAACTCCGCAGCAAATGGCTGCAAGCTCCGCAGCTTACAATTGTTTCCCCACCAGCTCCGGAGCTTACAGAAAATTAAGTGTGACCACGCCCCCATAAGCGCGTCCCAGCGCACCTTTCAAGTACCTGCTCTCAGAAGGTGACAATTCCTTTATGCGGATCTGCTGGGCTCTCCTGGCTTCTTTTTGTTGTTGTTTTTTGTCTCCCACCCCTTTAAGAGGAATCAGGAAGTGACGGGGGCACCGGAGGTAAGCCTTTATTCTTTTGTCCCTTTTTAAGGCTTTTTTTTCTCCCTCCCCTCACGCAGACAGAAGCAAGGAAGTGCGGAGTGGTGGGGAGGCAGGAAGAGCAACGAACCCCCAAGATCTCTGGTCCTAATTTAAGGGGCCAGCGGATCTTAGGGGTCGTGTGAAAAGGCCCTCAGAAAGCTACATGGCAATCACTTTAGGGGAAATCATCATTTCTATTATTTATATTATATTACATTTCCTATTATGATGTTCTTGGAGGACCGTCTATTGCAGTTATCAGGAATCAAGGGGTTGGGGTTTTTTTTGTGTGTGTGTTTAATTTCCAGATCAGAATGCTGCTCCTTTGAGGAGGTAATGAGATGAGAGCCAGGCAAACCCCAAGTTACCTAGCCTTACTTTAAGGATGCTGAGACAGTAGCCAGACCTGTCAAACCTGTCTGCTTTCCCATGCTGCTGGGGTTTATCTGACAAGAGGAGACCTCAGCATAAAGGAGTCATTTGATTTCACTGATACCCTCCACGTCAAAATATTAGACTGTGCTAACAGCACAGTGGAAAACAGAACTACAGATAGCTTTTAGTGGGGGGAAAACCCCAACCCCCAAACAGATAGTTCTTTTGTCTCAAGGTACACCGGTAAATCTGCTGCTGGTGGTAGAGCTCTCCTTGAAGGGCTATTTGAGATATTTTGCAAGCAAATAAAAAAGAAACTTTGCTGTGTGGTACTTTAGTTAATGAGCTGTCTAGATGCCCTAAGCACATCTGATCTCGCCTGATTTCAGAAGCTAAGCAGGGTCGGCCCTGGTTAGTACTTGGATGGGAGACCACCAGGGAATTCCAGGTGCTGTAGGCGCCTGGAGTAGGAACTGGCAAACCACTCCAGTATTCCTGCCAAGAAAACTCCATGGATATGGAGTCATGAAGAGTCGGTCACAACTGTAACGATGCAACACACACACACACACACACACACACACACACAATTTAGTTAATAATTTTTTAAAAAATCAGAGTTGGGTTATAGCTTTGTTGGACCATTATGATTGTCAAAAAGGAGCTCCTGAGTCCTTCATTAAATTGACCATTAAAAACCTAAAACCTGAAAAGCATAGATCAGCAAAATTAAGTACTATTAAGCATCACTGGTTTCAGCCATGGAAATTTAGCATATACTTGATAATTTGTGAAACTCGCAAGGGCTTCAAGTTTTGGCCAGGTCACATCAGTGTTTCTACATCATCATCCTGTCTGAGACCCTTCTGTCTTTGCTAATTTAACTCGCAGAAAGCTTCTACTCAATAACAATAACAAGGAAATTGATGCACCAACAAAATCAACATTTTGCCCCAGTGATTTGTAATGCTTTTTTCCTCTGATAACATAATTGCAGCATACTTTGATTGGCAACTACTTTTTCTTTTTCTTTTATGGGATGTGCTGCTAACCCTGACTTGGAGTACTGGCATGAGATTTCAGACAAGTATTGATTTTTTTATTTCTCCTTTTTTTCCTTTGGGCAAACTAATATCTTGCTTTAATTATATTTTAATATTATAAAATGCAGTTTAATAATATCATGACTGAAATCCTAGAGCTTAGCATAGTAAATTGCAACTGGAATTAGTCCATTGAATTACTGGGGATTGGGTGACTTGTCTTCTCCTAATGTTCAATCGATTTAATGGGCTGACTCCACTTGCAACTTACTAGGCTAAAGCAACAGGGCACAACATCATGTTAATGTTTGCAATGTTGTAGTTTAGTATTCAGTTGACTTTTCACTATATTGCAGGCCACTTTGAGTGTCAATTGTGGGATAAAGAAAATAAAACAAAGGAACCTTTAAGGTGCTTGCTAGTATGGGGAAAGGGTTTGCACACTGGTTCCTGATTCGGACAGTGATTTCATCATTTCTGCTGGTCTGTCTGAATCAACAATAACAAATAACAATGGCAACACTGTGTTAGCATTGTTCCTGTATGGCTTCTGAGTCAAAATGTCTTAACAAAACCACACATGCACATTATCTTGCAGTTGGTAATCAGAGCACGTACCGTTCACTGTCCATTGTCTTTGTTCAATTTGCCCCCACTTTGAAATCTTAAGATATTAACAAACTTCATGGGGGATACAAAGGAAGAATGCAAAGAATATGGTTAGAATTCTTGTGTAGAATAGAACTTTTCAGGTAGCAAGTAGTTATAAGGCTATAGTAAATGTAATGTCACAAGTTGTGACAAAGTTACTTTTTAAGTATAATGATTCATATTTCCAGTTACTTCCAGCAAGCTATTTCTAAAGAACATTCAGAGGCATTTTAAGAGGCATTTGATAGGGTTTTGTTACATTTTATACCATCCTGTTACCAATCCTAATAGCAAGGGCAGAATTCTTTAGTTATGTATTGATTAAAATATTTGTATTTTTATAAATATTTGTAAGTTATCGGAAAGGACCACTAGAGGCCATTTGAAAAAGTACCATGAAGATTCCGGATACAGATTTTTCTTATGATAAATGGGTTTATTTATTTATTTATTTATTTATTCATTCGTTCGTTCGTTCGTTCATTCATTCATTCATTTATTGAAACTGCTGTTTTATAAGGATCCAAGGTCCAGATGGGGAAGATGAAAGAATACCATCCTATCACATCTGAAGAGTGGAATGCAGTCCACAAAAACATGTGCAACCTCACCCTCCCACTATTTTTTCCCAAGTGCCCTGGGTTTCTCTCTTAGTTTTGCTGTAAAACTTTTGCTGTACAACATTGACAGTAAAGATATATTTTATCCCACATGATGTACAAACCTAATTAGTTTAAATAATTGAACTCATTGGGTTCATTGATGTATAGTTATATTTCAGAGAGGGTAGCCATGTTAATCTTTTCAAGAATTTCAGGCAAAAAATCAAAGAAAAACAAAACAAAACAAAAGGCACAAAACATGTAGCACCTTAAAGACTAACTTTCATATTTTAATGTAACGTTTCGTGGAGACGCCCACTTCTTCAGACATATAGCACTGGTTAATGGGTATGATATACAAGGCTGGAGGAAACTATTGGGACCAAGAACTGGGTCATTTTATCTTTTTAAATCAATGGATGGTAGCTATTCGGCAGTGGAATATGCTGCCACGGAGGGTGGTACAGTCTCCTTCTTTGACGGTATTTAAGCAGAGGCTGGATGGCCATCTGTCGGAAATATTGTGAAGGGGTTCCTGCTTGGCAGGGGGTTGGACTCGATGGCCCACGAGGTCTCTTCCAACTCTATAATTCTATGAATCCTGTTGCTTAGTTACTTCCGGCAGAAGGTCAACTGAGTAACATTTTCATGTTTTTAGACGGCAATTAATGAATCATTGTTGGGGTTCTCACTGGCGCCTGCATCTATTGGCTTGCATGAACCTGTGAAGCCTGGTAATCAACAATAAGAACAATGAGCCATCAAGTCAATTCCAACAATTCTGACTTACAGCAACTCTTTGCAGTGCTTTTCAGGTAGATACACAGAAGCCGTTTAGCCTGTGAAGATTCTCAGTCATCCAGGTGAGTTTCTCTGGAAGTTGAGTCATGGCTACTGGACTTCTTTTTTGAGAGATAGAAACGTTTCGCTGTTCATCCAAACAGCTTCATTGGTCTGAATACAGCTAGTGCAAATCCTCCATCTTATAGGCAGCTTTGACCTCTTGTCACCCTGGCCTGAATTAGGCTCTGGCATAGTCTAACTGCTACTTATCAGGCTGTGCTTTCCAAAGTACTGAGACAAATCAAAAAAGCCTTCACCACCAAGGCCATAGCTAACGACTCATTCTTGATGGGTTTCAGCACTTTAGGCCATTGTTCACCTTAAGGCTAAGGATACTATTGTCTCCCTAACGAGCATATTTAGGCCATTGTTCATCTTATGAGCCTAATTCAGGCCAGAGTGACAAGAGGTCAAAGCTGCCTATAAGATGGAGGATTTGCACTAGCTGTATTCAGACCGATGAAGCTGTTTGGATGAACAGCGAAACGTTTCTGTCTCTCAAAAAAGAAGTCCAGTAGCCATGACTCAACTTCCAGAGAAGCCGTTTAGCATTCTCTTCTTCTGGGGATGCCCTGGTACTGTGCAGTTTGCCCAAGGGCCACTGGCTCTACTCACAGGTGGCATAGTGGGGAATCTAAATTCCAGCCTTTCTGGCTCCACGGCCAGACACCTGAACCACTGAGCTCTTCAGCCAGCTGAGAATCCTGACACATACTGATTAATTGCAGGCTCTTAGTGAGCTAATATCACACAACTTATTTTCTGTTTGCATAACAAAGCAACAGGATTCCAGTTATTGTATCTATGGATAAAACATTTAGGTATATATTCAGCAAATAATAAAATATATATATATTCTGGGTTGCTCATCTGGGATTTGAACTATGAGATGTAAGTTGAGTATATTGTATGTGCCTGCACACATGTTCATACAAGCACTGCTGTGGATTCTAGCAGGCTCTTAGGTAAGTTGGCAGTTTCAATACAAGTGGGCAAGAATAACTTGAAGTAAGGCAAATGCATGGAAGGAAGACGTCCTTTTTGTACTGTTACTTGTGCTACTGTCTAATTTTCCAGTCTGCATGCCCATTTGCTTGTTTGCTCGAAGAGTATTTGAGCTAAAGAGAAAATAAAATGAAAATATATGTATCTGCAAAAGGAGCTGTCTCAAGGTCCTCACATGAAGAGATTTCCCGCATGCTGCCTGTAACGACTCTTTCCTCTCTCACATATCCAAGCCTAAATGGTGAGTATGTTTGCTTTCCATGCGCCAGTGACCAGCTGGAAAAGAAAAGGAGTAGCAAAGTCTCTCCAAGGGGATGTGGCAAATCTACAGCATATCCAGGTTGAAGCCAAAAATTGGGAGTTCGGATTCAGCCACAGAAATTATACTATGTACACCAGGTTTCAATACACAGGTCCTGGTGCTGTATGTGAATACTGCAGTGCATAGACTATCCATGCTATACGGAAGTGGTTTGTTTAATGTGGAGAACTAATGGGTTGGATGCAGAAATATTTATGAAATTATTCTACTTGGAATAATTCCAGTGCTAAAGGTGGGCAGGAACTAACAGGTACGGCATATTAAGTAATATTACAGGAATTCTAGCAAAACAAGCAAACTGTCCCCCCTCCCCCAGAGAATAAGTCACAACATGAAACAGCATTACACATAGCAGAGAACAAACTAGTTGGTGGAATGAAGGAATTTAAGTTTCATTAAGTGCATCACAAAATGCCAAAAGAGGTCAACAGGAAATTCAATATTATTAGGTAATATTTTGGAACTCTTGAGATTCTTTAACAATTGCATACTCTGTTGTTGTTTTTTCAGAAGCCCACATACATCTCCCCAATGGTTCCTCGATCTTTCTTTAGCCATGTGGCAAAATGTAGGCCAAATTTTAAAGCAAATATATGTGACATTTGGCCCTTATGTGGAGAAAATCCTGTATGTCTTTAGCACTGCATCAATTCCACTTATAAAAATCAATTTAGAAAGACTGAATAGCCCTTTTCATGTGTTTTATTCTATTTAGAGGAGCAGTGGATAAAGAATTGCAGCTTAAGACAGCCCAATGATTTCTAAGTGTATTGGGTTTGAAGGAAAGAGAAACAGAACTCTATGACTCTGGAAAGGCGGATGCAAAAAGAGAAAGCTAGGTAAAGCCACCAGCCAATCCTCTCTCTTTAAATTTTAATAAAAGAGGTTTATGGGGAAAAGAAGCCGGGTCTTAATGTATCCTCTTGATTTCATACGATTTTTGCATGGGATCTTTCCCAAATCACCATCAAATCATCCTCCACACTGATCTACCTGGTGGCCCATCTTTTTCCACAGATGGACCACAATATCTTGCTGGTACATCATCCATTCCTAGGTTCCATCTCTCTGCACACAGATTGCAATTTCCCGCCTGAATCCTGACTCCCTAGGGTGACATTTGTATGTTCTGAGAAGGTAAGAGGAAACATTTTGTTACTGAATGGGAAAATGGCATTTTGTTTCATTACTTGATGGAACACTTGCTTGCATTCTGTTTTGTAACATTTCATAATGTAACAAAATAGCATGACATTTTTGGTTTTGTGCCCATGTCTAGTATTAGATGCTGCTGTGCCCACAAAGATGAGGATTGATATGTAGCTTCTGGACTGCAAGTATGCCCTCCTCAACTATGTGTCTCCCCACTCCTACAGTTGTCCCCCATCATTTTGCAGTTTTGCGGTCCCAGTATATTGCGGGACCAGAGTATATGAAGGCAAGGTCCCCTGGGGCAAGCTGTGTTGGGCCTGTTTCAGGCCTCCTGCACTTACCGCAGGCCTAGCACTGCCCTGAGCGGGCCACTGATGGGCTTCCTAGGCCTGTCAGAAGCTTCAGAAGTGATTTCCGGTGAACCGGAAGTGCCTTTCAAAAAACCAGAAGTGCTTTCCCATTTGTCGTAAACCACTTCTAGGGCTTCTGACAGGATTCCCGGGCCTGTTTGAGGCCCCAGATGTGGTTTTGGGTGATCCAGAAGGCACTTCCAGTTTTCTGAAGTGCCTCCCAGATTGCCCAAAACCACCTCTGAGGCCTCCAACAGGCTTCCCAGGCCTGTTGGAGGCCCCAGAAATGGTTTGTGGCGAACCGAAAGTTACTTCAGAAAACCAGAAGTGCCTTCCAGTTCACCCAAAACCACTTCTGAGGCCTCCAACAGGCCCAGGAAGCCTGTTGAAGGCAGCACCAGGCCTGTGGTAACTGTAGGAGGCAACAAACAGATGCTCCCAGTCCCATCCTGACCCAGCATCCACATATCGCAGATTTTCCTTTATTGTGGATCAGGTTGGGTCCCTTATAGCAGGGGATTGATGTTCTAAAACTGATACACCACTGAATTTTGGCAGCACATGAGTAAAGAGGGGACATATGGATGCTCAGAGACGGTGTTCCTTATTTTAAAGTAGGCATTGCCAGAAACAGACACCCCCCAAATGCCACCAGGATGTGGCTCCTAGTGAGTGGGTGAAAGTCCACAGGAAGTTGCCCATCCTTGCCTAGTACATCTATCTGTCCATTAAAAAATGTATTTATCAATCCAGCACATTATGTTTGCAGTGTCCCAAATCTTGTTTGCTTTTTTGGGGGGGACATGAAAAGATGAGACACTGATTTCACATCTAAAAGCTGTGCACCATTAAAAAAAAGAGAGTTTGATCTAACGCAAACTGGGCTCGTTCTGTATTTGGTAAATAGGTGGTGTTTGTTTGATAACTGGACATTTTGGAAGTTGTATGACTTTGTGTATTTGATGTTTCAAGCATGTTGCGCGGAAACGCGTGTGTGCGTTCAGGAGCACCTGTTGTAATAGGAAGAAATACACTTTTGCCTTAACATGTGAACTGACCTTCAATTTGCCTTTAAACTGACATGTTATTTACATTAAAGTTCTTAGATTATCACATTCCTTAATGTGAAAGGTGTGGTGGTAACAATCTGCCCTCTTCCCTGATGATTCTTAGTATTCTAAAAAATACCAAAGACATTCTGTATATGTCTAGCTATTTAATTCCAATGTCAAACTACTGCCTGGTTATTTATAAGTATACAGCTTATTCATACTTTGGTTAGTTGTGCCTCATAAAACATACAATTATATATTCATTGAAGTATGAGAGTATTTGCACATTTACCTTTTTAAATATTGTGAATATTTGCTTAAGGAGGAGGGTTTTTTGTGTGTGGAGAAGAGATAAAAGGCTGACCATGTAGAGCAGCAGAAATGAAAATAGGCTGTGTTTTTCCCAAGTCTATGAGAAACAATATGAAATTAAGGGGGTGGCAGATGGGTGGAGGTGCTTTATATTTGGGAAATGTTGTGGGTGTTTTTCTTTTCTTTCCTTTTCAGAAATTCAACTTACTCTCTTAAGGCTGTCACACAGCTTTTATATGAGCTAGAAGCTGCATGATGAATTGCCTCATTGTGTGCTTTGGCGTTTGGCTTCTTAAACAGTACAGGTGTGATGCACAAGCATGCCTTGGTATTCTGGTGGGGTTGTTCTGCTTCACATGCGTCCCCAAAGGGTGTTGCTGTAGGTGTGAAACTAAAGCCTCTCCCTGACCAGGTCTTATTTTATACTCCCACAGTCAGCTACTGAAGCTTTGTCTTCACTGCACCACCGTTAAATCCTGCCATTTCTTGCTTAATCTGAGGGCACCTCCAGTAGAAATCTACTCTTCTTTCTTCTTGGCATGGACTATGCTTGCTGAAAATAAAATAGCGTGAAAGCCATGACTAACACTGGACACATTGATGGCATGGTAACATGATGGGGGGGGGGGAGGCATAGTATTATCATTAGCTATCCTAGCCCTTGGGTGGGTTTCCAGATGAGCTGGTTAGCATGAGTGTGGAAACCCAGGTCAAGGATTAGAACACTGCGGCAACCCAGGGAGTTGGCTCAATTGCTCCTAAACACCCTCCTCATATGAGGACCCACTCTTCTTCATGGTTTACAGAAGAGTTACAGACCCTGAAACATGCTAGGAGAAGGCTGAAGAGAGTCTGGAGGACAGCTCCCTTAGATGTTAAGAACGCTGCAGTCATCAGCACTTTGGGTCGCTACCGTAATGCTGTACAGTAAGAGCTAAAAAGACAGCTTACTACGTGAGGGATATTGGTGAGACCTCAAACCATCAGGCCAAACCCTTTAAAGTATCCTGTGATCTCACTGGAGCTGGGCTTAACCAGAAGTCTTGACATGAGACTGGTTTGAAGCCCATTTTCAATCTAAAATTGAGGCTACCCGCAGGGACCTGGACACTGTTAGTGAGTCAAGAAGTCAGATCAAGATGTCCAGCGCCCTGTCTAGTCCAGTTTTGTAAGGTAAATTTCACCCAGTGACTCCTGAGAACATGGACAAGGTGCTCGCAGATTCCAAGCCTACTGCCTTGCACTCAGATCCAGTTAGCTCTTGTCTTTTAAAAGCTGCCAAAGAGGGTATGGCAGAGTGGATCTGTCAGATCCTCAATCTTTGTCAATGCCCGAAGGAGATGATGATCAGGCCCATTCTAAAAAAGCCAAATCCTCCACTGGAACATGCAACAAGTACCATCCCATTGCAAACAGTCGATTCATGGGGAAATTGGTTGAGAGTGTGGTGACTGCTCAGTTGCGGATGTTCTTGGATTACACTGATCCATTTTAGTTGTAAGCTACACCATGGGACAGAGACAGTTTTGGTCACACTGCTCTATGATATTCCTTGGAAGGCTGGCAGAGGAGGGTGACACCATCCACCACAGTATCCTCCTGGGCTGGTGGTCAGGGTTAAGGATTGTGGGCTTAGCTTTGTGCTGTCTCTGCTCCTTCCTTGAGGGTTGGTCCCAGGGGGTCCAGCTGGGGGGGGCTGTTCTCTCCTTGTAGGTACGGCAATGCAGTGTCCTGCAGAGGTTGATCCTCTCCCCTATGCTAATCAAGATCTTGTACATGAGACCGCTGGGAGACAGCATCCAGAATTTGAGAGTTTGGCATCACCAGTACATACAAAGTCATCTCTCTTTTTCCTCTTCATCAGTTGAAGCTGTACTCTTTTGCCATTGTCATTGACTGGTCAAGGACCGACAGGCTGAAGCTGAACCCTGCGAAGATTGGAAGTAAAGTCCCCTCTAATTTGGGAGGCCTCTGCACAGGTTCCATTGTGACCAGAACAAAACTTGTTCCAGCTGGTTTGTAGGGGACAAAAAGCCCTGAATGGAGGTGTGCAGAGGTATGCACACACACACACCTTAGAGGGAATCGTGGATGGATGTCTTGTTGTTGGGTGGGAGAACGCTGATCAATGAAGTGGCTATTTACCTGGTTTAGATGGGGTCAATCTCAGCCCAAAGGATCAGGTGCTAAATCTGGGTGTGTATCTGAACCTGGCTCTCTCAACAGAAAATCAGACTTTATCTGTAGCCAGGTCTGCCTTTTACACACCTGCGCCCTTACCCTGACAGGAAGTCTCTAACAACACTGGTCCATGTGCTTGTAATCTCGAGAATAGACTATTGCAATGTTCTCTAAATATGTTAGGCTGCCTTATGCAGTGGCTAGGCTGTTTAGTGTAGGATCACAATTTGAACATATATCTCCTTTCCTGGCATGTCTGCAGTGGCTACCTGTACACTTCTGGGACAAGTTCAATGTGCTTATGCTACTATTTAAAGCCGTTAATTATTTTAGAACTTGCTACCTGTCTGAGGATTAGGGGCGTGGTGGCTCAGTGGACTAAGGCTCCGAAAATTGTC
This sequence comes from Phrynocephalus versicolor, assembly GCA_023846285.1. Classification (NCBI taxonomy): domain Eukaryota; kingdom Metazoa; phylum Chordata; class Lepidosauria; order Squamata; family Agamidae; genus Phrynocephalus; species Phrynocephalus versicolor. The sequence goes on along the minus strand of JAHTLZ010000122.1, from coordinate 30,629,638 downwards.
GGCTACAAAGTCGGCAGCTCGGCGGTTCGAATCCCAGGTGCCACACAGCTGATTGAGCTCCCACTGTTAACCCCAGCTCCTGCCAACCTAGCAGTTCGAAAGCATGTAAATGCAAGTAGATAAATAGGTACCACCATAAAAAGCGGGAAGGTAAAAACATTGTTTCTTTGCAGCCATGCCGGCCACGTGGCCATGGACTTGCACAACACTGGCTCTTTCGGCGTGAATACGGAGATGAGCACCACCCCTAGAGTCGGACACAACTAGCATGCATGTGCGGGGGGGGGGATCCTTTACCTTACCTTACCTGCCTGAGGGCCTCATCTTCAGAACATCTACCAGTCCCACATACACCCCATACACTGGGATGTTGCACTGTTGTAGGTAGCAACCCCAAGGGAGGCCCACAAACCTTCCAGTTGAAACTGGGCATTTTTGGTGGTCGCTCCATCACTTTAGAGCTTATTCCCACCTGAGGTATGATTATCCCCTTCCCTCCTTGGTTTCAAGAGACAAGCTAAGATCTGGCTTTTCTCAAAAGCCCTTTAAGGTAATCTTACCAATCAATGTAGCTCCCCCCCCTCTCCCATTTATGCAATTGCCTTGTTTTACCATCTTATTGTAATATTTAATATTTTTCATTTTAACATTTTATAGCGTGTGCCTTTTGTCAGGTATTTCTATGTGGAATTCTGATTTGTTTGCTCCACCACTAATTGAGTGGGACAGACAGACAGACAGACAGACAGACAGACAGACAGACAGACAGACAGACAGACAGACAGACAGACAGACAGACAGACAGATAGATAGATAGATAGATAGATAGATAGATAGATAGATAGATAGA
>JAHTLZ010000122.1:30589599-30626512 GCA_023846285.1 Phrynocephalus versicolor | reverse complement strand
CAGTAAGTCAACTCAAAAGGTGAAACTAATATATGAGATAGACTCATTATATTCTTAATAAATGCTGGCCATCTGGACAGGCAGATTCGAGGGCCAGTGAAAAAGTGTTCAGATAAATACATAATGTATATAAATAGTTAAAATGTATTCCTATTTCATATCTTTATGTATATGCTAGGAAGATTACCTGATTTCTTACAGAGCTAGTAATAAATCTGATTAATAAATCTGATTGATCAGAATCAACTAATATGCAAGATATATTACACATCCAAATTAGTTTCTGTGATGCAAGATAGCAGTTCATCGCTCAGCTTCAGGCAAAGGTAGGAGGGAACTATAAAATGTTTGGAATTCACTACAAACATGTTTAGGCCAATGTACTGCAGCGTGAGGAAGGATACAGATGATAGTTAAGGAAACCAACCAAAACTTATTATGCTGTCTATGGGAACAAAGGAAATAGTAAATGTAATATTAAAATTAAGAAAGATAGAACTTTCCTAAGTAAGTTCAAGTAGCTCTAAAAAGATGGCTAAAAAGATTCAACATGAAGAGGTTATGGAATATTACGCAACTGTAGGCATTTTTGGATACAAAGATTTCCAAATCCTATAGCTCAAATATGTCTTACTTGACCATTCATATAGTTAGTACAACTCTTTATATGTCTGTTTAGAAGGAAATCCCTTCTCAAGTAAACAGATATAGGATTGCATTAAAATGCTAAAGCAAAATGTGCCACACCCTATTAATATAGCATGACCATGCTGCTATTAAATCCCAAACCTGATCTCATTGGGAGACAAATTAGCTTCTTAAATTCATGATCAAATATTTTGACTGGGCCTCACAGGCTATTATTACATCAATTAAATCTGATGCCTTTGTATACTTGTTATACTTGTATGCTGCCCCATAACTTAAAGTTGTTGACAGAAGTGCCTTTTTAAAATACATAAAAGAAGTATAGTACAAAATAAATGAAAACATGAAACAAGAGAGAGACAAACAACGCATAGTGCTCCGGGTTTAATATACAGCATTCAATCCAATTAGTTCCAACTAGGAAAACTGTACTGGATGACTAAAACTGCAAATCCTTCTGATTTAGTGCATTTACTTGAGTTGGGCCCAATGAGATTCAGCTCACATTTTAAAACAGAGAGACCAGGCCAACATAAATTGGTTTTATGGGGAGTACTGAAATCATAATTACCTGGAACTGGAAGCAGAGTGGAACAGCTTTAAATATACCTACGCCTGGACAGGAACTGAACCAACAACTTGCCAGCATGCATTCCTGATCTACATGACTTGATGGAACTTTATAGGCTTCAATTTCACCCCCGAGGACAATGGGTACTGGGCTGAAGGAGCTGCAGTCAGGGAAGTACAGCACTAACACTGGAGGTGATCAGCGGGAACACTAAAGCAGGAAAAGAAACCAGAAAGTGAGGAGCCATATAGAGCCTGAGCTTTGAACTTTGCGGGGCAAATATCTCAATAGGACTGCCAGAAGCACCAAGGAGTGGGTGGATGCAAACCAATGCGAAAGTGGCCACCCTGGGAGATTGTGTACTGGACACAGTGGCAATACTGGCCCAATTTTAAGAGAGGATCTGGCCTCCTAGTACCGGAAAGTGGGCACAGGATAAACGTTGGAGGTACTATGGGACTCCACTAAGGCCTTCAACACAAGGGAGAAGCCATAGGCTCCATAGGCAAGGTTGTATATGCCACAGAATTCTTCAGTTCCCTGTACAACGTCGAGCTACTATGTGCCCTGTTTCCCCGAAAATAAGACCTACTCAAAAAATAAGCCCTAGCAGAATTTTAATGCATTTGTTAAATATAAGCCCTACCCCGATAATAAGACCTAGTGATGGGCGAGGCAAACTTGCCTGTCGCTTGCTCCTTCGCCACTGCCCCCCTCGCTCACCCCTCGAACCCAGGACGGCATGTTGCCTGCCTTGCTGCCCCCCCTCTCTCTTGCCGTTCTCCTGTCTCCGTCAGGCACTGAGTGGGAGCGCGGGGGTGTTGCCTCTCAGCCAGCGCTGCCCCGAGGGGAACCGAGCCGCTGCCTTCCCTCCACCCACCTCAGGTGGCGCGCACACACATGTTGCACCTCCTGTCCCAGGAAGCACTGGATAAAACTTGACACCTATGCTCCACCTCCCAACCGGGTGGGGAAGGAGAAACAGAGGGAAGATTGCCCAAAAATAAGACATCCCCTGATAATAAGCCCTAGTATATTTTCTTGAGAAAAAATAAATATAAGGCAGTGTCTTATTTTCGGGGAAAGACGGTAGCAGTCAGCTACTCACTCTTTACCATGTCCGGACTCCCCTCTGTTCCTAGGTCAAACTGCTCTGTCAGAATCCTTATTATATATTCAGGCCAGGGTAATTCAACCACCTGTGGGTATCGTCAGACCATACCATTAAATTTATAGTAACGGAACTCCCGCATTTCAGAGTTATGAGGCTTAATGTTAACCTTTAATATTACAATGTTTCATCACCCATATCTCCTGTGCTGTGTCAACATTTCCCATTATAAACAGAAACTTGTATAGATTGCTTAGACGTTAGTTTTGCAGAAAAATATTTATGAGAATGTAATTGCTATATGCTCTAAACTAAAGTCATTTTCCTTTGTTGTGACTCTTTCCCTTAAAACATCATTAGTTTATTACTCATACTCAAGCAGGAAGAAGCTATCAGCCTGCTCTCCTTTCAGATTAGCTGTCAACGGGCTTTGAATCTGTTGACAAGGAAAACAGGAGTTAATAAACATGGAAAATTGGAGTTAATGATACTCCCCATCCCCTTGAGCTGTATCTTCTCTGTCTTTCTCCAAATACTACTGCTGCTGCTACTGCTGCTGCTGCTACTGCTGCTGCTGCTGCTGCTGCTGCTACTACTACTACTACTACTACTACTACTACTACTACATCACTCCGGATGCAGTCCAATAACATCCAACCTCCTAGACTGAACTAAGAACTGCCTGGCTTTTTCCCCCATCTTGCCAAGGACCTTACAACCTGGCAAATCAATCTTTTGCCATGTTATAACCTATTGCTACTGCTCTGAGGAAGGGGGTTTCGTCCCCAAAATATTAGCAACATTGTTATTTTTCTAGTAGCATAAAGGTATCACCTATTCCACTTTTGTATTTGTTTTTTGTGATGCTACACGGCTCCTCAACTTGTTTTGCTTCAGTAGTAGTAGTAGTAGTAGTAGTAGTAGTAGTAGTAGTAGTAGGAGGAGGAGGAGGAGGAGGAGGAGGAGGAGGAGGAGCAGCAGCAGCAGCAGCAACAACAATGGGAATCTTATACTGTATTATACATCTGCTATTTACTTATAGCTAGTGACTGTTTTTCAGTGTTATCTCCCACACAGGTAAGATAGGGACTATGCTTTTATTTTGGATACATTTTTATTATGGTCATCTAAAACTGATTTTACATTTCTATCACTCAGCCTAGCTACCTTCTGAAAGCTTCAAGTATCTACTGAGCCTTTTATCTAGATAGACAATGTACAGTTGCAATTATAGGGTGAAAATTCTGCGTTGTTACATCCTCTTGGGTAGAACTAGCTTTGGGTGGAACACATTTTACTAACTCATAAATAAGGTGGGTCATATTTAACCAACGAATATGGAAAGCAAATCAATGTCCCACAGACTGGAAATGTTTAATCTGCATTCTAATATCCAAGAAAGAAAACAAAAATGAATGCCTTAATGTTGAGACCATTGCTTTAATTTCCAATGCAAGCAAAATGCAAACTATTTTCCAATGCAAACTATTTACCTTCTATGGAGTGAGACCTGCTTGATGTTCAAGTTGAATTTTTAAATAAGAAGAGACATTTGAGATCATACTGCAAATATCTATTGGCTACCAGAGTGCACAAAAGAATTTCAGAAGAAAATCAGTCTGTGCCTTATAGACTACACTACAGCAAAGCCTTTGACTGTGTGGATTACAGGGATCTATGTATTTCTCTGAAAGAAATAGGTGTGCCTCAGTACTTGATCATCCTGATGAGTAACTTTTACTGGCAACAAGAAGTACCGTTGGGACAAAATATGGAGAGAGAGTGATTTCCTTTAGTCAAAGGTATTAGACAAGGCTGCATTTTATCCACTTATCAGTTCAATCCACGTGCAGAACATACTATATAGAAAACTAGACTAGAGTCAGATGAAGGAGGAGAGAAAATTGGTGGAAGAAACATCAGTAATTTAAGATATGCAGATGACACCATCTTACTGGCAGAAAACAGCAATGACTTGGAATGACTTTCATGAAATTGAAAGAAGAAAGTGCCAAAGCAGGACTCCACCTGAAAATTAAAAAGACTAGAATTGTGAGTATGTAAATAAAATACAGTGGTACCTCTACTTACAAGTCTAATCCGTTCCGAATGCATGCTCATAAATCAAACAACTCGTAAGTAGAGAAGCTGGATCTAAAAAATAAAAAATTGAAAACAAAAATTTAAAAAATGTAAGTAGAGCAGACCGCATCTAAAGTTTGTAAGGCAGCAGTTAAAACGCCAACAGTTTTCTGCTCTTAAGTCGAACTGCTCGTAATTAGAGCCACTCATAAGTAGAGCCACCACTGTATACAACATTGCATTTACAAGGAAGAAATTGAAGTGGTTAGAGATTTTGTATACCATATATACTCGAATATAAGATGGGTTTTTCAGCTCTTATTTTTGGCTGAAAAACACGGCCTCAGGTTATATTCGAATGAATATAGTTACCACACTTCTGCTGCCTCCCAAGTGCTCGTCTGGCTTGGGGTAGGTGGCGGAGGGCAAGTCCTGCCTGTTGGAGAAGGAACCTTATACTCTAGTCAGAAAGCTTTCCCAATATTTCGGGGAAAAATAGGTGCCTGGGCTTATATTCAGGTCAGCTTATACGCGAGTATATACGGATCTTGGGTTAATCATCAATCCAAAAATTGTGTGCTGTTCCATGGTGCTTAAAGCACTCTCTGGGAGGTTTTAATTTGATTATGCAGGCTACCTTTCACCCCCGCCCCTTGAGTTGGGTACTCAATTTACCAACCTCAGAAGGAAGAAAAACTGAGCTGGCTACTACTGAATTTTGACTACTGTTCAATCTTTCTGTGACTGTGGAGAAATTCAATCGACACAGCACTTTTCTGCATGCAACATATACCCCCCCCTCCATATGTACAAAAGAAGATCTAGCGAACTGCTGAGATAACACTATAGTAGTAGTAGAGTTTTGTTCAAAAGCAATCTAGCTATCTTAGCATTTTAATTTGTTTTTAATTTTGCTTATATTTCACATACATAATTATACATAATTTCAAATTGGGCAACAGTCTGACACAGATAAAAAGAGTTCAAAGATAGTTATCCTAGAGAAGTGAATACACAAATGCAGCCTGAGTGCATTAAAATGCAATCGTATAAATCTCTGTTAAAAAACCCCCACTGAATCAACTGGGGTGTACAGGGATTTCGACCTTAGTGTTCATATTTAAATGTACACACAGATTTTCCTAAGCAGATTTCTCTTGTATGACTTCACTACAGGTGTCTACACAATATGCTGACATTTGTAATATACATTACTTGAATCTCATATCATATCCTTAAGCCTAACTAAAAGTGGCATTTCACAATTTTAGCTGTGTTTTTTACTCAGCTGTACTTTTATATCATCATACAGGAGCAAGATCTGATCTGCTGAATAGTTCCGACCGGTTTTGGTAATAAGCACCATTACAAACACAAATTGTTTTCCTGGATTCTTTTCAAGAAGAAAAGTGGTACAGTATTAAAAATAAATGAATAAACCTGAAACCATTTATTGAACTTAGTTGTAATGAGGAATTCTATACCAAAGCAGGATTACTGTATATAGTCGAATATAAGCCTAATTTTGGGCTGAAAAAAAGGGTCCTCGGCTTATATTCAGGTCAATACTTTTAGCCATTGAGGCAAGTTTGGGTTGGTGGCTAAACGTCATTTTAAACATTGTGCGCCACTTCTCCTGACCCCCCCCATGTTTAAAATGACTTTTAGCCACCAATTCAAGCACTTGCCTCAGTGGCTAAAAGTCATTTTAAATATCACACACACACACAGCTCACAAAGGAGGAGTAGCCAGGCCCTGCTGCATTTCCCACCCTAGGGTTATACTTGAGTCAATAATTTTTCCCAGTTTTTTGGGTTTAAATTAGGGGCCCCGACTTATACTTGGGTCGACTTATACTCGAGTTTATACGGTATATCCCATTCAAAAAAATAGCTTTTCCCTCTATGGAAAAGGAGTCAATTAAAATTTGTTTATTGTTTATTTAAAATATTTTTACCTTTCCTTTTTCATTAAAAAGCTAAAAACAATGAGTACACCAGTGCGAAAAAGGATCAGACAAACACTATTCTAAGAAATGTAAACAAAAGCAATACTGAAAACACATTCAAAGCCGTAAGTAAGGTAAAACAATCCATTGAAAAGCACTACTCGGGCAGCCAGTGACTGAGAGAAGACTTGCCTGAAGAGAAAGGTTTTTGTCTGCTTGCAGGATAGCAAAGATGGGATTAGCTTGGCCTCCTGTGGGAAGAAGTTCTAAAGTTTGAAAGCAGCGACAGAGAAAGGCCCTCTCCTGTGTCACCACCAAACGTACCCGTGGAGGTGATGGGACTGAGAAAAAGACTTCTCCTGGCGGTCTTAACACCCAAGTAGGCTCATAATCCTGAGACACAGTAGCTTGGACCCAAGCCATTTAGGGCTTTATAGATTAGAACCGGCACTCTGAATTTTGTCCAGAAACAGATTGGCAACCTGTGGAGCTGCTGTAATAAGGAGGGTTGTGTGATCCCTGTAACCAGCCTCAGTTAGCAATCTGGCTGCTGCATTTTGGATCCCCTGTAGTTTCCTGATACAGTAATTTCCAGAGGCAGCCCCGCATAGGCTGTGTTACAGTAATCCTGCCGGGATGTAATTAAGGCATGTGTCACCATAGCCAGATCAGACATCTTCAGTAATGGTTGTAGCTGGTGCACTAGTTTTAATTCTGCAGAGTCACTAGTTTAGGTCATCATTCTGATTATAAAAGATTTACAGCCCTTGCCTCCATTAATAAGATGGCTACTGTGCAGCCCACTTAAGGGCATATATTTTAGCAGACATACTGTATATTAATGGTATGAAATAAAAATAAGAAGCAGTTTTACTTAATGTCAAAGGTATAACAGCAGATCAGTAGCGTCCACCAATGCATAATAGGCAAAGCAGATTGTACATAACCTTTCTCAAAATTAATGTAACGAGGTTACAAAGTAACTCTGCCAAATATCCAATAGCCTTCTGGGGAGAACTGTTGGTAGCGGACAAAGCTAGTATGCGAGGTTTGGGGGTACGGGTGTTTTAAAAAATGGCCACAAGGAAAAAAGCAAGGAGAATTTGATTGGGAAAATATTCACACCTGATGGCAGAAGTCCAGCATGTGCCTTTTCACAGGAACCGATTTCCAGATCTCCCCAAAGTCTCTTTATTGGTGCTGTCATGCAAACATGTTGCTTTAATTGCTTTAGAAAGGGAGGCTGCTCACAGATAACACCAAAATCAAAATGCTGGCCTGTTATCTGAGCACAGGGATCATCTTATGGCTGAAAATGTTAACTGTAAATTAGCTGCTAAGTGTCCATTTTGAAACAGGATCAGGCCTGCCTGAGGATTTCCAGTGACAATTTGAGCATATTGCCCAACCCGAAGACTTGCTTTTGGCTGGGGAATGAATGTGTAGCCTCATTTGGCACAAAAACAGGAGGAAACATACATCTTTTCAGCATTAGTCTCATTAACAAGCAATTAAATTATGGTGAAATAAAACAGGATGAGTTTTTAAAGGGCTTGGTCTGTACACAAGCATTCTTTTTTTGGTGCAGTCTGCGCTTTCTGATGCATGGTTGGAAGAAGCATGATATATACTATACTATACCTTGCACTGCAATGTGTCACCCTAATTCTGGTTTAGGAGGTGAGGCATTTGGTTCTGTTACTTACAGAAGAACCGTCATCCAATACAGTGGTACCTTGTATAAAGGAATCAATTTGTTCCAAATGAAATTATATAAAGCAAATTTTCCTTTATACAAATTTCCCATAGGAATGCATTGAAAACAGAGTAATGCCTAATCACGACCATTTTTATGTTGTACAGATTCGCCCCATAGGTGATTATGTTAAGCAAATTTCCCCTATCTCCAGAATTTTTTATGTTGTACAGATCTTATGTTATACAAACCATTTGTTATAAAATACTCAAAAGGTGGCATATAAAGCCATTAAAAGCACTATTCAATAGATATAACCAAATTATATTCTAAAATAAAAAGTAGTCAGAACAACTAGCCCCGCCTGCCTGCCCACCCTAGCAGTTCTGAAGATTTGCGGATATATACGTGTTGCCAGCTAGCTAAGAAAATAAATCAGGAAGTAACAAAACAACTGTCTCTGTTTATGGCAGCCAGTGGTCAGCACATGTGGACTGTAAAAGTGACCATATAAACATTCCTACTGTGGCAGGCTCCCCATCCTATGCTCGGTCCTGCAACTGATCTCACAAACAGACACTGATCACTGATTACCTGATACACCTTCCAGATGTTGAACTGGAATTACCATCACCCTCACCTTTTGACTGTTCTCACTAGGGTTGATAAGGGTTTCAATCTAACCTAATCTCAAGGGCCACATGTTATCTTTTGTTGTTGAGCTAAATAGCTACAGAATTCTTCAGAGCATCAGGCTTTTGTTTGTTTATTTAAGAAACTCATTGAGTTATTCATTTCTTCTCAGCAGCCTAGCTGCTGTTATAATTGATCTAAACAGGCAAGTAATTTGTTGCATTATGCATTATTAACATCCTGTGTTGCCATTACAACTAAGCCAGAAAAAATAATGGGAAATACTGTACTGAGTTGTGATTGTGACCCCTAGCACCACTTCTGATGTATACTGTATCTTTCAAATATTTATAAAAATATAAAACACAAGGCATATTTTCTGTTAGTTATGGTGCTTTTCAGAAAATCCAGCACACTATTTATTTCTCAAAGCTTCTTAAGAATAATCCATAAACATACATTGTCTCTTATTAAGTTCAAATTATGAAGTCTCATCCTACAGAAGTGTAAAATTGTTAAACGTCAGCACTTTCTATACAGATAGCAACACAGCAGGAAAACTGAAAATGAGTGCCTTTCTGCTTGTTTGATTATTAAGCACCACTTCCTCAAATTGCGACTGAAAAAAGTTACATAGGCATTTACAGTAATTTAATCACACTACTTGAGTATTTTAATTTGATTACTATAAATGAAATGTTCCTCTGTGCATAAGAATCAGTGTTAGTACAACACTGATTTTCATTTCCACATCTTGACCACAGCTGAACTCTTGCTTGAAAATAAACATTTGCCCTATTTTATTTTCTGTGACCTTTTCTTTTTTTCTTTTTGCCTCTTTCCGTATTCTCGCATGTACTGTATTATGTGTTTGTTTGCTTATTTTAATTGTTTATTCTACTGTTTATTTAATTTGCATTGTTGTTTGATTCTTATTTGCATTTGTAAATTGCCCAGAGTCCCTTCTGGGAATTCAGTGCGGTATAAAAATGCAATAAACAAATAAATAAATAAATAAATTTCTGGCCTATCCACTGACAGCAAGAACTGACAACTTCCTCTATGTTTAACAGCAGGATAGCTAAATGATTTAAGAATCTGGTTGTGGAGTCTGAGGTTATCAATTCCCCAATGGTGCATCCCTGACCTGGGCTATAATTGATGATCCATTGGGACCCTTCCAGCTTTGCAGTTCTAAGGTGATTGTAGTGATGACGATAAAGCAAATCTCATCAAATATGCTTGTGGAACAGTATTGTTTTTTAGAGTGATGGGAATGAATGAGAAGAGAAGCCCCTCTGGTGGTGTGACAGCCCCCTCTGAGGCCTAAACTACTAGCAACCTTAAAACAGCATAGAATTGATTCACTCTTTATTTTGTAGTGCCAAGTTGGTACATGAAGAAGACCACACCCAAGAGAGACTTAAACCTCTCCCGATGTTGGAACTAAGTCTTGGGGAGGGAACACGCCACCCCCACCCTAAGATTCTCATGGGAAGATCAGGAATGGGCTAGGAGTCAGAGCCAAAGATCCATAGGCAGGGCACTCAGAAAGAGTGTGCAGATGCATGAAAGAGAGGGCAGAGGCCTCTGTTCCTGCTCCAGTGCCCAGGGAGAGAATAAGGAATTTGGGTGGGGGGTTGTTTTGGTTTTTGCTGCCCTGCTTCCACATTCCTCACCCCAGTACAAAGCCAGATACTGTACCTTGCTGGGGTGGGGAGGAGGAGACCATTTGGGCTGGTGGAGTTCCTCTGGCCTTGATCTTTCCCTTGTGGACCGGCTAAGGCTGAAAAGTCAAGAGAGGAGCTTGCCTTTTAGGGGTTTGATTACCCCTCTCCTCATTAGGGCTCAGCCTTCAAACACAAAAGTGGTGGGGCCACACACACACCCCAGCCCACCACTCAAACGGTTGTTTTGGCCATCCAAGTGAGGTGTGCAGCTCCTGACCAAAAAGGGGGTCCCTTAAACACGCACACACGCACGCACGCACGCACGCGCACGCACGCGCACGCGCACGCGCACGCGCACGCGCACACGCACACACACACGCACACACACACACACCTCAAACGGTTGTTTTGGCCATCCAAGTGTTGTGCAGCTCCTGACCAAAAATGGGGTCCCTTAAACACACACACACACACACACACAGAGAGAGAGAGAGAGAGAGAGAGAGACCTCAAACAGTTGTTTTGGCCACCCAAGTGAGTTGTGCAGCTCCTGACCAAAAAGGGGGGTCGCCACAAAAAAGTCAGCAGCTCAGCGGTTCGAATCCCGGGTGCCACCAGTCAGCGGAGCGAGCTCCTGCTGTTCACCCCAGCTCCTAGAACCTAGCAGTACGAAAGCATGTAAAATACAAGTACATAAATAGGAAAAGACCGTAAAAATGGGAAGGGTAAAACAGTGTTTCCTTGCAGCCATGCCGGCCACATGGCCACGCACTTGCACAACACTGGCTCTTTCGGCTCCAATACGGAGATGAGCACCGCCCCTAGAGTCGGACACGACGGGGGGAGCCTTTACCTTTACCTTGGGGGGTCGGGGAATCGTGGGGTGTTGCCAAGGTGTGGGGATATCACGGCTTCGTCTCTCTCGTGACTTGGGCAAAGCCTGGGTGTGAATGGTAACCTCAAGTTCCTCGGGAGCGCTGGAGGGCGGCCTTTTCCCTCCCTTTCCCTCTCTTTCTTTTTCTTTTTTAAAAAATAAATTCCACTTTGTCCTGGCGCTCCGTCAGTCCATGGCGTGCGCGGGGTGCCCGCCGGCGGTGTTGACTCTCCCCATTAGCCCAGCGTGACGGGGCCTCTCGCCTCCTTGACTAGGGAGAGGCGCCAAACCGGCAACGAGGAGGAGGAGGATTGCCCTGGCCGGGGAGCAAAACCTGAAGCCCCTTCCCAGCTCCTGGGGCTGGAAAGCCCGGGTCTTTCGGGTTCACACTTCCACCAACAGGTTCCTGACTCGGGGTTTGGGCTTTTGGGGGGATGTTCGTTTTGTGGCGGCGGCGGCGACCGCCCGGGTAGGGCTTGGTCTCTCTCTCACACTCACACACACACACACACACACTTCCCCAACATGTCGAAACTGGTTTCCACGCCCGTCCCTGCCCACAACGCTCCCGAGAGAGAGAGAGAGAGAGGAGGAGGACGAGGACGGGAAATACCTGTGAGGAGAGGGAGCTGTGCCTCAACTTGAAGCTCAGCACTTTCTTTTATCTCCCCCCCCCCCCAAAAAAAAGAGAGAGATCTGTCTCCACCGGCCTCCGCGTTTTCCATGCAGGGCGCCGCTTCTGTGAGGGGGATTCGGATACGCGCCCGGCTGCGGCCCCCGAGTAAGTGAAGTGGGTTTTTGTTTTCCCGCCTTTTACCCCTCCCTTTACTTTGGGTGGGGGGGGGGTGCTGCCGCCACTTTTTCTTTCTTTCTTTCTTTCCTTCTTCATGCAATCCTTCTCTCTCTTTTTGTTTTGTTTTTTACAAAGGGGCTCCTGCCTGTCGTTTGAACCCTCCCTTCCCCTTCCTTTCAGGAGGCGTCCAGGTGAGAGGGAGGGTAGGTTAAAGGCTGTGGCTCGCCCTTGTTTATTTATTTATTTTTGCATATTTTTATTACGCCGTCTTTCTCCTTGTGGAAAGGACCCCAGGTGTCTTTACAATAATGAGGGACGGAGAGACAGCCCAGAAGATTTTTTAAAGACATGATTCCAAGTGAAGAACAGGGAATTAAGGAGAGGCATCTTAGAACATTAAAAAGCATTATTAAAGCTAGAAAGAGGACGCCAAAAGGAGGCAAAAAAGAGGCCCGACGTTCAGGGACGGGACGCAGCCACAACCCGCTGCCCCACAACCGTTGCAAATGAATGGGGAAGGGAAAGCTGGGGGGGCAGTTGGTTGGAAAAGAGAGAAAAAAACACCTATCTTGGGGACGTTTTATCTCCTGGCTTTGCGAAACGAAGGGGTGTTGTGTGTGTGTAAGGGGACTTTCAAAACCCCAAGTATGTGTAATTGTGTGTGGGGGACGACGACGACTTGAAAGTACACAAAAAAATCCCCGACGAAGAGTGCCCTGGCGAAGGAGAGAGAAGTCTGAGGAGACTTGTGCAAAGTCGTGTGTGGGAGAAGGGAAGCCAGGCGGCGAAGGTGTGTTCTCGGCCCACACATATATAGGCGTGTTCCCACATAATGGGGCCAAAGGCGATTGTGTGTGTGGGGGGGTAGCCGTGGCAGAAATGGGGGTACCGACCCTCCTCACCACCCACCCACCCACCTACCCGCCCGCCCACCGACACGAAAAGGAAACTAGGATCAAATCAGGAAGCCTAGCCAGGAGTTGGATTCTGTTGTCTCCACGTGGAAGAGATGGAGGTTTTATTTTATTTCTATTTATTTTGAATATTGCTTTTAACCCCAGCTTTTTCTCCTTGGAAAAGGACTCAAGGCGGGGTTACAACAATGAGGGACAATATACAGCCCGGAACATTTGAGATATATTCAGGTTAACAACAGGGAATTAGGAGAGGCATCTTACAACATTAAAAAGGTAACATCAAAGCTACCAAGAACAGGCAAAAGGAAAAAAAAGTTGCTGGTGGGGAGGATTGGTTTCCAGTTGGTTTCCCCAGTGAGGTGGAAACAGGCTTGGTTTTGTTTTAATCAAAATGGAAGACAGTGTACTTAAAACCTACAGGCTGTTATACAGTAGTACTTTCAGGCTACAGGTCTGAGCTATATACCTCCTTACCTGAGAGGAGGTCTATTTGAACACACCAGGGTTTACTTTTGGCTATGTATAAGGTTGGAGTGTATCACAAGCAAAAACTGGAAGGTTTTTTAAAGGCTTGACCACGTCTTCCCAAGTATGCTTCATAAGAACATAAGAAGAGCCAAGCTTCCTTTGAATTGGTTTCATTTCCAGTATCGGAGTGTGCCTAAGGGATAATATGCGCTAGAAGGAAGACTTCAGGGATGTAACTTGTATGGGGCGTGATAGCACTCCTAGCCTATGCATCGTTTTGCCTGAGTCACCCCCGTTTTCTGCATAACTGGAACAGAGAACAGCCAGGTATATGTCTACTGCCATCGCACCTAGCTTGGCCCTTAGAGCCATCACTTTGATTGAGGTTTTGGTAATTAAAAACCACACAATAATGTTTTTTTCTTATGGTAGAGCAGTGAAAATTCAGCAAGCAGTGAAAGTTGTTTAATTTCGGTAGACAGTTGTTTATTGTACAACACCATGGTTCTTTGGTACACTGAGCACTTTAGACCAGCTAGATATAGAGGATTTCCTGCAGATTGTTGGCTACAGAGAAGGGATGGGGTTCCAAAGACATGTTGGTGATTTAGGGTTTGTTAGGATCAAAATGTGTGTCAGGAGGAAAAGAAAAAGCAATGAATACATCATAGCCTTGCACTATGAATTAAAAGATGTAGCTGTCAGTAATTTTATTTATATTTCTCCCAGTCTTACATGGACTTAGTACTTTTGTTCTCTGCTGTCAAGTTGCATCATCCAGCTTATGGTGACAAGGTGTGGGAGATATTTAAGGTGTGGTTTTACACTGCTACCCCCTAGCAAGTTTCCATGGCCAAGGGGGTATTTGAATCCAGATCTCCTGAATCTTAATTTATCATTACAGTGGTACCTTGTATAAAGGAATTAATTCGTTCCAAATGAAATTATGTTAAGCAAAATTTCCTTTATACAAATTCCCATAGGAATGCATTGAAAACGGAGTAAGCCCATTTTTATGTTGTACAGATTTTCCCCATAGAATATTATGTTAAGCAAATTTCCCCTATCTCCGGAATTTTTTATGTTGTACAAATTTTATGTTATACAAGCTGTTTGTTGTACAAGGGTGCACTGTATATCACACAGTATTTTCATTTTTTGTTTATAAATGTTTAGACCACGTGCTGCAGATGTTTACATCAAGGCCTAGAGGCCACACTCATCAGAAAGCAAGACCTTTATTCTTTCATATGAGTACAATGCAGCCCAATACCACTACTCACCCTGCTGTGGTATAACTAACTCCAGTGTCTCCTAGCTCTATACAAAATGACAATGCTGGCCATTTATTTAGTACAATAGGGAGGAGTTGTGAAAGTCAGTATGCTCCTAAAACTTATTCTGTAGATATTGTAGTAGAGCTCACAGAATAAAATGTTATGGGTGCCGGGGGGATTACAGTATTTAATTTTCAGGTTCTTTAAACTTTCTATGTCTGAAACAGTACATTAGCCTCCAACATTGAAATCCCTGTTTTTGAAGTGCAAGTCCACTTCAAGTTTGCCACAGTGGTTGGACTGCTGTATTGCAGCCAAACCTGTGGTTAGGACCTAGAGTTCAGTCCCAGTTAGACAGCTCAAGGTTGATTCAGGCTTCCATCCTTCCAAGGTTGGTAAAATGAGTATCCAGCTCATGGGGGAGGGGGCTATGTGTAGCCTACATAAATTAATTTGTAAACCACTCAGCGAGTGCTTTAAGCACTGTGTGTTAGTATATAAGCAGCATGCTTTGCTTTTCCTTGTTTTGTGTTACATTCATGTTATACAGGAGGAGAGATTTCTTTACACCAAGTTTGCTGTTCAGATTGCAGCTTTAGGACACTTGGATGGTTCTGGCAATGTTACACTGCCATCAGCTACATTGGAACCAATTTGAGGAGGGAAAAATTTCTTAAAAGAGTCTGAAACAGTGGCAAAAAGAAGAAAAAGACTATTCTCTATGTTTTTCCCTCTAGAGATGTAAGATTTATTGTTTTGTTTGCAAAACAATAAAGTATGAAGAAAAATATTTTCTTCTGTTTGTTTCCAAAGATTC
The DNA here is from genome assembly GCA_023846285.1 of Phrynocephalus versicolor. Taxonomy (NCBI): domain Eukaryota; kingdom Metazoa; phylum Chordata; class Lepidosauria; order Squamata; family Agamidae; genus Phrynocephalus; species Phrynocephalus versicolor. The sequence goes on along the minus strand of JAHTLZ010000122.1, from coordinate 30,611,006 downwards.
TAGAAATGTTATCTCTCTACTCCTGGCACATGATGAGTAAGGCATAGGATAGATTCTTCTTCTCCTGCCCTTATAAGACTCCTGTGTTCAAAAGAACTGCATTCCATTTTGGTGTTTAAGCTTCAAATAGAAGGACTTTATTTATGACATTTCCCATGTCATAGACTGAGTAGGTTTGCAAGACATTTCTTGTGCAAAAGGAGCAAGTATCTAAACAGTTATCTTTGCTTAGAAGAGGCACTGTTCTAACAAGGCCTATAAATTCTTCATAGAATGAGATCTTGTCATGCAGAAGGGTATTCAAGGATTTGCTAATATTTGCTGTTCCTTTATTGCCCTACAATATATACCATATATTGGAACAGGCTTAGAACAGGTACGCACATGTTATTTTCCTGTCAAAATAAGGGTGCTAGGCAGTAATCCTTAGAGAAGTTCATGTCTTCTATTGATCCAGATGAAATTATCTGTATATAGTAATACCTTGGTTTATGAACACAATGTGTTCTGGAAACATGCATGTAAACCAAAGCACTCGTATATCAAAGCAAGTTTCCCCATAAGAAACAATGGAAACTCGGATGATTTGTTCTGGGGCCCTGTAGACCACATGGTGTACACATAAAATGCCAAAACTCACAAAAGAAGTTGGCGAGAAATCCACATCTGGCTGTGGAATCTGCTCTCCTTGGGACTAACAACTGGATTTTACTCATTGTTTTTAATGTAAGAATAATAAAATGCAGTTTACAGCAATATACACAGTTGACTAGCTGCCACATGACTAGAAATGGCTTGAAAAACAAGAAAGGATGTTGAAAACAAATTAAAGAAAAACAAAAGAAATCCCTAACCTGCACTCTCCTTTGAAAACAAGGGAGACCTGCCTTCCTCTCTCTTCCCTCTGCTTTGGAGGCTTGGTTGAGATAGAACATTCCAGCCAAGCCCCCTCAATCCAGCAGGGAGGGAGGGAGCCACCATTGGCTTCCTTGTGATCATGTGACTTGCTCCAGTGCTCCTTTTGCAAGACATTGCTCATAGATCGAGGCAAAATTGATGAGAAACTGTTGCTTGTCTTGCAAAATACCCGTAAACTAAGGTATTGTAAACCAAGGTATTACTGTATATCAAGCTAGGCACGCTTTGGCTTTTTAAAGGGTCAATAACTGTTCACTAAAGTGCTAAGCTTACTGACTGAGGATTTTGAAAAACAAGATACATTGTGAAATTTTAATGCATTATAAATATGATGAAATTAAATTTGAATTTCACAAATTGTTAAGTAAGCCCCAATCATTCACAACTTGGTAAGGCACACTTCCCTGAGAACCTTACTTTATCAGTTATTGGCAGTCTGTTGATGCATGTCACTCAGAACTTTGCTCCATGGCTTTCTTGGCATGTCGTTCTCATGTAGACTCAAATGCTATTCTGGTTCTTTTCTCTCCCAACCACCTAGAGAAGGAATCCACCATTTGACTTAAAGGTTTCCTTCTTTGATTTGTTAGGTGAGGCTCAAATTAGAGAGCCTGAGAAGTAACCCATCTACGCTTTCTGAGCAACTCTTCATGCAAATGAGAGAAACAGGTAGTATGCAGCAACATGCCTAACAGCTAAGACAGGATCCCGCAGCCTGGTGGAAATGATTCATTGTCACTTAGTTTCTTCACCTGGTCTAGAAGTCTACTAATGCTGGGATATATTTATACATAGAGATATAGTACAGTAGGACCTCAGTATCCACTGGGGATCAGTTCCAGGCCTTCCCATGGATAATGAAAACTGTGGATAAGAGAGAATGCATCCCCCCCCAAACCCTGCTATTTTGTGAGAGTAGCTTGCTTTATGGCTTCTGATTTGCAACAGTAGCTTGCTTTGTGGCAGCTCTTTGTAACAGTAGCTTGCTTTGTGGCTGCTGTTTTATGACAGTAGCTTGCTTTACAGCTGCTGTTTTATGGGGGTCCTATTGTATTTGCACTTCTTGTATCTGACATAGAGATCGGCACAAAATGATTTTTTTATTTGTTTTGTTATTCGTTATTTGTTTTGTTATGGAACAAAATGAATAATGAACAGACCCATCAAAGAAAAACTAAACGAACGCACCTGATCTATGCGGAGAAACTGCCGGCTTCCTCCCCCGCCAAAGCCACCACCAATCAGCTGGAGCGTGGGGCTTTGGCAGGGAAAAGTGTTTTAAAAGCCCGCCCTTTCCTCCACCCAATCGGGCAGGCCAGATATAAAAAAAAATTAAAAATGCGCCAACCTGACTATTGATTCAGTGCAGTTTATTAAACAAAGCAGTGAGATTTTGACCAATGTGCCCTTTATTTTGAGGCAGCAAAGGTTTTACTTGTGTATTGGCATTTAAAGACACAGATGTGTCAAATATTTATAGCCACTAGCATCCTTGTGCTTAATTTGGTTGCATATTAATTTTCACCCAAATATTCATACACAGATAGCGGTGGTGGTAAGTGCTTTGTTTGATTTGGAAATAACCACTTAAATGTGAATGTGTAACATCCATTTTGCTACTGTAATAGGTGCAGATTTAGCCATGCTTGAATTTGATTCATTGAAACAAATGGAAATTAAGTTAGTTATGATTCATGTGTCCGTTGATTTCTTTGGGTTCTGGTTTAAGCGTGATTAAGTCCGGAACTAGCTCGATGTTGTAATATGTAAGATATCAGATTTGAAGCATTATAGTTGCATGCTATAGATCAGGGCTGTCCAACTTTGAGCAGCCCGCAGTCTACTTTTTTTCTCCCCAACGGCCCCGTGGTCTACTTTGATCTCCCCAAGGGCTCCTTTGGTTTACTTACAGGAGCGCACCTGCAGCCACCCGGCCAGGCTGCAGAGGGTCAAGTGCACACAGCACCCAGCCTGGCCCTCCTCCTCCTCTTCTGTTGCCATGGCTACTGCTGCGGCCACGAGGCCTCTGAGGCCTCTCAGCCAGGCCAGAGAGGGCCGATCACACACCGTGCTCAGTCTGGCCCTCCTCCTCTGTCACCGTGGCTGTTGCCACGGCTGCGAGGCCACTTGGCTAACCCAGAGAGGGCCGAGCGGGTGCGGCAGGCCTCGGCCCTCCCCGAACATGCTGCCCCTGGCGGATTATCAAGAGGCTGATGGAGACCTGGTGGGCTACTTCCAACGGCCCTGTGGGCTACCAGTCACCCACAGTCGAGGCGTTGTGCAGGCCTGCTATAGATCTGTGCTTCTTCTGAATGTGTATACCAAGAATTCCAAAATCATCCCTCTGTATATTCCACTTTGTTCTACATTGTGGTGTAGAAAATGCAGTGATACCATTCATGAATGTGATGAAAACAGTTGACCCCAAATTACAAGGAGCCTCGTGGCGCAGTGGTTAAATGCCTGTACTGCAGGTAAAACTTTGCTCACGACCTGGGGTTCAATCCCAGGTAGCAGGCTCATGGTTGACTCAGCCTTCCATCCTTCCGAGGTCGGTAAAATGAGTACCCGGCTTGCTGGGGGGGAGGGGTAATGTGTAGCCAGAATGCTTTTATTAAAACTGTAAACTACCCAGAGATTACTTGAAGTGTTATGGGGCGGTATATAAGCAGAACAGTTTGTCCTTATTGAAAAGCAGAAAAGCAAAAGAGAAATAGAAGAATTAGGAGAAAGTAATCATAAACCTTCAGTTGAGTGTATTTTTAAATGGAATATTTTCAGCAATTTCATTTTTAAAGGAAAAGAACAATAGATTCTATCCATTTTATAAATAAGCAAAATTGCAGAAGAAAACAAAAGTTATCTTTTCCCTGTGGCATTATAAGTCTTGTATGAACAAGCTCACAGAGTAATTGACTGGATCACATGGAGCAACTTTGTCAAATTCCCAGGCTTCACACCCACGATTTTAAATGCTGCGTATTCATAAGGGGTGGAGATGCATAAAGAGAAAATTGAACAATATTTGTGTTTGCTGACACAAAGCAAGATACAGTACTATGATACAACAAAGGAGAATGCTTGAGTAGAAATCTGTTCAAAATACAGTACAACCCTTAAATACAGTGAATCACTAAGAGGGGGGAGGTAGAGAAACAGAAGCCTTCAAAGCAGCTACAAATGTTAAGTGGTTGGGGTTTTTAAGAGGTGTATGTGTAGGAGGGATGGATTCAGTGCATTACTTGAAATGCACACACATTTAAACTAATTGTCATACAGAAATAAAAATGTTTAACATGTTTATAGCAGTTTTACATGTTCGAGGCTTAGTATATCAGTGTGTATTCCTAAAAACATCCGGTAAAGTAAGTTGGCATTATTATACCCATAAAGGAGAAGGGGCACTAGGCTCTAAGTTACACAATAAATTGCCTAAATTAACCCAGTGCTTTTATTCAAAGAGTGAAATGAACTCTCCCTTCTGGCCACTGTGCTACAATATTCCATATGAGCAACACCCCCTCCCCTCCCAAATCTTGTGAAGAAATTACCGGTATATCCAGTACTGTATTTATGTCATGTATTAGCCAGTACACCAGTGTAATAGGAAAAAGTGGGATCCAAATAGTTAAAGTTGCCCTCTATTTCATAATTTCCTTTTTATATCAGTATTTTGAAGGCCTTACTAATGAGTGCCTTAGAAATGTCTATGACAGACCGGTAATAAGGGATGGGGTTGGATAATTTGAATGTGTTAGTTTTATCTTTGTTCTCTGTTCAGAATTTGGAGCAAAGATCCTCAGTAAATTACTCCATTGTCTCTCACCAACTTAATTATCATGAACTTCAATGAAATTACTGAATTGAATTTAATTATTTTTCCAGTCTTCATCTATTTATAGTATAATATATGCATTTCTTCTCAGTGATCAAAGATCTAATAAGACTTACTTCCAATTACTGTATATATGGATTTGCAGACTTAATGAAACATGCGCACACAAACTAAATATACAGTACAACAGAGATACTCAGTGTGATGTAGTGGATAGACCTGGGTTCAAATCCCTGTTCTGCCATGGAAATTCACTTGGGGGCATGGAACTGGTAAAACCACACCTTCAGTATTTCACATATCTTACAAGCTGGATAGTTCATGATTTAGGTAGCTAGCTGCAGAACCAAAGATTGGAAATTTGATTATCTCCTGTGCCACCTGCATGCAAAGCCAGCCTGTGTGGCGTGGGCAAGCTGCTGAGTCTCATGGCAGCCACAGAAAAATGGAATGGTCAACCACTTCACAGTGTTCTTTACACAGAACATAAGAACATTAGAACAGCCTTGCTGGAACAGGCCACAGCCCATCAAGTCCAGCATTCTGTCTCACACAGTGGCCCACCATTTGCTTCAGGGTATTCCCAAGCAGACATCTTCACCTGCTTTCGATTCCTTGCAAATGGCATTGAGAGATAGCCTCCATAATGGTAGCCATTGATACCCTTGTTCTCCAGGATCTTGTCTAATCCTTTCTTAAAGCTGTCAAGGCTGATAGCTGTCACTGCTTCTTCTGGCAGGGAGTTCCACAGATCAGTGATTCTCTGGTGAAAAAAGGACTTTCTCTTATTTGTTTGAGATCTATCACCCAAAAGTTTCATGTAGTGCCCCCTAGCTCTAGTGTTGTGTGATATCTACTTTGTCCACACCATGCATGATTTTATAAACTTCAATCAGGTCACCTCTTAGGCGCTGTCGTTCAAGAGTGAAGAGGCCCAGCCTTTGCAGCCTCAGATGGTAAGGAAGGTGTTCCAGTTCCCTAATCATTCTGGTTGCCCTCCTCTACACTTTTTCTATTTCCATAATATCCTTCTGGAGGGATGGTGACCAGAACTGTACACGATACTCCAGATGGGGCCTCACCATAGATTTATAAAGAGGCAAAATGACACTTGCTGACTTATTTTCTATACCCCCAAAAAGACCCTGAAAAAGCAGTGCCATAAGTCACATTTCATTTGATGGCATGCAATTATTATTTTTATGGTTAGAAGTTCTGCTAACGTAGCTATAAATTGGTTCTGGCTGAAAGGCACATAACAACTAAACAAATATACAGTAAGTATTAACATTTTTTATTCTGTGACTATTAGTACTCGTTTAAAGGGATGCACAGATATACATATGTAGACTAAATTAGGTGAAAAATCTTTTACAGTCTTGTTAAGGGTATGCAGAAATTGGTTTGCTCATAATAACTCTTATGTTCTAATATAAGCATCTGCAGTTACTAATAGAGCAGATTCAGGAAAATAAGTGCTTCACTTAATTTCTATTCTGTTGGGTTTACCTTATGTTATTCTTGTGGAGTCATAGTTATTGTTTAATCAAACTAAAGTGTTGCAAATTTTAAATTATTTTTAACTAGTTCTGTTTTGTTTCTCATACTATTGAGAATTATAATCTTCATATTTATTATATCCTACTTTTCCTCCTAAGAGCTCCAAATATGTAAGGAGTTACTCCATATATTATGACCACAGACATTCTATGAGGCATGGTGAAGCTGACAGTCAGTTACTACTCCAAGATCACCTGCAGTGATTAAAACATATGTCTACCGGCTTTAGTACTCTCTAATCACCATATTGCATGATCCTCAACACATTACCACACTGCCATGACATCACTTTTAATCCAAAGTAGAGATTAGTGAAGTGTGGACTTCCCAGATGTTATTGGTTGCACTTTTCACCAGTTAGAGCCAGTGGCATAGCCACTGATTAAGAATGCTGTGAATTCTTGCCATGTGCTACTGTCACAGTCTTACTGGAAACACAGATTACCTAGATTCCCTCGAACTTGATGGGGAATGTGACTGCCAGAGTCTACAGACCCCACACTCTTTGTGGCCCACACATTTTAAACCCCAGAAATACAGTGCTCAAGGCCTGAACCAGAGGAGGATATTGGGCTGTGTCCCCAAAGCCTATAAAAACATTGTATAATAAACTGGAAGTTGAGTCATGGCAACTGGACTTTTTTTCTTGTGAGGTCAAAACATTTCGCTACTCATCCAAGTTGCTTTGACAGTCTGAAGGAAGGTGGTATGAGGCTTCCTATAGGTTCGGAGGTGGATAATGGTCTGAATACTCCTTAGATGTACAATGACGAGGTGTGTGAAAGTCCCACCTATGCAACCTTTCCCAAAACCCATTAAGTATGGGTTGTTAGCTATGGCCTTGCTGGTGGAGGTGTGAAGTGTTTCTGATTTGTTTGGGTGTGAGGAAAAGGCAGCTTGATAAGTAGCAGACAGATTGTGTCTGAGTCCCTCACCTCTGTTGGAAGAGGGGTTTTCAATATACACATGAATGTATTCCCTGACCCCTCTCCCGGACCATCTACCTTCTCTGTCTAATATGTGTACATCCTCGTCTTTGAATGAGTGTTCTTTATCCTTCAAAAGAAGGTACACTGCTGATTCTGGTCCTCAGCTGTTGCCCCTCATGTACTGGACCATCCTCCTATTTAGCGGCTGTTTGGTTTCTCTAATGTAGAAGTCTGCACACTCCTCACTGCATTGGACCACATATACTATATTGCTCCTTTGGTATCAGGTCCTTTGGGTGGATGAGTCTCTGCCATAGTGTGTTTGTGGGTTTGAAAACAGGGATGTGGTGTTTGCCAAAAATCCTTTTAAGCTTCTCAGACACTCCAGCCATGTAGGGAATGACCAGGTTCTTCCACCAGGTCTGGGTCTCAGTGGGTTTCCTGTAAACTTCTATACCCAGGCCACAGTTGGGTCCGATGATAACTTCAGAAACCAGGGGTTTCCTGGTGTCTTACCTGGTGAATTTGATATTTGGCCCACTGAGTTTATGTGATCTGTAAGGGTCTGTACTTCCTGAGTCTTTATTTTTATCCAGGTGTCATCTATATAGTTGAACCAGTAGGTTGGTGTCATCTTTGGGAAGGTGTTGGGTGCCTTCTTCCCCACTTATTCCATATATAAGTTGACTACAATGGGTGACACTGGGAAACCCCTGGCACAGCCATGGTTCTGTTATTAAAAGTACCTTCTGTATGTGAAGTTAGTGGTATTTAGACACAGATCCAGGAGCAGGCATATCTGGTTTGCGCCAAGGCTGCTTCTGGTGGTGAGGGTGCTCTCTTCTCTTAGTCTCTTCGTTACCATTGTTAGGGCATCAGTGGTGGGAATGCTGGTAAAGAGAGATGTAACATCAAAGGATATTATGGTTTCACCTTTTTCCAGTTTCAACTCCATGACCTTAGAAACAAACTCCTCTGAATTGCAAGTATGGTGCTCCGTGTGTCCAACCAATGGGGCTAGGATAGTAGCCAGGTATTTTGCAGTGTCATACCTTACTCAGTTTATACTGCTAATGATGGGTGGGGAGGGGACAGACTCCTTGCTTGTGAACCTTGGGAAGTCCATACAGGCAGGGCGCAGCCTCTCCAGGATATACCGGTAAATGGCGGTAGGTCACCCTGTCAATTGTGTTGTCCTTCTCCCGGTGTTTTCAAGCACTGTCACTTTCTTCTTGTAGTTGCTAGTGGGGGTCTCTTCATTTTTTCATACATGTGTTGGTTCTCCAGAAGTGAGATTACCTTTTCATGGTAATCCACAGTGCTGGGGACAACGGTGTATTTTCTTTTGTCTGTGGGCAGAATGGTGCTCTGGGATGTCAAGAGCTCTTATCCCCTGCCTGGTGAGGTTGGATGGGGGTGGCTGAGCACTGGAGAGTGCTGCATAGACTTTTACCTGGAGTTGTTCAGCTTCCGCATGTGGTAGATTGTTGCTGTGGATGGCCAATTCTGTAGCTGTAATGAAATCCACTGACAGTCTTCACAGACATATTGCTTGCAAGATAAAGGCTTAGGCTTGCCTGCCAGAAAAGGCTCCTTAGGAGAAGCATCTTCTTTAAGAGTAGCAAGTCTCCTTATCGGAAAGCATGTCCTCCCGGGAAGACCTGCAGGCCAAGTTATGCAGCTCAGTTCCTTTTCAAACTTGTCCAAGCATGTTTGGCTTGAGCTGCATCTCAGCTATAGAATCCTTATTCTGGGAGTTATACAGGGGAAGAACTCTCCCTACTTTAGACCCTGTTCATCATGTATCCCAGGCCTGCCAAAAGTCCGGCCCGGGGGGGGAGGCAAATCCGGCCTGTCAGGCCATTCTGAGTGGCCCGCAGCTGGCTGGCCCGCCCCTCCCTCCCCCTCCTTCGCCCCATGTGTGTTTTTTTTAAAAAATCTTCCACCAACACTGACACCGCTGGGAACCTTGTGAAGCTCGCCGCGCAGGCGGGCCGCCACCACCGGCATAGCTGGGAAGCTTGGGCGGCACAGCAGGGGAATGTGTGAGGTTGGGCGCACACGCGGGGCAGTGATCAGGTGGGCCACACTACCAGCACCGCTGGGAAGCTTGGGAGGACGGGTGGTCTGCCGCCAATGGCACTGCAGGGGAATGTGTGGGGGTGGGCAGGCCAGCGGGCCTCTGCCGCCACCAAGGAGCTTTGGGGTGGGCTGGCAGGCAAGCTGTCGCCACCGCTGGGGAGCTTGGGGGGGTGCAAGGTCACACAGATCGCCTCTTCCAAGGGGCGACCTGTGGCCACAGCTCCCTATACTTCCTTTGGTCCCCACCTTCCTTCCTTCCTTCCTCCCTCCCTTGGTCCGCACCTCCCTCTCTCCCTCCCTCCCTTCCTTGTTCCCCACCTTCCTTCCTCTCTTGGTTTCCACCTCCCTCCCTCCCTCCCTTGGTCCCCACCTTCCTTCCTGCAGGTGGGGTTGCAAGGGGTCAGTGGGTAGGGCTTATGGGTCAGCGGGTGGGGCTTGCAGTGGGGTGGCAGGTTCGGGGAGCAACTGGCCCCTGACACATTCTCAGGCACCAAATCTGGCTCTCCTTACAAAAAGTTTGGGCACCCCTGATGTATCCTGACCCACACTGCTGATCTCTTGTTCCTGTGTGTGACTTTGGACTACCTGCCTATGCTTCTTGGATGCTCTCTGCTGATACAACTGGACTGCTTTGACTTGGGATGCCTCTTGGACTTGACCTTTCATTATCAATTAGCATTCTATTTTGTGGGCATCTATATTGCCTTTACCCTGATTCTGGACTCCCAGAATCAGGATGGAGTAAAGTAAATGGGCTTATTTTGTTCCTCACACTATTAAGACATTGCCTCTGGCTCCAGGTCATTGGGGACAGGCCAATTGTCACTTCATAGTGACCTCATGAATTAATGACCACTAAAAAGCATTGTCATTAACAGGTCTGCTCAGAGCTTGCAAACTGAAGGATGTGGTTTCTTATATGGAATGGATCCATTTCGTATTTGGTCTTCTGCTTTTCATAGCATTGTCTTGTTTAGTAAGTGTCTCCCATGATATCTCTGAAGTCGGAAGTATGATTGTTGTTGTGTCATTACAGTCGTAACTGACTCTTTGTGACCCCCATGTCCATGGAGTTATCTTGGCAGGAATACTGGAGTGGCTTGCCAGTTCCTCTCCAGGCGCCTACAGCACCTGGTATTCCCTGGTGGTCGCCCATCCAAGTACTAGCCAGGCCTGACCCTGCTTAGCTTCCGAAATCAGGTGAGATCAGATGTGCTTAGGGCATCTAGGCAGCTTTTGAAGTATGATAGACTCAATTTAAATTTTAATCATTTCTGTTTCTAGTAAGAGTTCACCCTTGCTTTTCTCTATACAGTAATTCTGTTACTTCATTACCAATAGCACTATTCAGACATCCTTTGCTCTTTCCCAGTAGCTGACTGGGTATATTCTGACCTTGGAGTCTATCTTCCAGCACTATCTCTTGTTGTGAATTATTTCATCATAGGGTTTTCTAGATATTAATATTCATAAGTACTTTAGAATTGCTTTTGTGCAATTCTAACAAGAGTAATTCAAGTGTCACTGCTGTCAGATATGAAAGATCCTCCATCACTGTCTACTGCCACTGCCCAGAAGCTGCCTTTCAAGAATTTCTTCATCCATCCTACTGTTGAAATTACCAGTTCTCTTCTACTGATGTGGTCATTGGTTCCTGAAGAGGATGGCTAAGGGAGCAAGAGCATTTGAACTGTGCTCTACTCCCTTTGTTCACCTTTATTTTAAAACTTTTCAAAGCTTTTTAAGCTTTTACATTTTAACAGCAATTACGAAGCTTTTATTATTCCTTTAATTACTCCTTTTTGTTTCTCATTTCATGCCGATATTGAGATAGCTAAATACCATTAGAAATACTGTACATAGATAATCATGAAATTATTGCATGGTGAACTATCTCCTGTTAATTTGTTTACAGTATAAAGGAATTAATTCGTTCCAAATGAAATTCTGTTAAGCAAATTTTCCTTTATACAAATTTCCCATAGGAATGCATTGAAAACAGAGTGATCCCATTTTTATGTTGTACAGTTTTGCCCCATAGGTGATTATGTTAAGGAAATTTCTCCTATCTCCAGAATTTTTTATGTTGTACAAATTTTATGCTATACAAACCGTTTGTTATACAGAGGTCCACTGTATTTGTTTATTTATTTTTAGAATATTTTTACCCCACCTTTCTTCTAGGAAAAGGACTCAAGGCGGCTTACAGTAATGTGGGATAATATACAGTCCAGCACAATTAAGACATGTTCTAGTATTGAGAACATGGAATTGAGGGACATCTTACAGCATTAATAGACAACATTACATTAAAGCTACAAGAGAACGTGAGCAGATAAAAGAGTAAAGTTCCATGTAAAGTTACAAGAGAACACGAGCAGTTAAAAGTAGAGCAAAGTTCCATGTAAAGTTATTAGTAATAGTTTCCTTTTACTAATGTGTGTCATTTGATGTCCAACGGTGGCTCAAATTTGTTTGCTTATGTCTGAGTTGGTGAGTCCTGTGGTTTTATTGTATCTTATTGTTTATGTTTGTAATTGCTGTAGTACAATTTGTAGTTTATTGTGTATTGGTTGTTATCTGCCCAGAGAGTGTGTATCACACTACCACATGGTAGGAAAGAAAAGATTAATAGGTTAATTATTCATATTGGACAGCTGTTAAGTTGTACTTTATTGGAAGGAGAAAAATAATCATTTCCTTAATAATAACAATTTAAATAGTTTTATTTAACCAAAACAAAAACTTTATATAGTATTACGTATGCTTTATGTATGTATTATGTATGCATCTTCATCACTGCACTAATCACTGATGTTATTTCATTTAGACCACGAGGCCTTGCATTTCTTTGTTGCAGTGTTTGCATTTTGCATGCATTGCTGCCTTACCCATAGGTTAATATATTCTTAAACTGGTCTCTTTTACGGCCTGCTTCCATTACAGTTTTTTTCTGCTCAAGGGAGGGAGTGAGAAAAATATGATAACCCTCAGGTCCGTATACACATAAAGAGTCCAAGATGTGGAGTATTGTGCTCAAAAGGTTTCACTTTCATTTTATTGCTTGCCCCTCCTTCCTCAAACTGTGCTCCTTGTGCAGACCTATTCCATTCCAAACAACCTTCTGGTCACTGAACTTCTTGAACTGTAGCACTTAACTTAAAAGGTAAGGGATTTGCGGAGGAACAATGGGATTAAGTTTTTCCCCTCAATTTTGACGTTTATTTTATAGCATTTTTTTGCTATGAAGGAGTCATATTGTTGCAGACCAAAATGCGCAGTTTTGAAAATAGCAAAACCAAGCATCTTTGATAATATTTTCTAGATAGAAAAAATGCTTCAAATAATCAGAAACCTCTGGGAGAGCATGACATTGTGAATGGATTAATACAGCCTTATGCTACATAATTAAAAACTAATTTCATGATCAATAACCTTTGGACTATAAAGAACACAATCTTTAGAGAGATTTTTCCTCAAAAAGTATTTAAATAAAAATATCTGATTTAAATAAAAAATCTAATTTAAATAAAAAATCTGATTTTTAATTTAAAAAAAATGATTTTTTAATCCACCCTGCAATTAAGGCTTTTAAAGACATTTATACCTGGACTAAGCCCCACTGAACAGTCTATAGATTTGAATAGACATACTGTCCTATGATAGGATGGACTTGAGTAGAATGAGCTAGAACTAATGTGTTCTGTTTTGTGTTTTTATATCTTTGCATTTGTGATAGCGTTTTATCCCTGATAGGATAAAATTATTACAGAAATATGCACATAGAATCGTAGAGTTGGATGAGACCTCAAGGCCCATTCAGCCCAAACCCCTGCCATGCAGGAACCCCCATCACAGGACTCCCAACAGATGGCCACCCAGCCTCTGCTTAAAAACCTCCAAAGAAGGAGACTCCACCACTCTGTGGCAGCATATTCCACTGCCGAACAGCTCTAACAGTCATGAAGTTCTTCCTAATGTTCAAATGGAATCCCTTTTCCCGTAGTTTGAAACCATTGCTCCGAGTCCTAGTCTCAGAATCCATGGAAAACAAACCTGTTCTCTCTTCAATATGACATCCTTTCAAATATTTAAATATAGCCATCGTATCGTGACCCTGCCAGTCCTTCTTTTTGAAAGGAAACATTCTCAGCTTCTTAAGCTGTTCCTCATAAGACATTTCTTCCAGACCTTCAACCATCCTGGGCCGTTACTTCACGAGCCACTCGCTTCGCGGCAAGCCATCATTTCTGTGCGAACCGATCGCTTCAGTCCGCATGCTCCTCCTTTTTGGCTGTGACGTCACCCCGACCACGCCCCCTTTACCGTGCTCCAACCGGGGTGAGTGATTCCCCTGCCATGGGCCGGGAATCTTTTCGCTTCGCATCTCGCTTCGCTCCCAACGTCACGTGTGGTCTCGGTTTTTGGCTTTTATTTCAAGTTTTTTTAAAAAAATATTCAAACAGGGATATCGATGCATCACTATATTGTTTCATCGCTTTGCGCTGTTACTTCCTCGCTCGAGTAGTGGCGGCGGCGGCGGCGGCGGCGGCGGGAGCAGGAGGAGCCGCTGCCGCCTCGCCCGGCCAGAGCAGGGTACCCGGGGCAGGCAGCGTGCAAGCGGCGGAGGGCGGGCGGCTGTGCCATGCGGGGCTCCCCCCGAGTAGCGGCGGCGGCGGCGGGGGGGGGGGGGCTGCCAATGATGCCAGGAAACAAAACACAGGATCGTACAGTAACCACGCTCTGTCGTGAATGACAGCCAAGCATTGATGCATCGATACGCCGAGTAATTTTTTTAAAAAAAATAAAAGGAGAGTGGAACCGGTCGTTGCAAATCAGCTTTCTAATGTGAAGGGAGCACGTGAGGTAGTAATTGATTCGGTCCCAAAAATGCCCTGCGTGAGTACAGAGAAACGGGGGTGGGAGCGAAGGGAGACCACGTGACCACCACGTGACCGCCTCCGAATTCAAATCGAAGGCAAGGTCAATTCGAAGCGAGGCACCTCGTGAAGTAACGGCCCTGGTCACCCTCCTCTGTACCCGCTCGAGGTTGTCAACATCCTTTTTAAATTGAGGCGCACAGAACTGGACACAGTACTCCAGGTGGGGTCTGGCCAGAGCAGAATAGAGTGGTACTATCACTTCCCTTGATCTAGACCAGGTATGTTGGCCCTCCAGATGTTTTGGACCACAATTCCCAGAATTCCAAGCCTGTATTTCCAATGGCAAAGGACTGTGGGAGTTGTGGTCCAAAACATCTGGAGGGCCGAAGTTTGGACATGCCTGATCTAGACACTATACTTCTGCTGATGCAATGAAGAATTGCATTGGCTTTTCTGGCCGCCGCATCACACTGCTGACTCATGTTCAATTAGTGGTCTACCAAGACTCCCAGATCCCTTTCACAGGTGCTATTTTCCAGCCAGGTACCTTCCATCCTATATCTGTGCAATTCATTCTTTTTACCTAGATGCAGCACCCTACATTTCCCTCTGTTGAAACCCATTCCGTTAGCTTTGGCCTAGCACTCTAATCTTTCAAGGTCATTTTGGATTCAACCCTTCGCAATTTGGTATCATCTGCAAATTTAATTAACATACTCTCTATTCCTTCCTCCAAGTCATTAATAAAGATATTGAACAGCAATGGACCCAGAACAGATCCCTGGGGCACCCCACTGGTACATCTCTCCAAACTGAAGACAATTTTAAAAATTAAAATTACCGTTATGTATTTTATGTGAGGACATGTGTATCTGAAGGTGGTAGATTGGGGTGCATCCCCTTAGAAGACAAACTTTGCTACTTCAATAAATACTGACTGGCACAATGTTTTGCAGTGGCATTCATTGTGCATATAGTTTATGTGAACATAGCCACTAGGCAGCTTCCTCTTTACCCTTATATACCGTAAATTCCTGTGGATACCTTCATTGGGAGGCAGGCAAGGTAGATAAAAATCCTGTTGTTTTTTTAAATGATTTAACAATCTATCTCTAGTCTTGCAGCTTTATTATTATCATTAAACAATGCCTGGCTGTGAATAAGAGACTTTATACAGTGAGCCTGAAACTGAATCCAGACAGAATTGTAGTTGTGATGACTGACACTATGGCGTTGTAGGTTGTAACAGTGGCTAGGAATGTGTTGCTTTTCACTAAAGCACATGCTGAATGAACTGCATCTTATTTTTCCGCCATAATGTATACCAGGGATAAACAGAATGCAGCCCTCCAGATGTTGCGGTGCTGTAGCTCTCACCAGCCCTAGCCAGCATATCCAGTGGTGAAGAATGCTAAGAGTTGCAGTTCAATGACTTTTGGAAGCCACATGCCATGATTTCATTATTGAGTGTTACAGCCTTGAATTACAGCAGCTACAGAATGCAGCCAGGGCCTCTGTTTGAATGTAAGTCTAGCCAGGGGTGATGACCTTGAGATCATCCAGATTTTCTTTGATATTCATCATCCTTTAGTATCAGTTGTCCTGGCTGTGACTGATGCGAAAGTCCAACAGAATCAGAACTACACCTTGCCCTATCCAATAATAAACAGTTGTTTTATAACACTTCTGCATGCCATTTTGGGGCATACAGATGCTACTGTATTGCAACTGCCATCGTGCCTATGCTGCAGTCTAATTAAAGAATACAAGGATAGGCTAGGGTGATACCTTTATAGGTCACTAATAAAATAATGCAAGCTGAGCTTTTGATAGCAAGCTATCTTTATCAAAGCACCTATAAAGGTATCACCTAGCCTAGCATTGTTTTTTGGGTCACACAGCTCAAACCCCTTTTCACTTACAATTAAAGATAAATTCTTCGTGATGTAGGCCTCCTGTATATCCTACCTTCTCTAGCACCAATTTCATAATAGAGATGAACCAAGATCTCCTCATTATTTAAGTACTGTACTGTGTTTCAGTAAGGATGTATATCTCTACTGCTGGTAGCTGATCTTGGACTAAGTTTTCTGCATTAAATCCAATGGATTAGCATTTTCTGTTCGGGTTAGTATACTTTGACCTAGATTTATATACTCTGACCTTTAAGCCCTCTAAATTTGGAGAGATTTTGGATTCAGGGGGCTGAGTTATTCAACTTCAAAGGGGGTGCCCCTGGAAAAAAACTTTTAGAATTCCAGTGTTATGTGCTTGAAAACAGTGATCCCAGGCAGTTAGCAGCATGGAAGTTACAGTGGAGCTTCCTCAAGCTCTCCCCTTGAAGTGCCCCAAATTTGGAGAAGTTTGGAGTACAGGGAACGGAGTTATTGAGCTCCAGAGGGGCTCCGGCATTGGAACAGAGAGCCTTTTCACATGACCCCTAAGATCCGCTGGCCACTTAAATTCGGACCAGAGATCTTGAGGGTTCATTGCTCTTCCTGTGTTCCCACCCCTCCGCACTCCTGGCTGCTGGCTGCGTGAGGGGAGGGAGAAAAAAAGAAAGAAAAGAATGCCGGCTTACCTCCGTTCTGCCAGTCTCGCTCTGCTCCCGGCAGCATTCAGATCTCTTAAAGGGGCGGGGGGCAAAAAAACAACAAACAGAAGCGAGGAGAGCCCAGCACTCACTACATTACATCCGCATCAGGGATTTTCACCCCCGGAGAGCAGGTACCTGAAAAGTGTGCTGGGACGCGCTTAGGTGGGCATGGTCGCACTTAATTTTCAGTAAACTCCGGAGCTGGTGGGGAAACAATTTTAAGCTCCGGAGCTGGGAGCCATTTGCTGCGGAGTTTAGGGGTTGTGTGAAAAAAGTCTTAATTGAAGGAGTGTGGCTGAGGGGAAGCTGTCAATTAATCCTATAATTGGTAAAGCATGCCCAACACACTCCTTCAATCACCACCTACCTTGGAGCTTAATATCTCTGCCCCCAGAAACCCTAACTTTTCCAAATTTCAAGGGATCCCCTAAAATCACTAGAGGAAGCTAAGCCTGCCATTCACATGTCGGAGATCAGTAACTGACTCAACATCCAGATAAACTCACCTGGATGACTGAGAATCTTCACAGACATTTTTGGCGATGTGCACTTCCCTCCTCTCCTCCCCAGCATTACTGCCCTCTCACCTTAAACAGTGTGCTCTTACATAAGAACATAAGAAGAGCCATGCTGGATCAGGCCAAAGGCCCATCTAGTCCAGCTTCCTGTATCTCACAGCGGCTCCACCAGATGCGTTTGGGAGCGCATGAGACTAGATATCTGTCTCCTGATACCACTCCCCTGCATCTGGCCCTTGAAGTACCCCGGTTTTAAGCCTGGAGATTACACATCTCCATCATGGTTTGTAACCTGTGATGGACTTTTCCTCCAGGAATATGTCCAATCCCCTTTTGAAGGCATCCAAGCCAGATGCCATCACCACATTGTGTGGCAGGGAGTTCCATAGACTAACAACGTGCTGGGAGAAAAAATACTTTCTTTTGTCTGTTCTTACTCTCCCAGCCCTCAATTTGAGTGGATGTCCCCTAGTTCTGGTATTTTGTGAGAGGGAGAAGAGCTTCCCTCTATCCACTTGACTCATGCCCTGCATTATTTTGTACGTCTCAATCATATCCCCCCTCAGGCGCCTTTTTTCCAGACTAAAGAGCCCCAAATGTTTTAGCAGTTGATTGCAGGGTACATGCATTTCAGCAGTAAGAAAGATAATTTGAATACATGCAGATTTTAAATATAATGATCATCTGTTCCCATCAATATCGTTTTAAAAGTCCCATCTAATAGAAACAGCTACTTTGAAGGCTTTAGCATTCTTTTTAACATTCCCTGCCTTTCTCCATGAAAATGTTTTGATTAAAAATGACACTGTAGATAAAAAAGTATTGCTTTTGATAACAGGCTGGATACCTGTCCTCATTTTGCTGATTCATTGCCTGATTCAAGGTGTGGGAGAGAAACAGTTCTAAGAGATTATCTGTTAATTATTCATGGCAGGGATGAGAGTTGATTATGAAGCAGCATATGTCTTAGATCAACATGGGAAAAACTGATAAAGAAAAGAGCACTGGAAACTGAGAGGCAGGTTCTTTATAGCTGGGTGTGAGAGCTACATCTTCGCGATCCCTTTTGTGTAAATAATAGGAAGTTCTAAAAAGACAAAGTTCATAGGCAGATAGTACAGTTCTACGCAGATATACCTATCCAGTTGTTAATTCTGACAGAGTTCAGTGAGATAGTACCGGGAGAAGTATATGCAGGAATTACAGGTTTTTCACATTTAAGTGACATTTTAAAAACAATAGGTATTTAAACAAACAATCTGCTAATTTCTGCAACTATTATATAGTTGAACAATTTTGGTTGTGATACTGCACTTTAACCTCTGTGTCACAGTGGTTTTTCAATTTCACGCTGCAGCAGTGAGGGTGCTGCTACACCGTAAAATTCAAAAACCTGCTGTGCTCTCCCGATCTCAACTGGGTGCCCTTAAGGTTTGGTAGGGAGCAAAAGCAGGTGGCTGGTTATGAAGCCTTAAAGTGTAAGAAAAGCTTCATAACCAGTCACCTGGCTGCCCTTAAGGTTTGGCAGGGAGCAAAAGTGGGTGGCTTTTTGCGAAGTCTTAAAGCACAAGAAAGTCTTCGCAACCAGTCACCCGACTTTGCTCCCCACCGAACTGATTGCCCTTAAGATTGGGGAGCAAAAGCCACACAACTGTTGTTGATAGCTCATTGAGGGGGTTTCCTGGCAACCCAGCAAAGCAGGGGAAGCTATCCCCCTGCTTTGCTCAATCGGGAAAGGCTTCCCCTACAAATGCCTTGAAAAACAATTACTTGAAATTTTTTTGTTAATTGAAAAAGATCTGCCTTTTTTTGTCACTTAAAATTACCCTATACTGGCAGATTTCTTTTCGTAATTCAAGTTTTTGATTGTTCAAGGCATTCATAATTCAAGGCATTACTGTATTTTAAGTTATTGTAAGCATTTAGAATTCATCTACATTTATTTGACTTTCTGGTGGTCCATAGTCCCTGCAAAGCTCTCCTCCCAGGAGCAGTTGTTAGATGAATATTTAAAATACATTGGCACTTAAAATGATTGAGTTCAGCTTGGTTTGTTGATTGTGAGCACTTCTGTTTAAATTTGTGCTTATGTGGATTTTGGGTGTCAGAGGCACAGTTATTTTTCCTTTATTTTTTTTCTTTTTCTTTTTATTAAAGGTTACAAAAAACAAAACAAAACCAACAATATTGCAATCATTCATATTCAAAACATGTAATAAAATTAATATTAATAAGATAATATATAAACTAAACAGAAAACAATGCAAAAACTTACATAATTCTGTGTACCCTTCACCCTTGGGGTTATTTTGTTCCAAATCAACTTGTATATCATTGCTTTGTTGGTTAACATCTTTTCTAATGCTGCCCCCTTTTTTTACAGAAATAAATTGAATCCTTGTTAGGAGTATATCCTTTTTCTTTCTCAAATACATGTGTCAACAATGGGCTCCAGATATCTTTAAAATTATTAGTATGGGATACTTCTATACTCATTTTCAAATCAACAGTTAATTTATCATTACTAGTCATATTCTACATTTTATACCAATCATCAATTTTTAATTTCCCCATGATTAGCCTTGGTACCTTTACCACAATAATTGCTAAATCTGTTTCTACTTGATTTGTTTCTTATCAACCATATTCAACAAGGTTGATCTAGCAGACATGTCTATATTCTTTTCCAGTGCACTAAAACCTTGGAATACGAGTACTTTGTTCTATAAGCTTTCTGCAAGGCAAGCACACATTATTTGTACAGTGGTACCTCATATGACAAATGCCTCATAAGACAAAAAACCCATAGGAATAATTTTTCCCCAGGAATAGGCATGTTTCACATTACAAAAAATTCCCTATGGGGTGCTTCGCAAGGTGAAAAACTGTTTTGCATGTACCTAGGGAAAAAACCCAGTTATTTTTGTCTTTATTCTAGCCTCTGGAACAGATTAATCTGTTCCCAGTGCATTCATATGGGAAACCGCATTTCATAAGACAAAATTTTCCTAAAATGAAGCAACCCATTGCCTCCTGAATGGATGAATCCATTTTCAGTACATTCCTATGGGAAACCGTGTTTCATAAGACAAAATTTTCTTAAAACAAATTGACCTGTAGAATGAATTATATTTGTTTTTAAGAGGTACCACGTAATCACAGCTGAACTTTCTCTCTCCCTGTGGGATTGTGGGTGATCATCTCCCAGGCTTTGGTGTTTGGCAAAAATCAGTAATTTTTCAGAACTTTGGAAGGTGCCCACAACTGGCACTAGTTTGTTTTTTGTCACTTCAAATACAGTCTTTTGCTTTTTCATACTAGAGTAAGCTTAGGAATGCTTTGCTTCATTCTCAGTCAGTCTGTCTGTATACTGTATATACGCCCTTTCCAATACTGCTTAATTGCCAGTTATATAGCAGTTTATTAATGTGTTGTTTTATTTTTCTTTATGTTTTGTATTTTCTTTATTATTATCTATTATATTACAGTATTGTAATCATTTTATATAAATATTTTTGGACCGTAGAACGTATCATCTGGGTTTCAGTTATTTCTTATGGGAAAATTTCCTTTAGTGTACAAGTGTTTTGGATTATAATCATGTTTCTGTAATCAATTATGCTCTCAAACCAAGTTTTACTGTATACCATGTTTTCCATATATAAGACGCCCCCATGTATAAGACGACTGTTTGCAGAGACAAAGTATAGGCAGTTTCACAACCACACAGTTCTCGCCTCAGCTTACTTCTGTGTACAAGACAACCCTCAATTTTCAGGGTAACGATTTTAGCCAAAAATACAGTCTCCATCCCCCATAACTTTTGGGTGGTCTACCATGTGCGATTACATGGAATTTTTACTCTCTCTTTAACTGCTCACATTCTCTTATAGCTTGAATGTTGTCTTTTAATGCTGTAAGATGTCCCTCAATTCCCTGTTCACAAACTTGAATATGTCTTAATTGTACTGTATTATCCCTCATTACTGTAAGCTGCCTTGGGTCCTTTTCCAAGGAGAAAGGCAGGATGAAAATGCTCTAAATAAATAAATAAATAAATAAATAAATAAATAAATAAATAAATAA
>JAHTLZ010000122.1:30571464-30589589 GCA_023846285.1 Phrynocephalus versicolor | reverse complement strand
TAAATAAATAAATAAATAAATAAATAAATAAATAAATAAATAAATAAATAAATGGAAAAATACAGTGTTCTTTATTTCTTGAAAGACTCGAATCCACTCTTTTTTCCTCTTTTCACAGAGGACTTGTATAATAAAGGTCCCCCTTTTTTACAAGAATCAATTCATTTATTGTATTCTTTCCCACAGGCATGGAATGCAATCCCCATGTTAATTTATAACAGCTTCTCAACATTTTTTTGCACCAGCTTAAAAATTGTCAAACACATTCTGACTGTCTGCTGTTTTGTTTTAGGTATACAGTATTCTGTTTTGCATGAATGGAAGTTTAAGAAGTTTTGCCAGTAAATAACTGTGAAAATGGAAACCTCATCTCTGCTGTCATCTTTGCATGATGAATGCAGATCAGACAACTACCTTGAACCACACTACAGGGAATGTTACAGACTTGCCATTGATGTACTAATTGAATATGGTTCAGAGGCTTATCAAGAGTTTCTTGTCAAGGAAAGGTGCTCAGAGTTTCTAGCAGATGATGAGATTAATTATATATTAAACACTGTTCAGAAGATCCCCCAGAACACAGTATATGCTTCTGACAACACTGTTGACGATGCTTCTTCTTCGGGAACATACTGGCCTATGGAATCAGATGTGGAAGCTCCTAATCTCGATTTGGGTTGGCCTTATACAATGCCTGGGATATCTGGAGGTACAAATATTGAGCTACTCTTCCATCCTCCCCGAATACAACCTTTTACAATAAAGGAAACTATCCGGAAGATGATAAAAGAAGCAAGAAAGGTAAATATTTTCAAGCCTGTTAAAGTTCAGTTTTTTAAAATGATAGATACAGCATATGTTATAACATAATAATTTTCATTGAGAGTTCACATCACTGTCACAGTTTAAAAGGGACATGTTTAGAAACACCATGTGTAGGTCTTGTGTAAATGTACCTATCTTGAATGCCAGGAAAGTGTTAGGAATTTTGATAAGCAAAATATGAAGGACCATGAAATACAAAGATGGACCAAAAAAAAAAGAAACTTGGGGATCAAGCAAATGTGCTGTGTTGACTGTTCTAGTTTAATTTTTGTGTTTTAAAATTATTTTTTAAGTGAGGGCTGATTTGGATTAAAGAAAGGAGAATCCTGATTTCAAAGCCCATAGCTAATAGCAGCTTGTTGGGTGCTTGACAATGAGGCCAGGTCAAACTGTGGGTGGATAAATACCTGCTTTAACAAAAAGAATTATGTAAGGAATTCTGAATATTAAGTTGCGCTGTAAAACTTTGTTTGGAATTTCTTTATTTCTTTCTTGAATGGTTCAAAGCACTTCTAACTTGAGTTTATTCCAATGGCGGAAACATGTTTTTACCTTTCCTACAGAAATCAGTTAATCAAGTTCCTTCTTTTGTCCAAAAGATTACATTTGATTGTAAGAGTGAGAGTGATCAGTTTTAAAGCAGGAAATGGTGAGGTAACTGTACCGTCTGTGCATACTTACATTTTATCTTTGTTGATATTTTTCACTGTGGCATCATGCAATACTAATTATAGAAGAAGTACAGTACAGTGGTACCTCGGTTTATGAATACCTTGGATTGAAATTATTTTGCAAACTGAGGAAAATTTGTAATAAAATTTTGCCTCCGTTTGCGAGCATTGTTCCTGTTTGTGAAGTGCAGTGCCTCTGCCACTGGCTCCGGACCCAGCACTGCCTGTCCACAGCCTCCAAAACACATTCTGGGCCCGGCACTGCCCAGCTGCAGCCTCCACAGTGTGTCCCGAGCAGCGCTGGGCTCAGGGCAAGCTCCAGAGGCTGAGGCGGCTCCTGGCCAAAGCAAATTTCCCCATAGGAAATCATGGAAACATTATTCTCCATTATTCTCTATGGGGAAATTTGCTCTGATATACTGTACAAGTATTTTGGTAAAAAAAAAAAAGTCTGGAGCCTTGCAGCCATTTTTTAAAAAAAGAAGCAAGACTAGACTATGGGTGATACCTTCATAGGCTGCTAGAAAAATAACAAAAAAAGTTGCTGAGCTTTCGAGGGCAACCCCTCTTTTTCAAAGCAGGTTCAAAAGTCCAAGCAAGGCGAGGGATGTATTTTGCTAGGAGAGAGTTCTTACAAGTCCACTTGGCAAAATGGACGCCAGGCATTCTTCTTGGAAGGCATGAAGCAGCATGGTCAGTTGGGTTGGATTTCACTGACCAATTCAAACAAAGGGGACATGGTTTGGGCACCTCCCTCCGCTTACACCCTTCATCTCTCTATTGGCTCTTCAAGGTACAGAGCTACAAAGCCCCTGATTGGCCAGAGGTGGGGAACAAACAAACGGGTGATGAATCTGGGCAATCTAGTTGACTCCCCCAAAGTAAATTGTGGTCAAGCTGTAAGGTCTGAGCTGAAACATGTCACTGTGTCCGAAGAAGAGAAGGAGGAATTCAAGGGAGAACACAGGCAATTTCTTGTCAGTATGTGCAGACTTGTGTTGAAAAAGTGCCCACTAATTTTTTCTGTCTGCTAAGATATTACATGTTGTGAACCACCTTTTATAAGCGCCCATTTAACTGTGCGTAAGAATAGGCTAAGTAAAACACTGCAGTGTTTTTCTGGCTGAAATAGGCTCTCCAGTGCAACATGTGATAAGGTTGAAAAGGAGTTTAGGCTGTGAACAGTAAAGCCAAATGTTACTCAGTTGTGTTAGGATTATCAACGTAAAGACCAAATAATTGATCCGTTTTGGAGGGAACTCCTTAAAGGCCACTCCGAGTTTGAGAATCTGTGTGGTTTTGTATAGAAAGTGCTAATCCTCTGCCATGGCCAGGCGTTCTTGGGGCATGGAATTTCAATTAATGGCTAGATGATTGTTGAAAATCAGCTTGAGCATATCTTCTTAATTGCTCAAAGGCAGGTGTATGATGGGCTCCTGTCCGGGGGGAGGGGGTTTGCAAAAGTTACTGTAAATAAAAAATGTTCCTTGCATTTAGAAATTTGAGGGATAAATATGGGGAAGCCCTTGCTAAGCAAAAGGCTGAAAGAGAAGAAGAATTAGACAAGATAAATAAAAGAAAGTCATTAGTTGATAAATTGTCTGAGCTCAAGGCCAAGAAAGCCAAGCTTTTGTCTGAAAAGGCTAGTGAACTCTTAGCTATAGAGGACCAATTGATGTCCCTTATTTCTTAACTAATAATTATAATGGACAGATATGTTTATTTTATAACATTTGACTGATACTTTACTTTTGTTCATGATGTTACTTAATGTTTGACTGATATTTGATTTTAGTGATGTCCGTGATGTTACGGATGCTCTCCTCGGTGTGTGCCATTTATAAACGCTGCTCATTGTTTTCTTTTCATTAAAATGCTTTGTGAGTTCATGCATTTTATTTATTTATTTATTTATTTATTTATTTATTTATTTACATACTGCCCAATTTTCCCGAACAAACTCAGGGCAGTGAACAATGTTAAGTATGCAATAATAAAAGGAGAAAGGAAGCAAAATAGCTCCACAGTTGTCTGGAATTCTTTGTCATGGCAAACTCATTTGGTTCAGTCATTATATTTATATTTTTTCTTAAAAGTCAGCTACTTCAAAGGTTTTAAGAGTCAATGATTAAGTTCTTGATTTTACCAGCTGTTTTAATTCTACACATTATCTGGAAGTAGAATCATGGCAACTCGACTTTTTTCTTGAGAGACTGAAACATTTCGTGGCTCTTCCAAACTTACAAAGTCTCTCAAGAAAAGAAGTCCAGTTGCCATGACTCAACTTCCAGAAAAGCTCACCTGGATGACTGAGAATCTTCACAGACATAATTCTACACATTATTCTCTTCCCGTTTAGTGTTTTTATTTAGTTTTAATGAGAGTTTGGGATTAATATTGTTGTTCACTACTTTTTAGGGGTGTGGTGGCTCAGTGAGCTAGAGCGCTGAAACTGATGGTTGCAAAGTGGGCAGCTCAGCAGTTTGAATCCCTGGTGTTACACAGTGGAGTGAGCTCCCACTGTTAACCCCAGCTCCTGCCAACCTAGCAGTTTGAAAGCATGTAAATGCAAGTAGGTAAATAGGTACCGCTGTAAAAAGCGGGCAGGTACGAATAGTGTTCTGTGCTGGCCATATGGCCATGGACTTGTACTACACGTGTCCACTATCTTATCAGTAAGTTATGCAAAATATTCATGAACACCAATAGGATCCTGGTTGAAGAGTTTTAAAATAGACAAAAATGCATTAGCTTCCCTCATTCACTTTTCTTCTGCAACTTGAAATAAAACATGGTGTGCATTCAAATCCCTTTTCCTATTAACCCACACACATCCCACTTTTGAGCACATCAGTTTGAACATGATAAAATAAAATTAGCCAAACCGGGGGGGGGGGATCAAATTTGCATCCAAAATTAAACTTACTGGGAACATAACGGAGGGGTAGGAGAGGATCAAGGACTGCTGTCTAAATATATATATTTCTGTCTTTCAAATCATATATTTGAGCATTCTCTGTATTTGCTTTCCCAAGGTTGTTATAGCTGGAAATGTAACAAAAATGCAGATTAAGACAATGAAAAGCTCTTAATATATTATTCATATATTGCTCACATATAAGAGACTGAATTGTCTGTTCTGTTTTTGACAAGGTGGATGTAGAAAGAAGAGAGTGCTTTTATGGACAATGTCAGGGTCATTTGGGTTACTTACAAAATTGCATTTATTCACACACAAACTGAATTTTGCTTTTGAAACTCTTCTGGGAGATTAACTCACCATTAGCTGAGAATTTTGCAGTGAATAATTTTGAGTAATTAGAGTTAATTAATTGTACCCTGGAAACACACTGAGATCTTTATCTGTTATGCAGTTTTTTGCCTTCTGTTTTTCAGCAAATATGGTTATGTCCTTTAGCAGTGACTTGAATAAGAAAAAAAACCTCAGTGTTGCATTGGATATGGTTCATGCTTTGGTGAAAGCAGGCAATAGATATTAAATTGTTCCCATGTTGCCTCAATGAACAATGTTTCTAGTCATATAAGTAGGAGTGATTGTCTAGCTAGTTTCTTTATCTGGAAAACTCACCTTAGTTCTTAGGAGGATGAACAGAATAGGCAAGAAGTTCCATAAACACTAATCTTGTATTCTTATCAGAAAAGCAATTCAGACCATACCTGTAATGCAGAAAGAATCTGTGTTAAGTCTTTGCATTTTCCTAACATCAGTTCTGAATATCATGTCTATTACGTTTCCCTACAAAACAGCAGTAAATTAGAACTTCTTTCGGGTATCAGAGAAATGTTCCAGAGAGTAGAGTAGTAGTAGTGGGTCCTTCCTAGCCATCGTACCTTTCTAAGAAATGAAAAATGCTGCTGTCAGCAGTGTGTTAGGGGGGAAAGTTTGCATAAAGAATCTCTGCATCTACTAAGGCGGTTACTTCACATCCTACTTCGTTCCACGATTATGTTCATTCCATGACAGCGTTGTTCGCGGTGACGTGGTTTTGTCCCTGTTCAATCCCTGTTTTGGTTTACCCACAGGCGTGGTTACTTGTCTCGTGACAACTGTTACTTCATGTCCTTGTTTTATGACAACTACTGGATTTCCCTGGCTTCGTTTAGCCTTTGTTTTATTGTCAGGCTTCCGTTTTTCGATATTTCGAATCCCCGCTGCGGGCACATGGGCTGTCTCGGGAAGCCCGGCAGGAGGAGCTGGGTGAGCCCTCACCACTTGCCGCGGGTGAGCGGCGGCGTGGGCGGTTGTTGAGGCACCCTCACCCTGGACTCAGCAGGCAAGGAGAGCGCCTCTGGGACCCGAGGAGGAGGTCGGACCTACGCCTGACAGTGGCTCTCCCCCTGTCCCTTCAAGAGCCATCTTCTCCTGCAGGGACAGGCAGGCAGCCGAGCCTGGCCTGGCGCAGGAGTTCCAGTCGGCTTTCTTGATTGTCAGAGTATTCCTAGAGCGAAAGGGGGAAACAGCCATTCCCATTACTTCACGTCCCTTGTCTCGGAACAGGAACCGGGAACAAAGCGTGACGAGAATTCCCCAGCCCAGGGGCAGGTACGGCTCATCACACTCTGTTCCCGGTTCAGGGAGCATGGCCAGGATGAGATTCTGCTGTCACGCTATGGACGTGAAGTAACCTTTTTTCATACCGGTCCCAAGTGGGACAGCAAAGAGGGACGAAAGGGACATGAAGTAACGGCCATATTTGTACACTTGGGTCTATAGATGAAAATTAGTATTATATTATGTTATTTACTATCTACTCTTTACATTTTTGCTGTACCTTCAATTATTACCTGGGTTTGCTTTTTTGAAGACCAGTATACAAACTATACGAGAATGAGGGGAAGATTAAAGCTTTTTGAAGGTAAGTAGCTGTAAATTGAATGGATTTGATCCCCTTTCCTAGCACAGCATGCCTGTGCTTGTAAATGGGATTAAGATTGTTTTGGCATTTGAGTTCCATTGGGTGATAACATCACCTCCAGTCTAAGCCGACAGAATGAAACTTCACAACACTACTGACAATAACCAATATAAATTGTAAGTCCAGTGACAGATCTTGGTTATCATCCTGCTGAGCCATCACTGGAAGATGAAGAGTGATGTCTTGCTGGGACAGTAGCATGAGATCTCCCACTTGCACAAACAGAGACCACCATTAGGAGTACAGTACTGGATTTATGCATACAGAATCTTAGATGTCTTGTAATACAGATGAGAAAGCATAAAATAGTTGTGCATTCTTTTTAACCAAAGAGCATCCCAAACAATAGAGCAGGCCTGCCCAAAGTCCAGTCCGGGGGCCAAATCCGGCCCATCAGGCCATTCTGAGTGGCCCGCGGATGGCTGGCCCGCCCCTCCCCCTCCTTCACACCATGCTGGGGAGCTTGGGGGGGGTGCAAAGTTGCACAGATCGCCTTTTCCAAGGGGCGACCTGTGGCCACGGCTCCCTGTGCTTCCTTTGGTCCCCACCTTCCTTCTTTCCTCCCTCCCTTGGTCCCCACCTTCCTTCCTTCCTTCCTCCCTCCTTTGGTCCCCACCTTCCTCCCTCCCTCCCTGCCTCCCTTGTTCCCCACCTTCCTCCCTCCCTCCCTTGGTCCCCGCCTTCCTTCCTGCGTGTGGGGTTGCAAGGGGTCAGTGGGTGGGGCTTGCAGTGGGGTGGCAGGGTCAGGGAGCAACCGGCTCCTGACACATTCTCAGCCACCAAATCTGGCCCTCCTTACAAAAAGTTTGGGCACCCCTGCAATAGAGGAAATATTTTCACTTAGGATAGTCATTATCAAAAAAGAAGTTGAACTGCATGTAAATTGAAATACCTGTAAATGTCAACATGAAATTCAGTTACATTTTGTCTGAAATCAATACAGAAAAGGAATATTTAGAAAATAGTAGCTTCCTTGCAAGTGTGTTTGCTTATTGAGTATTGTACTATGTTTTGGTTTAAGCGGTGCTATACTAAACTAGAACACCTGATTGTGTAACTGTAGCTGTTTTTAAATATTTAAACACATAACCCAACAGATGGTAATAAAATTAAAAGGCAGATGTTAAAATATTTAACATAAATTGTATAAAATTATGGACATTACCCATTTAGGATTTAATAAAAAGGATGTAGCTTAAGCATTGCTTCTGAATGTACTTGGAGAAACTGAACATATTATATTACAGTATATAAAAACAAATGAGCACATATTTGCAAAATTTTGAGATTACTATCTCTCTGTTTCTAGCAATACAGATAGGTCATAGAAAAAAAAACCTGAGGTTTAAACAATAAATATGTTACTCTGTCTAATGAAAGGGGTCATACTTCATTAGCATTTGAACAACTTGCATTTTTGTAAGAATGTACACCTTACACAAGCCTTGACCTCTCAAATCTCAATGTACACAAAGGTGCTAACAAATTACAGTGGTATCTTGTATAACATAATTGATTCGTTCCAAATGAAATTACATTATACAAATTTTCCTTTGTACAAATTGCAAATTCCCATAGGAATGCATTGGAAACAGAGTAATCCGTGCGAAGAAGCCGGACCCCCCCCTGCATCAGACCTGCAGGAGCAGCAAAAAAAGCAGAGCATGCTCTCTCCTGTTGGCCCCATCTTGATGCCAGAAACTTCAGGGGCTGCTGAGAGCCCCAGCAAGAGTCACCTTTCCAGCCCCTCTGCATGGTGGCGCGCAACAACGCTCTTCCTCCACGAGGAGGAGGAAGAGGTGGCGGCAGCGGCCCTTGGAAGTTTTGCGCCCCCGCACACCGTCTGTGGGTCCCTGGCTCGCTTTTGTGTTCCTCCTCAGTGTTGGCGCAAGGGGAAGAGGAGAGAAACACTCCTCGCCCTGCCTTGGCACAGCCACTTCTTGCCACCACACGCTCACCCCGCACTGCTGCCTGCAAGCTCTCGGCCAGCCCTGTCGCCGGCCTGTCTGCCTGAGTGCCTCGCAGGAAGCGGCCACCCGAGCAACACGTTTGGCACTTCAGGAAAGGAAGAAAGGAGAAGGAGAAGGGCGGGCAGGGCCACGTTAATGAGACCTGCCTTTCCCCCCCTTGGCTCCCTTTTGAAGCCAAGGCAAGCAAGTGTGGGGCCTTTTGTGTCTTCCGTGGGCTGCTGTCGGATGATCCCGTGGGGTGGCCCAGGAGCTCTGTCTAAGATAACCCGGGGCAAGAAGGAAGCAAAGCTTTGGGGGGCGGGTTGAGCTCTCCACTCTCCTCCTCCTCCTCTTCCTCCCCGTGGCTCTTTTCTGACAAGAGACTCTTTGCGGAGAGCCCGGGCTCTTCTTGCCCATTCAACTTCAGGAGGATTTAGGACGCTGCCGCTTCTATTCAGCTTCTCTTGTGACTTTACAAATTAGGGAGCCACTGGGTCCGGCTGTGAAGCTACCAACGAGGCATCCGCCTTCCCTCTCTCCTCTCCCATCCCCTCCCTCCCTCACCTGCAAAGAGGCGATGAAGTTTCCCGGCGGTGCGCCAAACGCACGATGGGGTGTGGAGCAATCCCTGGGCTCCTGTTCCCACTCCTGCGCAATCAGGCTGATCAGCGCACTTCATGCACTTCACGCAGATTCCCTGCTGGCCGTAGGACAGTTGGGGTTGAAGGTAAGGGGAGAGGTGGGGGGGCAAGCTGAAAAGGCTAGTAGGGAACAGGAAGGCTGGGCATTTGGCAACCATGGAGGAGGAGGGATGAGGTGGCAAAGTGCCATGGTGGCGCTAATTCCCTATTTCTGGATTTTTTTAACGTTGTACAGTTTTTACGTTATACAAACCCTACGTTATACGAGGTACCACTGTATAATAGTTTATTCATGATGGCTTATCTGTGGTCCAGTTTCATTCTTTCATCCTCTATCTAATATATCGATGGCTCCATATTGATATGATTACCTTGAAATTTCTTACTGCTCTTGATTTTCTCCCACTGTAGAGCCAAAGTCGTTTGCAGATGGCTGATAAAACTAAAAATATAGTCTGTTGTAACATTAAAAGCAATTTTCCTTTTAATTATATTAAAAAGACTACTAATGTAAGAACAGTTTACAAACAGTTCTGAAACATAGTAAAACACAGAGAACTCTGCAATAAAAATTCTTTCTCGCCTGTCAGATTCAGTTTTTAAAAAGCCTCAGCTAAAAAGACATTTCTTTGCTTCCATGCAAAATGGCAACATTAAGAGCCATCTGGTCTCTTTCTTAAAGGAGGTCATTTCACTGCCCCAGAAGCAGCCACTGAAAGTCCTCTCTTGATTCCATATCAAATGTGCCTTGAAGGGTGAAAGGACTGAGAGAAATCCCTCCCTTAAATATCTTAAATGCTATGGACTTTCATATGAGAAGATCTGGTCCTTCAAATACCTGGATCTAAATTGCACACAGTTTTATATGGTTTGTACTGAGTCTAGAAATACTGTATTTATATGTATACTCCCAACTTGTAAGACCTCGACTATATGTATACTCCTGACTTTTAAGACCACAAATTAATAAAATTAATAATTCATCTTTTTCTCCTCCATTCCACCTCCTGCTGGACAGAAACAGCAAGGGCAGTTTAGATTCCCCTCTGCTTCACCCCCTGCTGTTTTCTTTTCTTTCTAGGAGTGCTTGATTGCCCTCCTCTCTGCTTTGCTCTTGAAGGGATCAGAGCCTTCTTTTCAGCATAGAAAGGCACTTCTTAATGTGCTGCTCAAGCCCCGAGCCTTTCCACTGAAAAGAAGGTTCTGGTCTTTACAAGAACAAAGTGCAGAGGAGTATTCAGGACACAAAGAGTAAACAAGTGCTACTGGAAAGGAAGGGAAACAGCAAGGTCAGTTTGGGTTCTTCTCCACCCCACTCCCACACCTCAGGAAAGGCTTACTTCCATGTATACAATGCCACTTAATTTTTAGTGCCATGATTTTAGAAAAAAAAATAGTGTATACATGGAAAAATATAGTAGATTGGCAACCAGTGCAGCTTTTATACAAGAGGGGTTGTGTGTTCTTGGTAACTACCTGTAGCCCCATCCAATGCAAATTGAATCCCCATCCACTGGCATGTATTTTAAATGACCAAGAACACTTCTGTTTTCTCTGAATTAAGCTTCAATTTGCTTTCCTACATCTAGTTCACTATTGAAATCAGTCATTGGTTTGGAACAGAAACAACTGTTTTGATTTTACATGGAAACGAGAGAGGATTGGGTTTCATCAGAATACTGATGGCACCAAAACTCCCAGATCCCACAACCTCTCTGAGTAGTTTTGTGGATGCATTCGAATCATGGAATCACAGAGTTGGAAGAGACCTCAAGGGCCATCCAGGCCAACCCCCTGCTATGCAGGAACATTAAACTTAGCATGAAGGCGAGGACAGGAGGGACCATCTGCCAGGTGTCAAACAGGAATCCCCCAGAATAAGCCTCTGAGCTTGTCCCTGTAGTATGGATCAGAGCCTCCATTACCCAAAGGTAGAAGGACACCATGGCTGGTATTGAAAGACTTTAAGAGATTTAGCAAACCCAACATGGACACGCTTGCCCTATCCGTTTCTCAGCATTAGTCATTCACCAAGGTGATCAAAGCCACCTCATCTCCCACAAAAGCCCGAAGCCAGATAGAACAATATGTAAACAGTTGGTCTTATCCAGGAATCCTTGGAGCTGAAAGCCACTACACATTCTCATACCTTCCCCCAGGAATGAAACATTAGAGACTGGCCAATAGTTACATGTAGAATGGGTTTCAAAGAGCACTTTTTCAACACCTGCATCACTACTGTCTCTTTCAAGCATGCTCAGAGCCTGCCCTGCTCACCACCACTCACTCCAGCTTGTTCATTCAGTCTTCTTCCCCAGGTGTCTTTATTAGCCATGAGGGGTGAGTGACTAGGCTCTTAAGCATTCCCCTCTATAGAGCAGAGGCAAACTAGCCCCTTAAAATGAAATGAAAAACATTTCTGAACACAGCGCACAAAGGTGATGGAAGCTGGATGAGGAAAATGTACAGGTTCAGTACTTCAGTCAATGCTGTCCTTGTGGATGTAGCCGTGCCCCCTCCCTACTTGTCTAAGGTGGCTCACATCTTGTTTGAACTCATGCCAAGCTTGTTTCTGACAGTGCTTCTGTCTGCTCCCTGCTTGGCCTCCTTGGAAGGTATGTGCTTTACTGATTATCTACTTGATTCTGAATATTCTTTGTGTGCCTTCACATTCTGTTGTTTATCCGGCTCAGCACAGGAGACCAGGTCAAGAATGTGTGCCCTGCAACATGATTGGGGTTATGCTGGCAAAATTAAAGGGAGAGGGAAGAGAGAGAGAATATTGTGATCCTTTAGGGATTCGCAGATTTATGTCAACATGAACTTTCATGGATCAAAATCCATCTCATCAGATCCAAGGAATGCTAGTACATTATCTCTACAGTACATGTTATTTGTATTTATCAGTTTCCATGTTGTTGTGATAGTTCAGACCATCTGAGGAAATGGATAATAAACAAAGATAAAGGCCTTGATAATGCCGGAGTGGGACTGCCAGGCTGTTAATTGCTTGAGGTTACAGGCCCTCACTACAGTGGTAAAGGAATGTCAGGTTACAGAAGTACTAGGAATTGTTTTTGAGATCAGTGTAAGGTATTGCAAGAAGCTGAGTTATTAAGGCTACTAAGAAGACTTGATCTCTATTTAAACCCTTAGAGGTGCAATGGAACCTGTTTTATGTAGCCTATTTCCACTGTCTTCCTTCATAATGCCTTTTCCCCCTGCATGAACTACTCTGCGATCCAAAATCAAAATGTCTTAGGAGATTCAAGTTCTGAAATTGATTTCTCTTTGTGGCCATTCCTGATGTCAAACTTGTGTCCACTCTTTTGTATAGAGATTGTCCTGTTTGTCCTTTGTATAAAACAAAGGGCCATTGCTGGTAGAGGATGGCATAATTTACATTAGAGGATGAACAGGTACCGGTACATAAATTCCTGGGTTGTGGCTGACATAATTGGAACACTTTAATGTCAGAGTAGATTTGGGGGCAAAACTGCAATTGAAGTTTGTGTTCCTGATTGTCTTCATCTCATGTTGCCTGTTGCGCATCAAAGGTTGTTTTAGATATGTGTAGGGGGTGTCTTTAGGCAAGCACAAGATGTTCTCCCAAAACATGGGAAAGTATTGTGATCCAGAATGTACTGCAAGTCATTTATGATTCATCTCAGGTAGGAGCTAAAGATAACTAAATGTGTTCTGTCATTCTATCTATCTATTGACTCTTGTCTTGCAGTAGGTTCCAGCAAAGTAATAAAGCATTGATTGTTATCTGAATTCTCACCTGGTCATTGCTCTCACCACTATGAGGGTATGTATCAGGTAAACAAACGAAAGCCCAACAGGCTGTGGGATGGAACACTGGTAAGTCTAATAGAATCTTACCAGATGACTGCAACTCTCACTCTGTGTTCCCTGCTGCTATATAGACAGTCAAGGTGGGCAAATCTAAGAGAGAC
The DNA here is from genome assembly GCA_023846285.1 of Phrynocephalus versicolor. Taxonomy (NCBI): domain Eukaryota; kingdom Metazoa; phylum Chordata; class Lepidosauria; order Squamata; family Agamidae; genus Phrynocephalus; species Phrynocephalus versicolor. The sequence goes on along the minus strand of JAHTLZ010000122.1, from coordinate 30,576,607 downwards.
TGACTCATTGTGTTCATTCAGGACCAAGACATGGTTGCTGGGAATTTTCCTTCCTTCCTTCCTTCCTTCCTTGCTTCCTTCCTTCCATTTCATTTTGTTTTGCATGCCACTGAACTGGTATTTAGCAGCAGTTTTTTTCATCCCAGCAGCACTTTCCACCCATAGTTGAACTGGGAGTCAGCTTAAGAGCAACCAACACCATTTCCCCCATGATAGCCGGTTCTCTATTTTATTGAAGATCTTTGCATGCTTAAATTCATAGTGGTTTTTTTCAGCATTACATTAGCAAGGCTGCCATCTCTGAAATCCACCTGCTTTCCACTGGAGTAAAAAAAAAAATAGTAATGATGCTGTCTACTTTTGAGTCGATGAACATTTCCTTTTGGCTTCATTACCCTGTGTACTAATGGTATCCCTAAGCCAAGCCATATATCAGTCTTTGTGGCATGCGAAGATCAAATTACTGCCTTGAATTCCAAGAGTTTAAGACAATAAGCAAGTTCAAATCTTCAGGGCAGATGAACTGCATCCATAAGTATAGAAGGAACTGGCTGAAGAATTCTCAGAACCACTGAATATAATTTTCATGAAATCATGGGAAGTGGGTGAGGTACCAGATGATTGGAAGAGGGCTAATATTGTCCCTGTCTTCAAAAAGGGGCAAAAAAGGAGGAACGGGGGAACAATAGACAAGTCTGCCTTACATCAGTTCTAGGGAAAATTCTGGAACACTGGTTAGGCCTCATTTTGAGCGCTGTGTCCAGTTCTGGACGCTGCAGTTCAAGAAGGATGCAGACAAACTGGAGCAAGTTCAGAGGAGGACAACAAGAATGATGGAAACCAAGTCTTATGTGGAAGGACTGAAATAACTGCACATGTTTATCCTTGAGAAAAAGAGACTGGTATGATGGCACTTTTCAAATACCTAAAAAGCTGTCATATAGAATAAGGCAGAATCTGTTTTTAATCAACCAAGAATGCAGGAAATGTAACAATGAGCTCGTTACAGTAAGACAGGATGGCAGTGGAACCAGTTACCTTGAGAGGTGGTGAGTTCTCCAACAGTGGAGGCATTCAAGAGAAATTTGGATCACCACCTGTCAGATATCCTTTGATTTGTATTCCTACACTGAGCAGAGAGGCTTGATGGCCTTATAGGCCCCTTCTTGATTCTGTGATTCTAGAAATTGTGGTTATAAGGCACCAATATTTCATTCTAACATGAATTTATGCATAATAAGGGCTGAAAGTTTATGATCTAGTAAATTCCAAGAGTTTATGACAATAAGCCCAGCACCCTCAAATTACAAGCACCACCTGCCCTGGCTATTTTTTAAACAGCATGCTGCATTTTCAGCACATGTAATTTAACATTTAGTGCGCTTCTCTAATCCACCTTCTGTTACCTTTTATAACTTACATTAAAATGTTTTTCATTTTCAGCACAAAAGCTTTGGCCAACTTAAAAGCTTTCTCCCCTTTGGCAATGAAGTAATTCTGGTGAATGAATATTTATTTAGGGAGGGAAATGTTGTAGTAGCTCCTTCAATTTGAAAGCAAATCATTACTGAAAGCAGATTTGATAAATGAATTGTGCTTTTCCAAGTGTTAAGGGGAGTAAGTGCTGAACACATTATACGTGCGTGTGCACACACATACACAGAGAGAGAGAGAGAGAGTTCTTAAGGGCTCCATACTTTTTTAGACTGCTATTACTCAGCCTGAGTCATGACAGTCTAACCCTATGCATTTACTCATACATAAGTTCGTCAGAGTTCAGTTGGACTTTTTTTTTTTTAATGTAGGCTCCCTTGAAGTGTGAAGTAGGATCGGATTTGTATGTTTTAAAAAAAAAAGTCATCTTATACAGTATTTTGGACACACGAGGAGTCACAATAGGCTAGCATTCTAATTGCTTGGTTGCTGCTGCTCCAAGCAGGAGTAGCCAACTATGCCAATAATTCAATAATGATAATTTATTGAAATTGACATTCTGGCTTGTATTTCCCCTAACAAATACAGTAGTAGCCCTAACTTAAGGACAAAGCATTGCCTCTCAGGACAGATATGTGTTTGAATGACTGGAAAGCCTGAAGTCTTGTTAGTTGCTCCCACATGTGGCAGGAGTGACCAAGGGACCCACAGAAACAGGCTGCTCATCAATGACAACCCATCTTTTCAACTTTTCAGAGGATAAGAGGATTATCCTCTCAGTTCAAAAGATTTACAAACCCAGTGAAAATTTTTCAGTTAAGCTTTGGTGGGATACAACCTTTACAATATCTGAATTGCGAATTTTTGGTAAATGAGTTAATAGCTGTTTCATATCATCTCAGAAAGCCATTAATTCCTTAATTCTATTAGTGCATATGTACTTGGAAGGTTTTGTTCTATTTCACAAAGGGCAGAACATTTTGAATTCATCGCTACCTAGAAATGTCTTGAAATAAACCGTGGGACGTTTGATGCTTTTATTGCTTTAACATTAGAATCACGGAATAATTGAGTTGCTAGGGTCTTATAAGGCCATTGAGTCCAACTGTCTTGTTCATTGCAGGAATCAAAGTCAGTATGTACCAGCCAGATGGTTATCCAGTTTCTCTGCCATGCAGTTTAATGGATTTGGATCTTCTGGCTCTGAAGTATTTAAAGTCTTGAAAAGTAACTGTTTGTACTTTTCTTTAAAAACTGTTTGGATCTCTTCAAATGTCAGAGATAATGCTGCTGACTTTTGATTGTCTCTTAAGTGATTTCCCATTGTCCTCCTTATGAATAGCATTACATTGCTGTTATATCTTTCACTGTGCCTGTTTTTATCTCCCTCCTTGTCTTGGATCTGGAGCTTTAATTTTCAGTAAGACCACTTTTACATTTTCTTTGTCATGGTTACTGTGCATCGCACATAAGGGTTGGTCACATCTTGAAACCTGTCCTTTGCTGTTGCAAAGCTGCCGAAACCCCCTTTTGAACCACTGGCCACAGTTTTTTTTTTAGGATTTATTGCCTGCCAAGTTGAATTCTTGAGAAACATCTGGAAGAGTAAGAGAACAGTGTGCAATTAAAATGGACCCAAACTTCTTGCACGTGTGTTGTAGTTGTGGGAGCAGGCTACCACTAAACCTCTCTCTGTCTTGAAGGTCCAGAACATGGGTCTGTGGGCACAGGCCTATGCATATGAATTTACAGATAAACTTCTTACAGAACAAATGTTACAGACAGGGCACTTGCTTTTCCCAATTTTCACATCAAGGATATTGTAACATGTACTAAATGGTGCTGCTGTTGATAGAGAATAATGTAAAGAACGTACCTCTACCATAAGCATTGTTTGGGCTATGTTTTGTAGGCCACATTAAAAGTGATGTTGAAACAGCTGTGTTGGCTTCTTGTTTCTTTATGAGATCAACTCAAGCCCTAAGCAGCTTGGAGCCAGTGTATCTCAACATCCTCCCATGTAACCTGCATGAGCCTTTGTTTTCTTTATCTGAAATTCTGTTTATGTTAGACACCTCCTATACTCAAGGTAGAATAGTAGCATGCAGATGATAGAACTTCTTCCCTAGGAAGCTGGCTTAGGATCTTCACTGTTGGCCTTTAGAAGCTTGGCAAAAAATGTGTTTTTTGATAGAGCATTTACTAATTAAAGCTGCCTTTGTAGTTTAACTAGTTATCCTGTATTATTGTAATGATGGAAATTTTAAAAGAGTCATTTGTAAAGATTTAATAATTTTGCTCTAAATTGTTTGAAGTACTTAGTGAGTGGACATGTGATTCAAAAATTCATGTTGGGGCCTCTTCAGCAAAAGTCAAAAGCGGATGTCGCAAAGTGTTGGTGTAAGATGGTTGCTGCTTCAAATATCAGATGCTTGTAGATACAGTGCTTATTAAAACGAATGGAAGCTTTGCAAATAGCTGGTCCATAACAATGCAGTTTCCTTCACCAGAGATGTGTTGAAGTTCAGAATTCCTGCATGGATTTGACAATGTTTCTTACTGAAAGTTAACAGCATTTGTGTCTGACAGTTAAAGTGGGTGTCACAAAGTTCTACATGGCAAACACTGTGTTTATCCGAGGCTTTAATATCTCTGAATTAGAATCCATTTTGCTACTGTTCTGTCTGCTATGTGATGAAATACAGGGCGTTGTTGTTAGACAAATGAATCCAAGTATCCATAGTGCATTTTTACAGCTGGGTTCTCAAGCCTTTTAAGTTACTACCCACATTTCAGGTTTCATACAGATTCTCTATATAAATGTGGTACCGTTTGTGTGGTTGGAGTACAAGGTCAGCAGTTTTCTCAACTCAGTTACTCAAGTAAGCTCATAGAATTTTGAATATTATATGTTTCTTAATGTAGTTTACTGAGGCTAAAGTATTCAATGAACACTAATTTTAACTGCTGTGAATTCTTTTTGTTTTATTTTTTGCTCACTTACAAATAACGGTCAGATTATTCTGGTTATAGCACTCAATGACTGAAAGCCATACAGTATAGCATCCGTGTTGCAAATCATATATTTTTGAACCATAAATGTGTTTATTTATTTATTTATTTTTATATTTATATACCGCAGTCTGATTTTCCTCAAACGGGAACTCTGGGCGGTTTACAATAACAACTTATAAAACAGCACCCCAAAACATAATAATAATAGTAGTAGGAAGAAGAAGAAGAAGAAGAAGAAGAAGAAGAAGAAGAAGAAGAAAAAGATAAAAGGAGAACAAAACAATGAAGGGAAAGGGGGAAAAACAATATAGAAAGACAAGTAATGACGACAACAAGAAATACACCGAGCAAGACAACTCATGATAGAAAAACAATAAACACAGGGAGGACAAAACACCTAGCAATTGCCAAAGGCATCCCTAAATAGCCAGGTTTTCAAGTACAAAAAAGTTGTTAGTTTTACAACTGTCATGGCAACTTGACTTCTTTTCTTGAGAGATTGAAACGTGTCACTAGTCATCCAAGCAGCTTCATCAGTCTGAGGAAAGTTAGTGGAAACTCCTCCATCTTATAGTTCACCTTGATTTCACACATACACAAGCCAATTCAGGCTTTTGTCCAACCTATGAGCCTATTCAAGGTGTGAATATCTATCTATCTATCTATCTATCTATCTATCTATCTATCTATCTAT
>JAHTLZ010000122.1:30560433-30571454 GCA_023846285.1 Phrynocephalus versicolor | reverse complement strand
CTATCTATCTATCTATCTATCTATCTATCTATCTATCTATCTATCTAGAGATATAGATATAGATATAGATATAGATAGATATACATATACAGTGGTACCTTGTATAAAGGAATTAATTCGTTCCAAATGAAATTATGTTAAGCAAATTTTCCTTTGTACAAATTCTCATAGGAATGCATTGAAAATGGAGTAATCCCATTTTTATGTTGTACAGATTTCCCCCATAGGCGATTATGTTAACCAAATTTCCCCTATCTCCAGAAGTTGGGTTGCTGTTGTTATTACATGGCAATTAAACAACTGAGTGTGGTGGCTCAGTGAACTCAGACTTCCAAAAACTGTTGACTGCACTGCCCCTAGAGTCGGACACGATTAGCCCGCATGTGCGGGGGAACCTTTACCTTTTTTAATCTTTCAATTATCTGTAGTCTCTCAATCATTTCTCATGTCTTACGAATGTCCTTGTTTCCTTTCTGGTTGCTCAGGATGGGTTTTCAATGTCACAGAAATATATTGTTCTATGGAAATTCAATTTGCAAGGCTGTCTATCAAATGGAGGCTTGCTAAATGAAAGTGGACTCCAGGAAAAGACTGAACCTCTCTTGTTGCTAGGGAGGCATTTCCATGTGTCCAATCTAGTTAAATAGTTTAATGGTAAGAATTTTGTGCTAGCATCTTGATTGTCAGTTGGCAAGGGATCTGGCCTAAAGAGAGGCAGCTCTGTAGAATTATGGAGATTCGGGGTCCTTTTCTAGTGTATTTACCTGACATCTGATTCTGATCTTGAATTCTTCTCTCTCTTCAGGATATATACCTAATTTAATGCTGATATATGTGTTTAGATTTCTTGACATTTTCAGTGATGTTTCTCTGGTACTTATTAGACATGTTTCTGTTTCCTTAGATAACCCTACTCATTACTTTTGCATATATCATTAACTTCAAAGGAATAAAGAGGTTTTGTTAAATCATCTTCCTTATCACTTTGTGGCAGCCCTCTACAAAATAAGTTGTTCCGAATGTGAAGGCACAGTTCAGATCATTGGTTCCCTCAGATGTTGTTGGCCTTCATCTCCTAGAAACCCGGCTACCAGTTCAGGGTTTAGGGGTCAAGGTACACCATTATTTGAAAAATCCCTGGTCTAAATTTAAGATAATGCCATTCCATAAAAGTGACATTAGTGTGCAAAAATCATAAAACTCTTTCCTCAGCCACTCTCATGAGAAAAATTTCAGAAAATTGTTGTAGACCGGGGGTGCCCAAAAGTTTTGTAAGGAGGGCCAGATTTGGTGGCTGAGAATGTGTCAGGGGCCGGTTGCTCCCCAACCCTGCCACCCCACTGCAAGCCCCACCTACTTTCTTTTAAACATGGGGTGAAGGAGGGGGAGGGAAGGGTGGGCCAGCCAGCCGCGGGCCACTCAGAATGGCCTGGCGGGCCGGATTTGCCCCGCCCCCCCCCCCACGGGCCGGACTTTGGGTAGGCCTGTTGTAGACTATATGTGGGGAAAGGGTCTCAACCTGTGGGTCCCCAGATGTTACTGGACTGCAACTCCCAGAAGCCTCCACCACTTGCAATGCTGGAAGGGGTTCCTGGAAATTGCAGTCCATGAACATCTGGGGACTCACAGGTTGAGAACCGCTGCCCTAGTACAACCCCTGTCAAGAAGGCATAGTGGTGGATTGAACTCCCAAGGTCTGACTCCGTGCCCAGAGACCTAAACCACTGAGCTATCCCTATTCGTGTATAGCATGAAAAACAAAGAATCTTGTCTTGCTTTACAACTAGACAGTAAACATTTTAGTGTTCCAAAATGCCACAAGACCTCTAAAAGTTTTTTATACCATATCTTACGGAAGATGCCATCTGATATGCAAGAAACACAATCTATGTATGTCTCTTCAGTAAAGTTCAATGAAACTGATTCTCTGTAAGTGTCTTTATGATTACCATCTTAATGTTTTAATTTATTGGTCTTATATACCCCCCCCCCCACTTTCTAGTGGGTTGTTTACAAACTCAGAACTTCACACAACTCTAAATAACAATGCAGTCAATATGGCGAGTCACCAATCTGGATTTAAAATTCACACAATGGAAAAGGAAAGAACAAGAAAAGAAATTCAACATTAACATTAACACCATTTGGAGGATACATTATAGAAGGCAATTTTGTAAAATTTTGTTTTCATTAGTTTCCTGAATATATAAGCAAACTTATGAAAATGGTTGTGTTGTGAGAATAGATGGGGTACTGCTAGTGTGATTTATAAGAAGTTGACACAGGCAAGCAGTAAAGCAATATCCTTAACAAACAATATCCTTAGCAACATAGTTTAAGGAGGAAGAATGGAATCCTGTGTGGAATAAACACAGAATTACAAAATGCCAGTTACAAGAAAAAGTATGTGAACTTTTTGGAATGTCATAGTGTTCTGCATTACAGTAATACAGTATCTCATAATGTGATCTGATCGTTATCTAAGTCAGGTATAACAGACAAATATAATGAGCCTAAAATAATAGCACATTTTAAAATCTTTCTTGTCTTTATCGAACACACTCATTCAAAATGCTAGTGGCAAAAGAAAATGAACCCTTGGAATCAATAGCTGGTTGATAGCAGTAACTGCAGTCAGGCACTTTCTGTATCTGTGACTCAGAACTGCATGTTGTTCAGGAGGAATTTTAGCTCATTCATCCCGACAGAACTGTTTTCGATCAGTCGTATTTTGGGGCCATCGCATGCGTATGACTCTCTTCAAGTCATTCCATGGCATCTCTACTGGGTTGAGGTCTGGGTTGTGACTTAGACACTCCAAAAAGTGGATTTTGTTTTTTCTGAAGCCATTCTGTGGTGGATTTGCACTGGTGTTTGGGGATATTGGCTTGTTGCATCAACCAACCGATATAGAGATTCAGCTGGCATACTGACCTGCTCACATTATCCTGAAGAATTTTTTTGTATAAAATGGTACCTCTGCTTATGAGTTTAATCTGTTCCGAATGCATGCTCATAAGTTGAACAACTCATAAATAGAGCAGCTGTATCTAAAAAATCAAAAACATAAATTAAAAAGTTTAAGTAGAGCAGACCGTATCTAAAATTTGTAAGGCAGCAGTTAAAACGCCAGTGGTTTTCCGCTCTTAAGTCGAATTGCTTGTAAGTAGAGGCACCACTTTACTTGGAAATCCATCTTCCCCTCAGTGACTGCAAGCTCATAGATTTTCCAATCTTTAAAAGCCATCAAGATCATGTCCACTATTTAATTAGCAAGGATCAAGGCTGCAAGGAGATATTACTCCGCTAACTGCTAAGCAAAGCCCCAAACCATCAGGCTGAATTATTTTGTATAGTACACGATCTATCCAGAGTTTATCACAGTAATAGACCTCCCTTTAATATTTCCTGTGACCAGTTTCCTGCATTTTTAAAATCACAAGTGGAGGCCATGCACCAGAACCTAGACCACCATGTACAGACAGTACGTTGAGCTGAGATGTCCAGGACATTGCCTTGTCCAGCTAATTTTATGGAATTTCAACCTGTGACGTCAATAGAAGTGGACAAGACTCCTGAACATTGTTGGGCCACTATCTCCTTTCTTGAAAGTTGTCCTAGAGAGTACAGCTGGACAATATGACTTCCACCCCTTGGACCCTCCAGGGTTCCACAGTGGTCAGTCATCTTGCCCATGCTATTTAGCATTTACATGAGACCACTGGGAGGGAAAATTAGGGGTATGGAGCCTCATGTCATCAATGCATTGATGTCACTCAGCTCTATATTACTTTTTTTCTGGGAACAGTGGATGCTGTTCTGTCCCTCGAGTGCTGCCTGGGCACTTTCTTAGACTAGTTGAAGAAAAATACTGAGGTTGAACCTGAACAAGGTCGAAGTCCCCCTCCCAGTATTGGTGGATTGGGAAACTTCCTCTCTTTGGGGGAGGGAGGATACCCATGAATGTTGATGTGCAGAGCCTTGGTGTCCTCTTGGACACAACACTCACCATCGAATCCAGGGTGACGTCAGTGGTCACTCTACACATTTCCATTTGCAGTGGATTGCTCAGTTGCTTGTCTGCCTTGACACCAGGGCCCTCACCATATTGCTCCATGCACTCATGGTTTTGAGGTTAAATCAATGTAGTGCTTTCTATGTGGGACTGCCTATGAGGCTAATGCAGAAGCTGCAGCTAATGCAGAACACAGTGGTCCGATTACTAACAGGAGTTAGAAAACACCAACGTATCACCTCCACACTGGCCACTGCACTGGCTACACTTCTGCATTGACTTCAGGGTTTTGACAATAATATATAAAGCCCTAAATGGTATATGATCTCCATATCCCACAGAGAACTGTCCATGTTTTTTTGTTTCTTTCAAAAGCTGGGTGCCTCAGGCTACTAACCACGAGAGGAGTCTGGAAAGTTATAAGAAAGAACTTGGCCTTCTTGGTAGTTACTCCCCAGTTGCGGAATCAACTTCCCCAGATATCTGTGTAGCCTCCTCGCTAGGAGTATTGAAATGCCTTTTAAAAGCATGGCTTTTCAAGCAAGCTTTCTTGGATTTTGCTTATTATTAGGAAGCCTATAACACTATATGTCTGCCTCTGCTTTTAACTTCCTTTTTATTGATTTATAATTTATGTTACGTTTTCATCTGTGTATTTTAATATGCTTAATTCTTGTATTTCTTCTCTAATTTATTAATACATATATAAATTGTTCTTGATTGTGTTGTATACCAGAGTAGCCCATAAGCTAGATGGAACAGTATCTAAGTCCAATAAATACTGTAGATTGATAGATTAATAGCTATAGTGATTGATAAATCAATAGTGAGTAAGTGAGTGAGTGAGTGAGAGAGAGAGAGAATGGACATGATATTTAACGCCTGTGAGAATGAACTTAATGCATAAAATGATTCAACCTTCATGCTGGGAATGTAAAAAAGAGGCCAATTTACACATGTGGTTTTGTAAGAAGAGGGGAATAGAGTGGTTATGAATTTTTCAAGATACAAAGAATATATTGGTAAGGGGATGCATATGTCTGTAAAGATAGTCCTGTTGAACATGATTAATAATAAACAACTAAGTAAGGAAGAAAGTTAGGTAAGTATTATTGTAACTGTAGCTAGGTTAATAATGGCAAAAATGGCAAGTTGGTCAGTTTAAAATAGAAGATTAGTATAAAGAAATGTGCAACATGGTTATTAATGAGAATTTAACTTGTGACTTGAAAATAAACAAAAGTGCATCTCATACCAATGATTTTAAAGATACAGTGATGCCTCTGATAACGAATTTAATTCGTTCTCAGAGGCAATTTGTTATCAGAAAAATTTGTTATCCAAAATGTGGTTCCCCATTGAAAAGAATGGGAAACCAATTAATCCGTTCCAGAGGTCTGAGAAAAAGGCAACAAAGCTGGGTAGGTGGGTGGGTGTGTTTCCAGACCTCTTTATAAAATGCACTTTAAAGGCCTGCAGTGCTGGAACACCCTCTCCAGAACACCTCCCCTGCAGTGCAATACAAGCATGGACAAGAGAAACTAGCAAAATTATCCCAGCCTATTCCTACCCAAGGTGCAATGGGGAAAAATGCAAACAGACAAACATAGAGAAAGAGAAATCCAGCCTGTTTTTGCCTGTAGAGCAATGGAAAATAATGTAAACATGGATAGAAGAAAGCAGCATGACTACCCCAGCCTTTTCCTGCCAAAAATGCAAAGAAAAGCAGTGCAAAGATTAATAAAAGCTAGCTCCCTACCTTTCCAAGTTCGAAAGGTCCAAATCCCTCAGCAACACACGTCCAGAATGGCTCAAAAACCATGAGAAAACCCACTCTAACTCCTCCCACCCCTCCATAAACCACAGAGGTTGCAATACATCCTGGGTACACTTTTTTGCAAGGCATTATGAAACATTTGTTATCCAAGGCAGCCCATAGGGAATATTTATTATTCGAGTCAGCCCTATACCCAGAAATTTCCATTTGTTATCTGAAACATTTGTTATCAGAGGCATTCTTTATCTGAGGCATTACTGTATCTGGAATCCATTCTTGACATGTGTTTTTGAGAAAGGAAAAGGACATACTCCCTATAAAGATCCAGTTTATTTCCAGAGAGAATGGGGGCAATATTATGAAAGATACTAATAAGCAAGTTAATAATACTAGTTGTTTTGGAATAGAGGAACAGTCTCAAGGGTGAAGGGAGCACAAAGATACATAATAATATGCAGTTGTCTTTCTTTTTTTCTTTTTCTATTCTATCCGGGTGTTGATTCATGGCAACTAGACTTCTTTTCATAATTTACCAATTCATAGTTCACCTTGATTTCACTCCACCCTGGTCTGAATAGGCTTGTTAGCTGGACAATGGCCTGAATAGTCTCATTAGATGAACAATGGCCTGGGGTGCGTAAAAGTCACACCTATGCAAGCCTTACCAACACACTTTTAAGTGTAAGTTGTTAGCAGTGGGCTTCCTGGTGGAGGTGTGAAGTGGTTCTGATTTGTCTGGGAATGATAAATGGAAGCATGATAAATGGGTGACAGATTGTGCCTCAGATCCCTCACCTCAGTTGAGAGAGGGATTTTCTATACACACATGAATAGCTTTTCCCAACTCCTCACTTCAGGTACTTATCCTCTCTAATATGTGTGCAACTTTGTTTTTGAATGAAGATACATTGCTGATTCTGGTTGTCAGCTGTTGCTCTCCTGTGCTAGGCCATCCTCCTGTTTAGTGGCTCTTTAGATTCTCCAATGTAGAGCTCTGTGCACTCCTCACTGCATATAGTATTAATGCTGTTCATCTTGTGTTTTGGTGTCTAGTTTTTTTCATGGATAAGTCTTAAGTGCTGTCTTCAGGTGCCTATCTTCCTTCTTGGCTTCTGTGGAGGTGGGGATGCTCTCTGCTCTGTGGTTTAGAGTCCTGATGACGCCTAATTTGTGTTGTACTGTAATGTTGGGAAGGGTTACATAGGTGTGACTTTCACGCGACCCAGGTCATTGTCCATCTAACAAGCCTATTCAGACCAGAATGGGGTGAAGCCTCCCACCAACTTTTATCAGACTGAATAAGCTATTTGGATGATTACTGAAATGTTTTGATCCCACAGGAAAATAAATCCAGTAGCCATGACTCAACTCCTAGATAACCTCAATTGGATGACCAACAATCTCCACAGACTTTTTACATTTCTGTTTTTCCATTGTTCCTCATTTTGAACTAATGAACGTTATGTGGAATATGTTTTAATTATAATGTTTGTTGTGTATATAAAGGTAAAGGTAAAGGTCCACACACACACATACATGCTAGTTGTGTCCGACTCTGTGTGTGGCGGTGCTTATCTCTGTATTCAAGCTGAAGAGCCAGAGTTGTGCAAGTCCACGGCCACATGGCCGGCATGTCTGCACAGAAAGTATTTAAGAAATAGAAAATAGTTGGTTCATAAATTTATATGTTTGTTCATGAATTTATGTTTCAGATTTAAAATTAATGAGTTGTTTGTAAAATATATTATTTGCCAACTAATAATGTGTGCTTTCGATTTGTGTGAACTTCTTTGGAAGGATTACATTTAAATTCATAGGCATTAGCAGCATCAGGTGCTCCCTATTCAGTAGTATTTTACAGTATCTTCAATGTATACAATTGTCTAACATCTTTTTTTCTTACACAGGTTGTTGCCATAGTTATGGATATGTTTACAGACGTGGATATTTTCAAAGAAGTTGTAGAAGCATCTAAAAGGGGAGTATCAGTATATCTTCTGTTAGATGAATCTAACTTCAACCACTTTCTTAAGATGACAGAGAAACAAGGCTGTCAGGTCCAGCGGCTCAGAGTAAGTAATCTGTAAAATGGGAGAGGAAATGATTCATTTATACAGTCGTACCTCGTATAACGGGGGTTTGTATAACGGAAAATCCGTACAACGTAAAAATTCCGGAGGTAGGGAATTAGCGCCACCTCATCCGCCAATCTTGCTGGCACTTCCTCCTCCGCCGCAGTTGCCAAATACCCACCCTTCCTGTTCCCTACTAGCCTTTTCAGCTTGTTTCCCCCCACCATTCCCCTTACCTTCAACCCCAACCATGTGGCTAGCAGGAATCAGGTGCAGTGCGGTAATCAGCTGTAGAGCGGGTGCATTGGTGCCCCGCCAAGCCTAATTACGCAGGAGGTTCGGGCAAGTGGGGGCGGGAACAGGAGCCCAGGGATCACTCCGCACCCCGTTGCGCTTCATCACCTCTTCGTGGGCAAGAGAGAGGGAGGGAGGGAGGGGGAGGGGAGGAGGATGCCTGGTTGCTAGAAGAGGTAGCAGAGGAGTGAGACGGTGAAGGAGTAGGGGGACCGGCTCCACCGGGCACAGGATCTTAGGGCGCCAGTGCCCCACTCAGCCTCCGTGGGGTCTGCCTGCGATCGTGCAAGCTGGGGGAGGGAGGGGGTGCAAAGGAGCTCTGAAGGGGTCTGGCTGGGGAGGGGAACCAGGCTGGAGAGGAGATGCCCAGGAGATGGCAAGAGTGCTCTGGGTCCCAGGGGCTGGGCAGCACCAGCCAGAAAGTGACCCGTGCAAGCTGCCCACCGCATGGCTTAGTCCCCCCACTCGCTTGGAGGGAAGGAATGGACCCGCCCCCACCCCTGCCACACTGCAGTGCTGGAGCCCAAAGGAGGAGCAGGGCGGCCCGCAATCGGCTCCTGGCTGAGCCAGCAGAGCAGCCTAGGTGGTTGGGAGGGGAACGGGGCTCCACCCATGCCCCTCCGCTGCTGCCGCCGGAGCTGCAAGTCACCCTGGCCAGGAAGGAAGCGTGGCAGCCCTTCCCACGGACTTCCTGCTGGCCTCGCATCTGCGCAGCTCCGTTCACCAGAGGGAGCTAAGGGCGCGCCTGAGCGAGAGAGGTGTGTGTGTGCGCGCACATGAGCGCTCATGCGCGCACCTGTATAACAGAGGGGGGACGCAAAAACTGATTTTGTCCCTGGGCACCCCTCCGCACCCTTTTCGGTGGCCAAGGCTGAGGCAGCAGGGGCGGCAGCAGCAACCACCTGGCACCCCCCTGGGGGTCCTCGAGCCACCTGTGCTGCTGCCACCCTGAGAGTCGACCGTGGGGGACATTGGGAACATAAGGTAGGACATCAAAGTTGGACAGCCCTGGTCTTGGCTATGCATTGGAACGGATTAAATCTGTTTTCAATGCATTCCTATGGGAAATTTCAATTTGTACAACGGAAAATTTGTATAACGTAATTTAATTTAGAACGAATTAATTACGTTATACAAGGTACCACTGTATTAGGTTTTTTTAATTAACATTTTACACATAATTTGTAACTTGATCTAATCAGAACATGTAAGTTTAACCATGTGTAACAATAAATGAAAAAAGCTGAAGACTTCTGAATTGGAGCTTTAGTAATCATTGTAAATGCAGTAAATACCATATTTTTCCATCTATAAGACCCTGCCATATATTAGGCATCCACATACACTTTTGAGACCCCAAATTAATAAAATTAATAAATCCTCCTTGAGGTCTCCTCCACTCCATCCCCCACTGTTTCCTTTCCTTTCTACATTCTGAAGACTCTTCCTATCGATCAATCATATGCTTTGCTTCTGTTAGAGGAGGGGCAATCAAGCCAGAAAGAAAAGAAAACAGCAGGGGATAAGGTGAGAAGAATTCAAACTGAGTTTCACTTTCTCTTCGGCAGCACTTGCTTTGCTTTTCAGCATGGAAAATCACGGTCTTAAACCTCCAAGCCTTTCCCCACTGAAAAGACCCCACCATTTCTGGAAAGAAACAAAGTGTGGAGAGTAAGCAAAGGCTGCTGAAAGGAAAAGAAACAACATGGTCAGTTGGGGTTCTATTCCACCCCACCCCTCAGGAAAGACTTTCTTCCATGTATAAGACCCCCCCCCAAAAAAAATAGTGTCATGATTTTAGAAAAAAAGTAGTGCCATATACACAGAAAAACACAGTAGATATACAAGCAATAGATCAACAAGACAATTTTGGAATTTTAGTTCATTGCAAGCAATGAAATAACAGCGAGCTACAGTATGTCTATTGAGCAGTGAGACTGGGTAAAAACTTTCTATGAAGCATGGAAATAGCAACTTGTCTGTTGCCTCTAGGGTATGAACCATTCATTTGCTGTGACATGGACAAAGCAAGGAAACTTTGCTAACAGTACACATTTTTTACATGTTTACATGAAAGTATATCCAACTGTATCCTGTGGGGCTTTGTACTGGAATTAAAATATAATTAGGATTGTTATGTGTGCCTCTCAACTTAATTGGGAGTAAATTCCAATAAAGTAGGTTTTTTTGCCAAATAAGCAATGGATAGATTCAAGACTGCAGTCCTGTGGAATCTAAATGGATTTATGTGAAGATTTTGAGTACAGATTGAAAAGATTCTATAAAAGATGTTTGGCCTACAGGCTAATGTAGATGTTGACCGTACCATGCCAGGCATCTTCTAATCTCTTCACTTCAGAAGGCACTGAGTGCCAAATGCCTTCTAAATTTGCTGGCTGCTGTCGCTGCCTGTTCCCCAACTGCATTTTCAAAGTGAATTGCAACTGACAGGAGCAACAGATTGAGGGAAGATAGAAGAAGAAAAGATTGACTGTTTCCTTCATCAGTTCTTTCTTCTATCCGTGTGCGTTGCTCCTGATCTCCACATTCATTTAACTGGTATTTTTGAGCATACATGCAGTGAAGTAGCTGACCTGAACAAAAACAAATAAATAGCTACATTATTATAAGGCAAACACATTTTCTGACTGGTTTTTTTAATTGCCTTGTGTTTAAAATATACATAGTCCAATGGAGTAGGAAATGGCAAAGCACTCCAGTATTTCTGCCAAGAAAACTCCATGGACATGGGGTCATGAAGAGTTGGGTCACAACTGTAATGACGTCTCTCTCTCTCTCTCTCTCTCTCTCTCTCTCACACACACACACACACACACACACACACACACACACACACACACAC
>JAHTLZ010000122.1:30526584-30560423 GCA_023846285.1 Phrynocephalus versicolor | reverse complement strand
CACACACACACACACACACACACACACACACACACACACACACACACACACACACACACACACACACACACACACACACACACACACACAGCTACATGTGAGGATTTCATTTTCCAGAATCCTCATGGTTAGAGATGGGCACGAGCTAAAAATGGATTGCAACATTCATTCAAAAATTACTACTTTGTCAGTTTATATTCATATGGATTGATTCCCTCAGTGAATATGAATTGATGTAATTTTAGCGATTTTTGATTTGTTGATTAGTTGCGCTTTAAAAATTCTCTCAAAGTACCTAGAGACACCAAATTTTCAGGGAAGGTTATCCTCACTATTCCTTTAAAAGCCTCCAGGTTTGGGAATATTGGATTTCTGCCTTCCAGATTATGAACCCACAAAGAGGGCTCCCCAAGAAAGCAGGGGCCCCATATCCCAAGACACCAAGCTTACAGAAACGCTTCCCCTGACTCTCCTCTACAATCTAAGTTTGAGGATGATTACATTTCCCCAAGCCAGTTGATAAAAAGGGTTTTGTGGGTGTGAAATTCTGATGTCTGAAATCCAAACTTCACCAATCCTGGATGGCATGTAGAGGAGAGTTATGGGAAACTTCCCTGCTTCCTTGCAAATATGGTGCCTTTAAGTACATTGGAGGCCCTTTTGTAGGATTCTAAAGTAAAAAAAAAACAAATTTATGAATCAATTAGTCAGAAAAAGTAATTTTTTGTGATCTGTTGTCCTTCATTAATCAGTATTAAAAACAAATAGCCATTTTTCTGATTTATCCCATTTCTATTCATGGTATATTTTGTAAATGCAGGTTTTATGTGTACCATCATGTGAGCCATGGAGACAATTATGTTGCATTGCTATAAGTGCATGTGTAATAAAACACTATGATAACATTGCACTGCTGTGACAAAAATATCCTTATTCAAGATGTTCCTGTACCTTTAATAGGTTATAAACATGTTGTCTTCTAAATTTACTCATATAAGCAACTTATGCTCCATATCGTAAATCGTATACAATTAAGATTCATCAAATATTGATAGGGAGGTTTCTAAGTTGCCTTATATTTAGAAGGAAGCAGAAAATGTTAGGGGCATTCTTTAATCACCAGTGAGTTAGATCCCCAAGAAGTACAGTATTTTTCTGTCTATAAGATGCCACTGTGCATAAGACGCTCCCCCCCCCCCACTTTTTGAAACCCAGTTCAACAAAATGAACAAACAGAAACAGAGTGTGTGTTTGGGGGGGGGGGGGAGAATCCATCCTGATGCCATTGAATGAGTTGACCAGAGTCCTGCCCTGCTGAGGTTTCCCTACCAGGTTGGGTTCTCCTCCACACACACACACACACAAACACTGACCCAGCTGTTTCCCTTCCTTTCCGGCAGTTGTTTCCCATGAGTTTGGGTTCATGCGCACACATATACGCACACCGCTGTTTCCCCCTTTCCTTTCTGAGCTCTTTCACAGCCCTCCGCCTTTCCAAAATGTCTCTCTGCTTTTTTTTTGGTTTATTTTTTTCGCAGAAATCAGAGCCGTCTTGGTCTTTTCTACAGGGAAAGTCTCAGGGGTTGAGCAGCCCATTAAGAAGTGCCTTTCTCCACTCAGGTTTCTGCAGTTTGTCAGTTTTTGTCGGTTTTTATACACCCCCCTTAATTTTTAGTATCATGATTGTGGGGGGGGGATAGTGTCGTATACATGGAAAAGTATGGTAATCCTGTATATGTTATATGCATAGCCTGCAACTGGTCTGCTGCTTTTTTTTGTCCACAGTTTTGTCCAGTCCCAATCTGTTTTGGGAGCACAGAGAGGTGTTTCTGCTCATTTTATATCCCTCCATGGATGGAGAATACTGGGCAAGGAATGGGTGTGTAGAATGACCCCAGTCCAGCTAAGAGCGCTAAATGATTCCTGTTAACCTAAAAGAAAGTCCAGTCCAGGGATTTAGTGTTACCTTATAATTAAATTCTGAACCAAGTCCATACCACTATCTGGCAGGAGATAAATGTTGCTAGGCTAGAGCTTCAAAGGATGATGGTATTTAATGACCATTCCTGTCAAACGTTAATAATTGCAAATTAAATTCATTACTTCCGGTGGTAGCCACTCTCAAACACTGTTGTTCTCCCAGTCAGTGTAGTGAGGTGCCTGATGCCCACTCCCACAAAGAGAACAGGATTTCCAGCATAACTGATGCAGCACCTGTTACCATTTCTGTTTTTAGTGCTTAATTAAAACAATCTCCATGTTGTGGCTCGGTGCATGGTTTCTGCAGAAAACTAGTAGCCTTACAATAAGCTTCCCAGCAGGGATGGGAACTCATGACTCTCAATCAAGTTTGATTTAAGTCACACTGGTAACCCAACTTGGTGTTGTTTGTTTGTTTTTAACACCTAGACTCAGCTCATGACTTAAACCAATTTTTCCAAGTCGTGTTTTCGAGTTCCTTTTTATTTTAATGGAGACCTACAGATCTCCATTAAGATAATAGAGGCTCAAAAACAAGAGCCTGAATCTTCTTTTTTAAAAGGAGGAGGTGGTAAGGGGAAGCCTTCACTTACCTACAAAGAGGCAGCCATGGTGGCTACCTCTCATGAGAGTGAAGGGTCCGCCTTGCTCCTCCTCTTCATTGGGCCTCTTGGGGTAAGGAGGAAAAGGAAAAGATGGTGGATCATCTGCCAAGGAGGCAACACCCCCAGTGCAGGTAAGGGAGTTCATCACGGTGAGACTGCAAAGGCATGATTATTTGCCCCCTTGTATCTCCGCGGCAGTGGCTACATTCCTCTGAGACAGCAGGGAGAGCTTCCTTTCCAGGAGCCATCTACTGCCTCCATCCACTGCACCGGCTTATCTGCTGGGCTTCAGCTGCATGGATGGATGTAACGGCCGGCTCCTGGAAGCAAAGCCTGGCCTGCTGCATCTGAGGATGGCTGTAACAGGAGCAAGTAGAGAGGCCCAGGTGTGTGTGTGTGGGGGGGAGGGGTTGCAGTGGTGGAGGTATGGCAGCAGGGAGTGGGGTATATGGCAGTGAGGGGGAGAGATGTGGTGATGGCGGAGGGAGAGACAAAAGGACTTGAGATTGGGACGTGCGCCCCAAGTCTCAGATGTGGACTTGGGACTCAGATGGAAAGGTTTGCCAACATCCCTGCTTCCCAGCAGCATAAATGATATAATTTTTAGGAACACTTTATTTTGAACTTTGTTGGCTCTGGATCTCTCAGTAGCTTTCAGTACTGTTGGCTGTATTCTTCTATGCCATCTGTTTGGGATGGGACTTTGAGGGATTGTTTTACAGTGCCTCTGGTTCTTTCTGTAAGAGAGAACTCAGATGATGGAGGTGGGGGACTCCTCTTTGGTCCCTTACTGTTGAGAATTGGCCATAGTTTGGGGGTTCAACATCATCACATGACACCCAACTTTATCTGTCTGTTCCATCTGATGTCAAGGAAGCTGTTTTGGTTCTAAATCAATGTGTAGTGTCAGAAATGAACTTCATGAAGGTGAAGAAACTTCACCTTACAGGTGAAACTCGAAAAATCAGAATGTCGTGCAAATGTTTGTTTATTTCAGTAAGTCAACTCAAAAGGTGAAACAATATATGAGATAGACTCATTACATGCAAAGCAAGATATGTCAAGCCTTACTTGATATGAGTCTGTCTCATATATTAGTTTCACCTTTTGAGTTGACTTACTGAAATAAATGAATATTTTCACGATATTCTAATTTTTCGAGTTTCACCTGTAATCCAGATACAGTAGAGGTTCTCCTGGCAGATTAGGGAATAAGACTCAGCCTGTACTGGATAGGTTGTGTGTGTGTGTGTGTTGTGTAGTTACAGTCGTGACTGAGTCTTCGTGACCCCATGTCCATGGAGTTTTCTTGGCAGGAATACTGGAGTGGCTTGCCCGTTCATACTCCAGGCGCCTACAGCACCTGATATTCCCTGGTGGTCTCCCATCCAAGTACTAACCAGGGCCAACCCTGCTTAGCTTCCAAAATCAGGCGAGATCGGATGTGCTTAGGCTCCCTGTAAAAACATAGGTGTGAAGTTTGGTTGTGCTGGTGGATTCATCCCTCAGCTTGTATAACCAGGTGTCAGGGGAGTACATTTGCGCAATTAAAACTAGTGTGCCAACTGTGCCCATTCCTTGAGGTGAATGAGCTGGCCATTGTGACACATTCCTTAATTGCATCCTGGTTTGGATTACTTTACATTGTTCTGTGTGAGTCTGCCTTTGGAAAGTGTTCAGAAACGTCTGTCTGTCAAAATTGCTGCAGTCAGAATGCTAGCTGGAACTGGGAGCATGTATCTCTCCCGTTACTGCTGCTTCGGTGGGCACTGCTCTATTTCCAGTTATTTCCATTATTTAAAATGCTCGTTTTAACCAAATAATAATCATGGGCTGTAAAGTCAATTCTGGTTTAGGGCAAAACTTCTCAGGGTTTATCAAATAGTGACTATTCAGAAGTGGTTTATCTTCTGGGTGCATCTGAGTCCAAATCTGTGGCTTTGCAGCCAGATGCCTAAGCCATTGATTTAACCTAGAAGGGTTCAAATGCCTTGAGTCCAAGATACAGTGGTACCTTGTATAAAGGAATTAATTCGTTCCAAATGAAATTATATCTAGAATCTTTTTAATGGGGCTATTGTGTTTTCACTGTTTTTAATGTGTTTTTTGTACTATTATGTACTATTTTTAATGTTATATCTATTTAATTATTTGATACAATCACAATGTATTACTTTGTAGCTTTTAATACTGTTTGTTTTCATGTTGTAAGTACAGTACACCTTGGTTCCCCTTGAGGAGAAAGGCAGAATATAAATATTTTAAATAAAAAAAAGTTATGGGTTTGTTTTCTTGTCCTAGAGAGATTCGTGTCCTGGCACATCATCCCTCCGTTTTCTTTGTTTGCATAGCCAAATCTGTACTTGTCTCCAGACAGGAGGAAAGATATTACCAGATTTGGAGGAATCTGACATTTGCAGACTACTGTACGAAAGTTCAAGGGTTGTTTTTTTTCTAAAGTATAGGGGTGGAGAATGAGTAAAAATGTGGACTAGATGTGCTCAGCAGCTCTGGAATGCTAATTGTTGTAGGTGTGGGGAAGATCTGAGTGGGAGAGGAAAGGATGCAGTAACATAAAGCAGGGTTATGGCAGCTGGCATAAAATCAATGAAAAAGTGCACTCCATATTGCAACATTTGTTGCTCTTCTGATTCTAATAAACGGTCTCATAAATTACACAGTAGGTAATGCTTTAACAGCCAGCGGCCACCACCTTGTCTGCTAATCTCTCTCTCTCTCTCTCTCTCTCTCTCTCTCTCTCTCACACACACACACACACACACACACACACAGAGAGAGAGGGGGGGGGAGACCCACAAGCCTTCTGCTTTGAAGTACCTTATGAATGGCAAGTGCTACAAGAGGTAGCTGTATTAGTCTGTGCTAGCTGTAGGGGTTTTACTACCAAAAATGCATCACTCCCGGATTTTTATAAAAAGCTCTTCATCATGCAGAATGCTTGCAGTTGCAGTTTTATACACATGTGCTTTTGGATTAAATGTCTTTGGGGCATTTCTCTGAATAGGGAAAGGTTAGGAGGTGCATTGTTAGTTGTACTAAAACAGTGGTTCCCAACCTGTGGGTCCCCAGATGTTCCTGGACTGCAACTTCCAGAAGCCTCCATCACTGGCTGTGCTGGAAGGGATTTCTGGGAGTTGCAATTCAGGAACATCTGGGAACCCACAGGTTGAGAACCACTGTACTAAAATATTCTGAAGTGTTTGAGTTTGCTTGCTTGCTTTGCAATCATGTTGTTTCTCATCTTTTTCAGAACATGAGAGTGCGCACAGTGAAAGGACAAGAATACTTCTCGAAATCAGGGGCAAAATTCCATGGAAAAATGGAACAAAGGTTTCTTCTCACTGACTGTAAGAAAGTCATGTACGGAACCTATAGGTAAGACACCATATGTGTGTTCTCATTTACAGTATATATAATCAGTACAATTCTAGAATACTGTTTAAACTCCTGCCATACTTACCTTTATTTGCTGTCTGTATATTCTAAAATTGTGAAGCACTCTTCTTGTGAAGGAATCTCTGTAGCCTCATCTCCAATTTATTCCTTTTAGGCTTTAAATGAATAAATGTAATAGGAAGCATGACCATTCTTGAAAATCCTCTTTGCTGAAAGTGTGGTGGCAGAGAAATTTCAGCTGCTGTTGACACTATTGACCACAGCATCCTCCTGACTTGTCTCTCTGAAATGGGACTTGGGGCCAGTGTTTTACAGTGGCTTCAGTCTTTCCTGCAGGAGAGAATGCAGAAAGTGGTGTTAGGGGACTCATGTTCAACACCACAGCTACTGACCTGTGGAGTTCCCCAGGGTTCTTTCTGTTCTGTTATTTAACATTTATATGGAAGCACTGGGGGAAATTATTCAGAGTTTTGAGGTTAAGTGTCACCAATATGCCAATGTCACTCAACTCTACCTCTTGTCACCTCCAGATTCCAAGGAAACTATTTCTACTTTAGATCAGTGCTTAACTTTGGTAATGAACTAGATGAGGAAGAACAAACTGAAACTAAACCCAGACAAAACAGAGGTGCTTTTGGTTAGTTAGAAAAGGAGATCAAGGGATAGGGATGCAAACTGTACTGGATGGGATTACCCCCCCCCCCCAATTGTAAAAAGAGATGTGTAGCTTGGGAGTGCTCCTGGACTCATCCTTGAGCCTAGATGCACAGGTCACAGCTGTGGCCAGGATCACATTTGCAAAATTAAAACTAGTACACCAGTTACGGCCATTTCTTGAGAAACCTGCTTTGGCCACTGTGACACATGACCTAGTGACATCCAGGCTGGCCTACTGTAACACGCTCTATGTGGAGCTACCAATGGAAAGTCTCAGGAAATTTCAACAGGTCCAAAATGCCATGGCCAGATCGCTGACTGGGGTGGATTACCAAATACAAAATGGCCAGGGTCCAAGCTACTCAAAGATCAAATATGAACCAGCTTGGGTGCTAAGGTCATCAGGAGAGGCCTTTCACTCCATCCCGCCACCTTCACAGGTGCATTTCAAAAAAACACATGAAAGGGCCTTCTCGCCTGCTGCGCCCAGATTCAGGAACTCCCTCCCACTAGAGGTCAGGACTGCCCCATCTCTGCTGTCTTTCCAGAAGCAGGGAAAGACCTTTCTCTTCAGGCAACCTTTCCCTGAATGAGGGACTTTTATATGGATTACCATACATGACTGCATTGACTGATTTCATAAGAACACCAGTGTTTCCATGTTTACTTTCCACCCCTCGTAATGGATTTCTTTTTCTTTTGGTTTGCTCTTTGTAGCTTTAATGTTACATTTTAATGTTCTAAGATGCCTCTTTTAATTCCCTGCTTTTAACTTGAATATATCTTATATGTTCTGGGCTGTATATTATCCTTCATTATTGTCAACCGCCTTGGCTCCTTTTCCAAGGAGAAAGGTGGGGTAAAAATATTCTAAATAAATAAATAAATTGGAGGCAGCACCCCCCACACACACAAAAACAACATTTGATTAATAATCAGTTCTGCTGGGTAGCATACCAGTGTGAAGCCCTCAACCACATTACAAGTGGTGTGGAAACATTGCAGCTCATGAATGGATATGTGACACAGTCGTGCACATTGAGCATTGGGGACTTTGGAACTCAACTTCAAGGTGTGTATTTACCATACCATTAGAAGCTTAACTTAGAAAGTGCAGGGGTGAAATTACTCATAGTAGACAGGGGGAGTAAAGCATCACTTGACCCAAAACAATATGGGAAATATATTTTTAAGAAAGGCTTCCTAGATGTTTCCTTCTTTCCTGCCCATCCTAAAAACACCAACCCAAATAACCCTTTTAAAAATGCCATCAGAATAGAGTACATATTAAATAGATTAAAGGGCATTCAGAGCTCTGAAATATAAACACAGGTTACATCAGAGGTAAGTGTTATGTTAATTATCCATTAACATAACAATTGACGCGGTTGTGGTGAAGATAGGTATTTGTTAGTGGCAGCAGCTGCCATTATTCTTTTTCCCCATTTAACTATTATTCTTGGACAACCAATGGACTCCAATGCCAGAACCTGGCAGGTTTAGATTTCCATTGCATAGTCAACATTATCCTAGTTCATTCACAAGACTCTAACTGCTCCATCCCGTGTATGCCCTCTGGAACTCTTTGGAAAAAGATGAAAGATTAATATATTTATTCAAAGCATCATTTCTCAGAGTTCGTCCTCAGATACTGACTTCCAGCCCCTAGAATGCCCAACAGTTGGCTGCAGCGGTTGTAGCTTCTTGCAAGCTGAAATTTAGCAAATTCTGCAAGCCCATCTTTGGGAATCACTGGCCTGAAACCTTTCTAGCCAATACTTCAGCCAGAATGGCTCCCAGGATAGCATAAGGCAGGGCTGTCCAACTTTTAGCAGCCCGTGGTCTACTTTTTTCTCCCAAACGGCCCTGCGGTCTACTTTGATCTCCCAAGGGCCTCTGTGGTCTACTTACAGGAGTGTGTGTGTGGCCACCTGGCCAGTCTGGAAAGGGCTGAGCGTGCACAGCTCCCGACCTGGCCCTCCTCCTCCAATCCCCCCCCCCCATTGCTGTGGATGCTGCCGCAGCCACAAGGCTGCTCGGCCAGGCTGGAGGGGTCCTCTTGCTGTCCTCTCCTTTCCCTCTGCTGCATGCCAGCAACTCAGCTGGTCATGAGACAGTGGTGTGCCAATCATCTGGCTGGTGGGGGGAGGAGAGGACCGTGTCATAGCCCTTGAACTGCCCCGCTCAGCTGAGACAGTGGGTTGGCAGGCCCAGAACTTTGCTAGGGCAGTGGTGGTCCTTGGGGTGGGGGAGGGAAGGTGGAAAATTTTCCCTTCACTTTTTTTATTGGTGGCCGATGGACTACTTTTGAACCCTTTGCGGGCTACTGGTAGCCCACGGTCTACCTTTTGTGCTGGCCTGGCATAAGGCTAGGTGGAAAGGCAATCCCTAGCCTCAGGTTTGTAGTCTGAAAAGCTATGGTGGAGAAGGAAAGAAGGATGGAGGGGGGGGGGGAGCAGGTAAGAAAATTCAGGCCATAGTTGTTAATATGATCTGGAAACAGTTCTCAAATCAAATCAGGCGCTGGATACCAGTAGCCTATATGTGGGGAAAGGAGGGACCTGGCATAGTAAGTAAATGCAGCAGGAGGTGGAGAAAGCAATATGATCATTTCTCCATCCGTGGTTGGTTCATTTATCTTGACATTTGCCCTTGAGATAATTTTACCTTGCGATTGTGAATGCATGAGGCTTAGGTACATTACTGATTGCATTATAGTCTTCTGTACTGCCTAAAAGGGGTACATTTTCGAGTTTTACTTGTATAATGCCGTTCAATAGTTACTTCCTTAAGCATTCATTGTAGGTTGTTTCTGTATTGATTTTTCATCTATGAAGCTTGTCATCCATTTTGAGGAATAGTATTCTGCTGAGGGGGTTCTGTTTTTTCCAAAAGGAACTTCAATGTGCAGTTTGGGAAACGGGTTCATACTCTTTTCTTTGAAGCTTTTGCACCTGTGTGGTAGTGCTAATGAATGAGTAAAACATACTTGTTCACATAAGCTGTATGCCAGAATCATCACAGTTATATCAAATAAGGTCACATTTTACCTATCTTTGCTATACTTACATTTAAATAAAACATTTTGCCAAACAGGTGTGATGGGGTTTCGTGGCCTTAGCTCCATTAATTAAATTCTACTGTTCTCCTGTGCAAAGTTTCATACATAGCACACAAATTAAATAAATCACAGTATTTGCATATTCCTGAGTTGGATTATTCATTGGCATTTCTTTATCTTGCAGCTTTATGTGGTCGTTTGAGAAAGCCAACCTCAGCATGGTCCAGATCATCACAGGACAACTTGTTGAATCTTTTGATGAAGAATTTAGGACTTTATATGCTCGTTCTTCTGTTCCCAGTTCATTTTCTCCAGAATTGGTTAGGATTAACAGCCGTAGAATGCTCTGGGAAAATGATGCATACCAGAATTCACACTCCTCTTTGGCATCAATTTCTAGCCAGCGTAATCTTCTGGGGAGGCAAGACAAGATTCACAATTTAGATCCTCTGCTTCTGAAAAATTCAAGCACTGGCAGATATGGAGTATATGATGGTGATAAATTTGGCCCCCGAAATCCTCCGTTTCCAAAAACACAATTTGCTCCAGGTTTTCATATGCACAATAGAATCCAGCAGTATCAGGCCAATGAAATAAATGAGCACTGGAAAAGACACAGTTATGCAGGTGAGAAACCTGAAAGAACTCCATATTTGTTGCTCAACAGAACAATTAATCAGGCAAATCAACCACCAAATACTTGGAAAGTGCCCTCCGATAGCCACAGCATCGTTTCGTCATTACATGGAAGTTATACAAATCGCAATACTCCTCCACAGAGTTTAGCTGACCGTCTTCCACAGCCAAAGCTCAATTTTGCAGATAGGAACTCTATTGTACGGAGGTCTTTCAATGGAACAGACAGCCATATCCGCTTTTTACAGCAGAGGATGCCTACCCTGGAGCGTACTACAAAATCTTTTCTACGTAACTGGCGTATTGAGTCGTACTTAAATGATCAATCTGATTTTCCAGAAGATGCAAATGGTTCAGGGACCGGAGACAAGAGCGAGAACTATGATGTGTCAGAAAATATCAAAGCCCACGCTCTTTATTCCCACTCTCGCCTACGCTCCTCGCTTGTTTTTAAACCAACACTGCCTGAACAAAAAGAAGTCAACAGCTGTGCAAGTTCTTCAAACTCAACTATTATTGGTTCAGAAGGCAGTGAGACACTTCATGCAACACCCAGTCATATTACCAAAGTAGAAGATGAGGCTGGGGATACAAAGGTCGAATCAAGCACTAATGTTCCACTTGAACCTGAAGTGATAAATAGCCAAAATGCCCCCCTCCCAGAAGATAAAAATCCTAGTGTAACTCTGCCTGTTCCCAAGGAGGCTGCCAATCTCTGTTCAACTCTAAGTACGAACAGACCAGAAGAATTTTTAAAGAATCGACAAAATGAAAATATATTGAAAAGAAGGAGTTTTCCGATGTTTGACAATTCAAAATCTGCTTTAAATCATGAGAATAACCAAGAGGCATCCAGCTATGTCTATAGCACACTCAATAGAAACCGGTTAAGGCAACCAGCAGTTCTCAAGCCACTTCCAGAGGACAGCTTACAAAACGCTAAAAGCTTCCACAGCATAGGCAGTCGTGTATCACACGAGGGTCAAAACCTCAAAGCTGAGCCAAAAAGCCCCACTGCCATAAAGTCCATCTCTGTGACGGCGCTAGTTGAATCGACCAAAGAGGAACCTGGCAAAGATGGCTCACCCAAGAAGGAGAACAAGAATTCCCCAAGTTTCCTGAAGAAGGGATCCCAGAAGCTAAGGTCCCTGCTGAACCTGGCACCAGACAAGAAAGATTGCTTGTCAAAAAACAAAGCTCCAGCTTTCTATAGGATGTGCAGCAGTTCTGACACTCTGGTATCAGAAGGAGAAGAAAATCAAAAGCCCAAGATGTCCGAAATGAAGGTTGATTGTTCCCCGAGAAGAAAAAGAACATCCTCCTCTACTTCGCAGGGGAGCCTACATAAAAGTAAAGAGGATGTTACTGTGAGCCCCAAGTCACCTAAAACTCCCAAATCTCCCAAACCGCCCAAATCTCCCAAGCCCCCCAAGTCTCCCAAGTCCCCCAAATCTCTAAAGCCTCCTTCGGACGAGAACATTAAAAGGAGCCCTATCGTGAAACCCTTGGAAAGCATGTTGCTAGAAGTGCCTCCAGGGGATCCGTCAGCTCCCCGGTTTAACACCGAGCAAATTCAGTACCAGGATGTCAAGGAGCTGCGTGCCACCAATGCATGCCGCGAACGGGTCCCGCCGCCTGTTTCTGCTGCAGTTTCTCCGCAGAGGGTCAACGCAGCCTTGCATCGCCCTTCCAGCACAAAGCCCAACGAGGAGCTAAGAAGGGCTCGCATGAGTGACCGGAGGGTTTACAGCCGCTTTGAGCAGTTCTGCAACATTGAAAGCTCGGTTCAGCCTGCAGGAACTCAGCCAGTCAGCAGTACACCCAAGCCTGGTGCTCAGTTTCCAGAAACAAATAGTAAAACCACTAGAAACAACTATATAAGGAGCAGCAACCAGGTGGCTAATTACAATCCTGGCATATACCACCCGTTACATCCAAATGAAAATAAGTTTCGGGGAATTATGCAAAAGTTTGGGAATTTCATATACAAAAACAAATGAAATGCACTTACGGATTTTACCTTATTGGTGGGGTAAACTGGTCTATTTAACAAGTGTGGACTTAAGGGCAGCTTTTGTAAAGCTTAACTAAAGTTATTGCTGGGCTTAGGATGCGGCTGTATATATAATTCTGCTCAGTCCAAAACTTTAGTTCAGCAAATATTTTAGAAACCGAATTGTTCATACTTTTACAGAATTGGAGGTGTACTCATTGTCACTTCAGTGCTACGCATTTTATAAATCCCTAGGAGATTGCTACATGTGGTGGAAAAAAGTCAACAGAAATGTTTACAGTTCAAACCACCTGCAATATTTCAGGGCCATTACCTACTATCAGTTTCTTGAACAATAAATATGTTTGTTACTCGCTCTCTTTTTTAAAAACTTATAGTCTACAAGTGTCCTCTTCAGGTTTTGCTTCTATTGAAAGGGTATCACATTTTCTGAATATTGGACGTGCTATTTTTATTGTACTGGAAATAACCAAAGCCATTCCCTAAATCCTAATGTTTTTCAGCTGGGCTGCCATTTTCTGCAGCACGCACTTGCATATTCTAACAGTGTTATTAATGTGAATTAGTGAATAGTATTTACTAAAGTAATGTAATAGTGGAGAGAATAATTACAGTTGCCTCTCTTACTAGTGTTTGAATAAGCCCTAAAATTTATCCTTTAAAGCCTGCAAAATATTTAGATAATGAGTGTGAGGCTTAACAATGCTTAGAATATACCAATTGAAGTAAGTGAAGCTTAAATTGGTCGTGATAAATTTGAGTCTCATTAATTTGAATTGTTTGATTCTTAATATGATTAAATCCAAATCTGTGCTTAGGCAGAATCTATTAAATCAAGAAGTGGCCAGAATCCTGTTGGTGATTTACACATATGTGCGTAATTGCATTACTGACCACAATGAATTATCAGTAGCTAATAAGGCCTTGAGTAAGGTTATAAGGTGCACATTGAATTGCACAAGAGACCCCCACCCTTTTTATACCAATGTGCCTTAAAAGTATTGATTTTTGGATGCAAAACATTCTAAGACTTAGTGGACTTCTTATCTCTGGCTGAATCATACCTTAAGCCATTAAACTAATGCTTAACTTAAATTAGTTTAATACTTTTGAAAACATCCATTTAAGTCAATGCGATAATTATTTTTTTCAAAATACCATATATGCTTGCACTTTTTGGAGATATTTGACACTTTGGAGCTCGTGTTTCATACGTTTACAGTTCTCAGTGATTTTTTTTAAAGGATCATCTTGTCCTGTGATCTGTCTGCAGACAATTTAGTCTTGGAAAGCTCACGAAGAATAAAGAAAAGATGGACATCACTAATGTTTTATCAGTTGAGGCCCAGGATAAACCATACCCTCTACAGACTTCTTTAGGCTGGTATTTTACAACCATATGAAGTCTGTAGATTGTGATAGTATAGATTTTTTTCAGGTCACGGGTTTCTCCAGCAATATAAGCCAGTTAGGGTCACTCAGCTGAGCCCCGTTCCCTTTTAAAATCTTTCTGCCACAATGCTAGGGCATTGCTGTTCCATTTACAGCCATTCCTGGTCAGCACTGTCTCTGATTCCGACCGAAGAACCACCAAAGTGCCTTCTGAGAATTTAGTAGTTATCCATGCCATGCTTTCCTAAATCCATAGGTCAGAGGTAGGCAGCATGCAAGTCCCAGGGGTCCAGATACAGCAGCTGTGGGCCCTTCTGATTTTCTACACATACCCTAAAATATGTTTTTTAGGGGGAACCACGAGTTAAAACATTCCTTGGTGCTTAACATAGGTATGGGGGGATTTATCATGGTTTGAAGGCTCCCCCAGACCCTCTCCTCACATACACACTGCCAGGTTTTTTTTTAATGGCCACTAGACGATGCTTTTTCTGTTTTTAGAAAACTTTTAAAAGAAAATAATGGGGGGGGGGAGAGTTTAGGGGAGCAAGACTTTTCAGATCTCCAAGGGAAACATGTCAGTGTGGAAACCTAGAAGCAAGGATCAGGTCCCCCCCCCAGGGCCCATCCCTTATCCTATCCAGACTATAAACATGGATGAAATGTCCCCCCCCCTCCAATCACATTCTCCCAATCTCAATATTCCTTTCTTTTTTTATGGTAGGAAAGAAACTGAATGTTATACAGGAAATCTGCACTTGAATTTCCTAATGTGGAGTAAGGGCCTTTCACTTAGGGTGCCATCCTCAAGGTTGTTACATTGTGACTTTTGGCACAGGCAACGGCTGGAGTTTCTCACAATTCAGTTTTCTCTATGTCTACACAAAAGTAAGTTTCACTGGGTTCAGTGGGATTTTTAGGCAATCGCATGGAAGATGGCAGCATTATTTAGCGTTCTTACAAAATAGCAATTCCATGCCGGTCTCCAATGCATACATGCTGGTGTATTTGCTGTTTTGTGAAATGCGGAAAAAGTATGGAAATACACTTCGAACCAAGGAGTAAAATTAACAAGAATGTTCCTCCTTGAAGATAACATGGTAATGGAGGCAGGCCTAGGAAGATTAGAAAAAAATAATGCAATAAAATGTTAATGAAGAAAAGGCACCCCATGGAGTTTTAAAAGACCTGAAAAAGAGAAGAACGCAGATAATGGAGAGTAGGCAAGGGGACGTGGCATGGTTTGTCCTTAAACAACGGTGGAGTTTCTTGGATTAGAACCAAAGAAGGTAAAATCTGCACAGACACAGACAGTCACAAAAATATGTCTCATATTTTAATACAGTGTGTAGATATTTGATAAAGTTTTATCTTATGTTGCATTTGAATAAATTATGCAAAAAGAGACATGTTTCAGAAATATCCATTTTTCAGAAGTATCCTGTTGAGTGAAATGGGGGAAACGGTGACCCATGTAGAAATTTGTACTGATTTGCTGTGCTTTGGAAGAAGTTGATATTTTTCCTGAGGAAAATAAAATGAAATTGCCTTGGAGGGTAATCTCTGCTTTAGTCCTTGCATTATTTTGAAAGACTTGTAAATTGAAGAATAGGACCAGGAATTAAATATTAAGTTTTATTGCAGGCACACTCTTACATTTTCATATTTATATAGTAAAGTGACTTGAACTTGTCTTAAAGATACATTTAAATAAAGATGGATGTCATATTTTAAGATGACGTGGTTAAGCCTTATACACACAAAAACGTGCTGTACTACTTGCTACAATTTTTCATCTATAATCCAATATTAAACAAATACAGACAACTAACTGTATGCACCTAACAATTTGGCAGATTGCCTTGGTTTGTGATGCATGTCTAAAAAGAGATATTTTTTACTCCAGGGCAAGCCAACTTATTTCTCTGCATTTTGTCTGTGCAGTCAAAAATATTATCCATGACTTGAACTGAAGGTTTGAAGGGCGGGCCATAGTAGATTGATTGGGATCCACTGCAGATGGCTAGATGTTGAGTATCGACAGAAAGTTTTCTCAATTCCTGTGGCTGCTAAAAGCATTCTTTCCCTTCATTAGAATCCTGAAAGAAACATAAGGTTGGTTTGGATTTTTGTGTAAATTTATTTTACTATTT
The DNA here is from genome assembly GCA_023846285.1 of Phrynocephalus versicolor. Lineage (NCBI taxonomy): Eukaryota > Metazoa > Chordata > Lepidosauria > Squamata > Agamidae > Phrynocephalus > Phrynocephalus versicolor. The sequence continues at coordinate 30,544,508 of JAHTLZ010000122.1, read as the reverse complement.
ATTTATTTGTTTGATTTATATACCACCCATCTGACCCAAGATTACTCTGGGCGGTTTACAAAGTGGGAACGTAAGTAACATAACAGCTATACAGTAGGACCCTCATATCTACTGATTCATTATCCACTGATTCAGTTATCCATGGTTGGCAGGGGGGGGGGAATTCAGCAGCCACAAAGCAAGCTGTTGTTACCAACAGCAGCTGTAAGGCAAGCTATTGTCACAAATAGCATCTGTAAAGCAAGCTACTGTCACAAACAGCAGTCATAAAGCAAGCTACTGTCAGGAAACATCAGTTTAAAGGTGGGTGGGCAGGCGTTCTTTCTTATCCACGGTTTTCATTATCCATGGGAAGGCCTGGAACCAATCCCAGGTGGATACCTACTGTAATTAAATAAAACCAACAATAACCATAAATAATTAAAACCCTTCAATAAAATGATTGCCAGCTCTGTTTATATAGTGGAAACAAAATTATTGAGCTGACTAAAGGTGAGACTACACAGTGGGAAGAATGCAAACAGCTGGGCTGGGAAGTCACTTTTCCCCAGTTTAATTTACTTCAGCCAACCACCTAGGAGCCAGGAGAGAGCAGGAAGGAAATTAGCCTTGCTTGCCACTTGTTCACCGTTTGTATCCCCTCCTCCCCACACGTGGTGCCTGAGGCTGCTTGTAGATGGACTTTGGGTGGACTTTCTAATAAAAGTATATTCCACAAGCCTTAAGACAGCCAAGCACCGTAGCCCTTGATTGACTGGCATGTGGGGCCTAATTTTTTTTTTGTTGACCAAGCAGTGTGTGACAACAAGATCTAGCCATCTTTTGACATTCTTAGTGGCTCCTTGGCATCCCTGTGGGCTATTGAGTGAAACTGAATGACTAGACTCGGTTGCTGATTGTCAAAGTGAGTTATGTAATTTAATGCACACATGCTTAAATCATGAACAGGATTCTAGCCAGAAAGTCTAGGTTCAGTTGTTCCAAGGCTCGTGGGATATTGCCAACTTAGCCAGGTGCACTTTTCATGGGCCAGCAAACAGTAGCACCTCAATTTGTGGAACTAGCTTGTTCTTAAATCTAGAGCTGGTTTTTCAGACTGGAAAAGTGACATTTGATTTTGCTTCCTTCATTTCTAGGCCGCCTTTCACCCAGTGAGAGAATTTTTAGATCAAAGCTATCATTCTTCCCCACTGGCTATACTAGCTAGATCTCACACAAGTTGCAGTCCAGTAACTCCTGGACAACCACAAGACCTCTAGAACAGCTAGTTGATGCCTTAGTTCTTACCTTTATTGTTAAGAAATAAATTGAACACTTGAGCATACCTTCTACAACTCTATAGGAAAGATGTCAGTGAGGGTCAGAGTATTGTTCTGGAAATTCCCAAGCATGATCATGTTCTTGGAGATTCATTTCCAAGAAGTTACTTTCTAATCTACTCTCAAGTCTGCATCCATCTTTTAGGACATGCATCCTCTCCTAAAAGATATACATATATAAGCTATTTGCTTTGAAGACTGTCAAATGATTTGGTAATATCCATACTCACCCAAGTGAATACAGGCATATAGTGTTCATGTACAGATAGTGATGGGTTTCTCTATCTGCAATTATAAATGAAACTCCATTGTGCTCAAAGTTGAACATTCATCTTAATTCCTCGAAAACTGAAGGTCTTTTCTGTGAAGGACCCTTGTTTAGAGAGCAGGTAATGTCATGAATTGAAACTGTTTACTGAATAGCATGCCTCCTTCCCTTGTGTACTTTATAGCCTGATTCTTGCTAACATCTTTCTCAGAATCATAGAATCATAACATTGGAAGGGACCTACAAGGTCACTGAGCCCAACTCCCTGCTCAGTGCAGGAATACAAATCAAAGGATATCTTGCCAGGTGGTCATCTAAATTTCTCTTAAATGCCTCCAGCGCTGGAGAACATGCCACCCTTCATGGTAATTGGCGCCGATGCCTTCGTGTTCTAACAGGACATTTTTGCAGATGTTCATCTCAAATCCGTCTCACTGTAACTTGAGCCCATTCTGACATGTCCTGCATTCTGGGTTGACTGAAAACAGATTCTGCCTTCCTTTGTATGACAGCCTTTCAGGTATTTGAAAAGTGCTATCATCTCACTCGTCGGTCTTCTTTTCTCAAGACTAAACATGCACACACTGTTCTTTCAGTCTTCCTCGTAAGACTTGGTTGCCCGTGCCTTCATCATTCTTGTTGCCCACCTCTCAACTTGCTCCAATATGTCTGCATCCTTCTTGAAGTGCGGTGTCCAGAGCTGGACACAGTGCTCAAGATGAGGCCTAACCAGTGCTGAATGGAGGGGAGCTAGTACCTGGTGGGATTTAGAGACTATACTTCTATTGATTTAGCCTACAATAGCATTTGCCTTTTTTGTAGCCACATTACACCATTCCCTAACTCCCAGGGAACCACTGCAGGTTCGTATCACCCAGGGCTCGGCTGAAGCACGAGCCCCACAGGCCTCCCACGGTGCCAGAGAAGACCCCGGTATCCTCCTCCAACGTGCAGTTTGACGCGAAAGAAGGGGGTTGGAGTGTGAGCTGCCCTTTTAAGGGTCACGTGCTCTCCTCTTTCGGGCCAAACTAACAGCGACCCGGGAGACAAAGCGGCCCCAATCCGGGACAAGCCCGGCAGGAGCCTACATTTTTGTAGCCACATTACACCGTTGGTTCGTATTCAGCTTCTGATGTACGATGATTCTAAGGCTCTTCTTACTCGTAGCACTGCTGAGCCATGTATCTCCCACCTTGTAACTGTGTGTTTGGTTTCTTTTTCCTGGGTGCAGTACTTTTTTAAAATCCCTGCTGAATTTCACTCTGTTGTTTTCGGCCCAGTGCTCAAGCCTATCTAGATCCTTTCGAAATTTGTTTCTGTCTTCTCGAGCATTAGCTTTTCCACCCAATTCTGTGTCATCCATAAATTTGGCAAGCATTCCCTGCCGCCACCCCCCCCCCCCCGATCCAGGTAAAGAATTGTGGACGGTGTGCTCTAACACCATGCACATGGTGTCAAGGGCTTCATTTATTTGTTGCTGTTAAACATAATAGCATCAACTAGCTATTCCAGGGTTATGGACCTTGTAGTTCTCCAGATGTTGTTGGCATGCACCTTTTTAAAGCCCTAGCTAGCATAGCCATTGGGGAGGAAGCATAGAAGTTGTGATCCAACAGTGTGTGAGGGCCACAGAGGGCCCACATCTCGCCTATAAACTCTCTTGCATATGCAAAAATCTTGGGAGGAGACCAGAAGTGTCACTTTTCTGCTTATTATCTCAAGCAACTTCCAGATGGGGACAACAACAAATATAAAGTCTCACAGACATAAAAATCAAAGATTCAAGGTTTTGTTTAATTTAAGCCCATTTTAATAGAAAGCCTGCAAGGCAAGTAGTTTTTGCTCTCTTTGTGGCCACGTACAATATACAGTGGCACCGCGACTTAAGAGCAGCTCGGCTTAAGAGCAATTCGACTTAAGAGTGGAAAACTCTTGGCATTTTAACTGCTGCCTTACAAATTTTAGTTATGGTCTGCTCAACTTACAAATATTTTTTCCATTGTTTTGATTTTTTTAAACTTATTTTTTCAGTTTTTTAGATAGGTTCCCCGACTTAAGAGTAGTTCGACTTAAGAGCATGTATTCAGAACGGATTAAATTCGTAAGTCGAGGTACCACTGTATATATAATAAATACTACACAAAAAAAACTATGTTTCTTCAGTGTTTTCCCCCCGTACTGGTACATTTTTAGTTGCATTTTAAACGAAGAAATATAGAAGGTGGCTTATTCTGAAATGTTATTAGTAAAGTCTTTACTAAGGAATATGCCCTACAGAGCTTTGTAGGAGTTTATTTTTTTTTAAAAAATGGATTGCAGTGTTGCCTTTCTTTCTTTCCATATCCGAAGTGGGCAAAAGGAAGCTCTAAGTAATTGCATCTTTCTATGCTCAGATTCCCAGTGTTGTGTAATGAATAGAGCGATGGACTAAGACTCTAAAGAACAAGGTTCAAATTCCCATGCAAACTGAATGAGGGAGTTGAATTGGTTCCTATTGGAAGATGGGTGGCTATAGAAATGAAACAAATAATAATAAATAAATAATAAAACCAATCTCACTTACCTTGATAAACCTGTTACGATTGCTCCAAGTCCGTTCTGATTTGACAGCATGTAACAACAACATGCTCAATTTTAGGACCTGTCCCCACTGTGAAATTGGGTGCAATCTGGCCTTTGCTTAAAGGGTCATTATCGTCAGTGTAATCAATTCTTGGTGCCAGTCTGCAAAGGCAGCAGAACAAAGAGTTATTTTGTAACTGAATGAATCATCCCAAGAAGATTGCATGCCTTAGCCCTGTGCCAAAAAAATATGGGCCAGCTCTTACAGTACAGGGAAAGGATGGATACTTTTAAGTAGAAATACAAGTGGACAAGGTATTTTTTTTCCATGTCAACCAGTGCTCTCCGAAAACCATATAGCTAAACTGTATGCTAGCATGGACAGAATCTTACACTCATTTGTTATGTCCTTGCATCAAGCAAGCCCTGAAGCTATTACTGTTTCCTGCGTACTTGATATATTTGTAGTCAAGTCCTTATTGAAGTTTAGAAAAAGCCAACTTTCTTTGCCTTTAAAAAAAATTCTAAAGACATCTTGTATCAGTTTGCAATTTTAAAAAAATATATTTCCATGTACCGGTAAATTCCCAGGGTATTATTGGTGGCATTTTAAGCTGATTTCCTATTTATCAATTGTGACCTTACAGTAAAACATTGTGAAAATTCATAATATACTTATGTTACGAAAGTCTCAATTGAAAAACAGGAAATCAGCAAAAAAAATGCCATCAATAATGCTTTGGGAAGTTACATGGGAATGTATATATTTTAAAATTGTACAAATTGACAGTTCAGCCATAAAGTTAATTTATAAGCATTCATTTCAATTACATCCTTCATCTACTTGTGATTTTCCACTTTATGAATAATACAGCAACGAGGAAAGGTGAAAAGTGCATGTTGAATGGAATGCCAATAATCAAGGCCTTATGAAGTGGAATACAAACTTTCAAGACATTTCTGTCAGATCCTGAGATAAATTAGCCAGAGGCTCAGTTCCAAATCTGGTGTTGGTTTATTCAGCACTGCAAAGTCGTGATCTCGATTGCGAGACATTACTTTACAAAATGTTTTGAAACAGAGCCCATATAGAACACAAATGGTATGGCCAATAGTCACTAAATCATTGGCAGTATTCTGTCTTATAAATATGAAACATGATGATGCCAACTAATACCATTGCTAATGTGGACAGTCATGGACAATCCAGCTTCCTGGGGGCTTTTATTGGGGGGGATGCTTCCCTGTGATGCCAAACTCAGACATAACGAGACCAGAATTGCTGGTCATTTTGGTCCATCATCTACAATCGACAGCTCCATTGTCACCACTTGGCTCCTTCATCCAGCAGAAGAAGCAAAGAAAAGGTTGCTTGTTAACATTTTGACTGTTCTGTATCTGCCAGAACAAACCAGAATCTGAAATGCTTCAGAGGAGTGTAATCAGTGATCTAAAGATAAGCATTTTGGCCTTCAAATGCACTCTCGGGACCCTCTTTGCCTTTCCTCTTGGTTTTTATGACTGTAATGCTAATAATTTCAAGTTGGCCGTTTCGGAATATAGCTTGTCCAGTGGCATGCATGTAACCCCAAGGCCTTCCAGATCAACCTAGGACGGCTGGAGAGATTGGGGTGGAATCTTCTGACCTCTCCAGCCTTCTGATGCTGATGCAGATAAATGTGTGGGTGAAGCTCAAACTCAGTACAGTGGACCCTTGTATAACAAATAGCTTGTATAACATAAAATCTCAACATAAAAATTCCAGAGATAGGACTCAGTTTGGGAGATTAACTCAGTTTGGGAGATTCACACAAATGCAATTTAAGTTACTTGTGGAACCTACTCATTTCAGTGTGTTTGTGCTATAGATCCAACTCAGTGGGTGTTCACCCAGCACTCTTTTGGTCATCTCTTTGGTCAGGATCCACTGAGACCTTTTTGGCCAGAGTGTCCTTGTCAGCACACAAGACGTGCCCATGCCAACACAGTCAGCTTCCACGCAACTTGTTGGCGATGGGTGCAATGGTGTACTTAGATTGGATGTCATCTTTGTGCGCACAATCCTTTCACATGAGGGCAGAGGTCCATCCCAGCATTGTCGTCTCCATGACACCAAAGTAGTGCTCAGCATCTTTAGTCGCTGGCCAGCATTCTGCTCCATAGGATGTGATAGATCTTTGACTTCAAACGCTCACTTATATTTTTGTCACACATAATGCTTGATGTCGTGTGCCATTTTTGCATGGCACTGTTGATCCTTGATTTGACTTTGCCGTTCAGATGCCCGTTGGCTGCGATCGTGGAACTGAGGTATTTGAACTCCTCAGTTCTCGCAAGGTCAATACCATTGATTTGAAACGTACCCCATTCATTTGGGTCCATCGTCAGATATTTTGTCTTCCTCACATTCAGGTGCAAGCCAAACATCACCAGACAGTCACTCCATGCTTGGGCTTGGTGCTCAAGATCTGCCTTATTATCCAATGCAATCATGACATCGTCAGCATAAAGGAGCGTCCAGGGTGCTACAATCTGCAGATCACAAGTGACTACATCCCTAACCAACATGAAAAGAAGTGGGGATAGTGCTGATCAATCTTGTATCACCAGGATGCGCCATTTGCCTTGTACCACTGGCTCAATATGTTTGCTAGACCCAAAGGTCAAAAGAACCACTTTGTATGGATGGTAAGCCCAAATTGCTTCACCAGCAGATGGAATGCAGTTGTTTGGAGGAAGGCCCCTAAAAAGTGTTTCAAGACCAATGGACTCATTAAAAAAAGCACTTGGGAAAAATAAGTTGCCATTCCAATAGGAAATATCCAGGAACATGTATTAGCCATATAGCAGCCAGAATCGGGTGTGCTAATTATGCCAGTATAAATACAATGGTGTAAATCACAATGACTAATTGCCAATAATTAGCAAATTCCCTTGGGGCGCACCAACTCATACAACTCATGCGCAATAAGGGATACAAGGAGCAACTTGTTAACAAGAGGCAATTGGCAGTTTACAGTATTGCACCTATACCTGCATAACTAAGTAACAGGATTCTGGCCATTGGTTCTGAAGGTTATCATTTACTGGAAATATTACTGAGAATTTAACACCATAGATGACCTTGGAATTCAGCTAATGGATGAAAATATTGCTCCTTGTATTATGTATGTCCTGCAAAGTCCACCGAATATAAATCCAGGAGAAGAGGTACATTCTTTTGATTATTTACACAGAAAACTGGTTAAAAGGCTGTGTAAGACATATAACAAATATGATACCAAACTCAAATAGATGAATTTTCTCTCCCCTGGTTCAGAACCAATTAGAACTCCATCATAGGTGCCCAAGCATGATGTGGAACTGAGAACATTTGGGACAATGTTCAGGCAGAACTGGATTGCCAGAAAGCAGTGCCATTAGAAATACGTATAACCCCCTAGACCTAATCATCTAGGTAAGAAATATGTGGCCCTCGGCTACAAATGCAGCCAACCAATATCCATGAGCACATTCAACACACATTTTGTTTTGCAAAATAATAAACAAACCTGGAACTAAGTGAAATCAACGTGCCCTTCTGGGGTGGAGGGAGAAACGTGACTGTTTTTTAAATGGGTTCCTAGCACTCATGCCCCCCCCCACTGCTTGTCCCAATTATTATTGTTGTTTTTTAAATTTTGACTGCTAAAGGATACAAAGGGAGCTTTCTTAGTTTTCTGAAAAGTCATTTTAAAAAAAAGGGAAAATAGGGATGTGGGACACGATGTTGGTATGGCCTTCCTAGATCCAGGGATGGACATGTATGTATGTATGTATGTATGTATGTATGTATGTGCTTTAGAGTATTTTTACCCTGCCTTTCTCCTTGGAAAAGGGCCCAAGGCGGCTTACAGTAATGAGGGATAATGTAGATTTCAGCACAATTAAGACATGTTCAAGTATTGAGAACAGGGAATTGAGGGACATCTTACAGCATTAATAGACATTACATTAAACCTACAAGAGAACGCGAGCAGTTAAAAGGAGAGTGAAATTCCACGTAAAGTTAAGAGTGATGGAAACTAAACATAGTGTTAATGCAACCACCCATCAGAGAGGTAGGGAACTCCTCAAGGGCGGTTAAAAAATCATCTGGATTCATCAACATTCTGGGACATATTGCTTTTGTCTGATTTCCCCCACTGGCCAGGCTCTGAGTTGCAGCCAGCCTAAAGCACACCATATAGTCATCTGTCCAGGACAATGGGACTACAGAAAGTTCCTTTATCTTAATGTTCCCACCATTCATATCAGGGGAGAAGACTAGGTCTAAGGTGTGGCCTGCAAGATGGGTTGGGGCAGATACGGTTTGGTCCAGACCCATTGTTGACATGGAGGCCATGAAGTCTTCAGACACCCCTGACAGAGCTGCCTCAGCATGGATGTTAATGTTTCCCAGAACAATGAGCCGAGGAGACTCCAACATCAGGCCTGTTATCAGTTCAGTAAGCTGAGGTAGAGAACTTGTGTCATGGGGAGGGCGATACACCAAGAGAACTCCTGTTTTATCCCATATACTCATCATACCTTTATACAGTCATCACACCTGTCAGTATCATCCACCATTGATCAATACAAATAAATCTCCTCTCTGCCTGAACATGACCTGTTAGCGAGTGGAGTGGGGTATTAGAAATTGAGAGAGACTTTGAATTCAACAGACATTGCTGCCAATCATATTGTCTTGGAAGCCTAGTAGATACCCCTCATAGAACACAGATTTGGAGGTGAAAGAGAAACTAATATTCGGCAGTGGAAAGACAAATGAAAAAATGGTTTTTTAAAAATGGTCATGTGCTCCACTTTTTGGAAGCTATTCAACAAGATATTTTATTTATTTATTTATTTATTTATTTATTTATTGCACTTCTATACCATACCATTTCCCGGAGGGACTCTGGGTGGCTTACATATGTAGATTTGTACCTGTGAGTGTTGCTATACTGGTGTCACTTTCCTTGTTTTCACGCACACCCCTTCTGTAACCCCCGTTGTATTTTGTGAACATATCCTGTCTATCATTCATGAGTCATTTCAATGGACGGCGTGTACTGTCCATCTTAGTTCTCATTGACAATATAGGAGAACTGCCAATGGTGAGGGAAGGTTATATGAAGTCCTCAAGTTTGTTTAGGTTTAATAGCCCAAGGGCCACATGCCATGTGAACTTTTACCATTTAAAAATAAGTTAAAATAGGAATTTGTCACATCTACAACACAATTCTTACAAAGACTGCTCAAGAGTCTTGTGGTATCTGAGAAGGCTGAATAACATCAATAGCCTTTTTTTTTAAGGAATTACTCTCCCACTGTTGTATATTTTGGACAGTTAAAGAAGGCATAGATGATGTATCAAGTTCTAACAGTGGACAGTCTCAGGAACGTTGGTCCAGGGGTGCTTTGAGAAATCACGGAGACGGTGTGTTTGACGCATTTTTTGGTTGATGGAAATGACGGCTTGGTGTGTTCCGTTATTATTAAAGGCAAACAATAACTTTAAATACGTGGATGAAGAGAATGCTTTTAATTTAGAAGAGGCAAAGTGGAACTTCACCTTTGTGAAAGCTGTGTACTCAAGAAATACTTCTTGGTTGGCAATTCTGGGATAAAGAAACAAGAGCCTACGTGGACTGCCTGAAATGATTTGTCTAATTTGTTAACATTCCATTTTTGGCTTTGGTTTGCTTCATTAAAGAATATAATCAAGATGGTTAATCAAATGAGTATTGTGGATTGTTCTAGCCTATTAATGTTGACTTTTACAACAACCTATTTTTCAAATACCTGTACTATTTCTTTTGGACAGGACAGTGTGCAAGCCAACAGATCAAATGCAGTTTATCAGCAGAGTAACTTTTGGGACAAATGTGATTTGGACTCCTCAGCCAGCATAGGTTTGAGATAACGGAATCCAAAAAGTAATTTTTCCACGCTGTGCACATGCACCGTGAGGCCTGTCCAATGCTCCAAACCTCCTCTCCACCACTTTAAAGAGCCATGCACCCAGAAAACTCAGAAAGGTTACTGGTAGCATTGCAACTTTGCTCCATTTGTCAGACGGATGCACTGAAAAAGTTTTGATCTCTGTTTTACAGTGGTGGGTGTTGGTCTTCATTTTGTTGTTTTTACATGACTTTTGAACTCTGCTAATTTAGTATTTGCTTTATGGGACAATCCTCTTGCATGAAAGATGAAATAAGAGGAATAGAGAAAGAACGTCAGAGGGAAGGATATTTAAAACTAAAAAACAGTTTATTTGAACAAAAACTTTACAGAAGCCACATATAATAAATGACATATTTATAGAGATATTCCTCTTCTTTCAACAAATGCAGCCTCTAAGATGAAAACAAGACACTTTCTCTGCTCACTTCTCTCTATGCTATGAAATAGCCCAGTGGTTTAGGTATCTGCCTATATTTCCTCATTGTGCCTCCTTGACAAGATCTGGACTCAGTGATCCCATAAGATCCCTTCTAGATCTGCAATGCCAGGATTAAGATTATATATGCTCAGTTTTTACAGAACACTCACACAATACTCCTGCCATTCAGATGCAACCCAAGCATTTTTCTTTACCACTTTTCTTTACCTGGTTCATGGCAATGATGTAATTTATGTAAATCTTGTTACTTACACTTTACAAGCTCTGACACAAATGGCATCTCCCTTTGAAATTTAGCCTTGTTAACAAATCACTGCAGACATTACCTGTTGCATATTAAGGATTTTTGGCCAACCGAAATGCTATATGGTACAGTAAGGGTAGACAAGTCACTATACAACTGCTGAAGGATCCCTATGTTTTAATGGCCCATTTCCTATTTACAGATTCTGATCCTTGATGAGCATGGGGTGGCAGTGGTTAGCAATCAACAATCTTTGCCGCCATGTCTGTTTCAGTTCCAGTGGTCACTTGCTATATAAATGACAAGGCAAACCAATGAAGAATCAGTTCTTAAACCTGCCCCATCCGCAGGAACAGGTACAGTGGTACCTTGTTTAAAGGAATTAATTCGTTCCAAATGAAATGATGTTAAGCAAATTTTCCTTTAAACAAATTTCCCATAGGAATGCATTGAAAAAAGAGTAATCCCTAATCATGACCATTTTTATGTTGTACAGATTCGCCCCATAGGCGGTTCTGTTAAGTAGTTATGACTTGTGAAAATCACTGAGACTCACTAATTCCAGAAAACACCAATACTACTACTCCATAAAATCTTATCTGCCTATATTGATATGTATTAATTGGCCGATGAAATGTTTCTTGCTTGTTTCAGAAAATTCTCACAGAAACAAGTTTGCAATTTCTGACAGGTTCATTTGTTTGATTTGTGTGTCTGCAAAGGCTTATTTACATTTTTGGATATTTTTTCCCCCTGCCCTGCCTGTGGCTGGTTTTTGCAGCACTTACTGACAGGCACTGAAGCCTTATCCTCTCATATATATATATATATAGATGAATTATTACTAAAAGGCCTCTGCAAATTGACTAAAAGATTGCTGAACAGCTTGACGAGGCAACAGATAAAGTTCAGATGCTCCGACTATCAAGTGCCTCATACAAAACCCATTGGATTTATCTGACAGAAATTTGACAGAGCCCGTTGCTCTGGGAGGAGATTTATCCCTGTGAATATTGTGACTACTCTTCTAATTCTGCATGTGATTCTACCCCTGATCCAGCAACAGCTGCATCTCAGCTGGGGTGTGGGACAGTGACTTCCCACCTGGGAGAGGGAGGAGACAGCAGCTGAGGAGGAACACGGGGCAGGGGGGTGCAGAGGGTAGGGGCCTGCCTTGCAGCTAGGGGACCATAGGAGAGGCACTGGAGGGGGCTGGTGGGGGGAGGACAAAGGAAGGGAGGATGAGGTGCTTTTCCTTGAGGGAGGAGAGTCCTTGGACCTTGAGGAGGAAGGGGCCTGGGGTGGCCCACAGGAATATTTATTTATTGGATTTTGATACCACCCATCTGGCAGTGAGGCCACTCTGGGCAATTAACAACAAGCAATGCAATGCAATGCAATGCAATGCAGTGCAATGCAAACACACACACACACACACACACACACACACACACACACACACCATAGAATTCGTACAATAAAATAAAAACGGATTAAGTATAATTAAATATAAAGTAAATAAAAATGCAGTAAATAAAAGCACAGTAAATATAATTAAAAATAAAATTAAACAACATGAAATGACATAAAATCCATAGAACTATAATACTATTGACAGTCAAATCAGCTAAAAACATGTTTTGTTGGTTGGGCTCTACATTTATGTTAAGTTTGAGGAAATGCTGGCTTTAAAAAAAACCCAGTTTTTAATAGGTGTTTTAAAAATCAGCCAAAGAGGGGAACAGTCAGCTATCCTGTAGGAGGTTATTCCACAGGCGAGGGGCAATGGCAGAAAAGGCCCTATTTCTAGTTTTTTCTTCGCCTTTCGGGCCTCTTGGAGTGTTAATTGCCTCAGATGCCTAGTCTGGGAAGATCAGGTATTAGAGATGGGCACGACTTAGCGGTATTCCCGTTTCCATTTCCGTTACTCGTTTCCGTTACTCTACGGAAACGGAAACGGGAATTACTCCGCCAGACTTCGAGCTCAAACCGACGAACGAACAATTTGGTCTGATTTGTCGTGCTCGTTACTTGCATCGCGTGATCGCGCGCGATGCCAAGCGGCACAGAAAAAAAGTTTTTAAAAGTTAAAAAGCCCGGTTCCCGGCCAAAAAGCAGGCGGAAATATGCCTGCCGTTCCTCAGGGCACCTACCAGAGGGGTGGTTTCTGGAGGTCCCCGCCCGGCCTCCCCTCCTCCTCCGTCCTGCTGGGATGCTCTGGTGTGGTGGTGGCGTGGGACTCGCCCGCCGCAAAAAGCCCAGTCTCGCAGCCGGCCGCCAAAGCGCAAGCAAGCGGCACGGGCGGCACAGGAAAAAACTTTTTTAAACTCTCCCCCAGGTCTCCCCCCCACCCATTCCTGGGCCAAAAAGCAGGCGGAAAATGCCTGTTTGACTAAGGGCACTCACTAGGGCACCTACCGGAGGGGGGGTTTCTGGTCTGGAGGGGGGTGTCCCGGCTTCCCCCCCCTCCGTCCTGGGCTGCTCTGGTCTGGTGGGACTCGCCGCAGGCTCGCAAAAAGCCCACTCTCGCCGAGACGCCGCCGGCCGCCGCAAACGCAAGCGGCACGGACGGCGCAGGAAAAAACTTTTAAACTCTCCCCCCACCCATTCCCGGGCCAAAAAGCAGGCGGAAAATGCCTGTTTGACTAAGGGCACTCAGGGCACCTACTGGAGGGGGGGTTTCTGGTCTGGAGGGGGGGTCCCGCCTCCCCCCGTCCTGGGCAGCCAGACTCGAGTCGCCGAGTCGCCATGCCATGCGGTGCGGGCGGGGGATCGAAAATGGGGCGGCGAATGCAATATTGTTTTTGAAATCGTGGTCCAAAAACACACAAGCACAACAGAAACACGCGGAAATGTATGAACTGCCAGATTTTTCACAGTAGCAGTGGGTTTTTTCTTGCAACAAAATGTCTCTCCTCTCCTCCTGTGTCCTCCATTGATTTTATTTTATTTTATTTTATTTACACCTGCGCAGTGTGCAATGATGGGCTGGCCCAGTGGCCTGGCCAGCCATGTGGGAGGGGACGACCATGCAAATTTTTGGAGCCATCTCACCAATCGCATGGCCACTTGGCCACTGAGACTTCTGGGATGTGCCAAAAAGCCCCCTAAAACTTGCCCTAGCCCCCTAACCCCCTAACCCTAATCCTTGACTCCTTACCCACACGTCACAGACTGTCTTCTTAGTGGGTCAGAGAGGCACCCAGAGGTGCAACCCAATAGCCCACCATAACCTTACCCGTCATTAGCCTAACCCTAGCCATAACCCTAATCCACCTTAGCCCATAGCCAGATCGACTTGCATTGCACTACACACGCAAGTACGATTCCCTTCTTTGTGGGACATGGCAGGTGCGACCCGCTCGTGGGACAAGGTGCTTGAGCAGGTGCAGTGGCACTGCCTGGCCTTGGCCTGCAAATGGCGACCCGCTCGTACCAGGGTATCAAGCACTTGAGCAGGTCTCACTGCCTGCAAATGGTATGCATATCCATATGGTTATGCATGCCATTTTGCAGCAGCAGCAGGCGAGGAGGGGAGACCCCCATGTTGAGCGGTCTCTTGGAGCCTGCTGCTGCTGTCCCTTCCTTTATAGCGGGCCGGCGGAGGCACCCACCCCACAGAGGTGCCTCCAGGAGCCCGCTACCCCCCCCCCAAAAAAACCAGTATAACGATAACGAAAAAACGAAAAAACGAACCGACTAATTTTTTCGGTTTTTCGCGAAAAACGGAAACGAAACGAATCGGACCCTAGCCGAAACCGAAACCGAAAACGAAGTTTTTTTTTTCTGAGTCGTGCCCATCTCTATCAGGTATATTATGGGCAGCTGATAAGTGACAAGGAAGAGGTGGAGGGGACCTTTAGTGCAGAGGAGGTGCCTAAGCCTGAGAAGAACTGGGGCTTTGTCAGGATAAGGGGGTGGTCCTCGTTGAGCTCCGTGTACACTAGAGGCCAAGCAGCATGTGAGGGCACCAACTAACAGACCCCAAGAACTCACAGGCCCCAGTGGAGCTAACTAAGGGCCTGGGTCAAATTGAGATTGTGTGTAGGGGCAAGTGCTCGTTAACTTTGCCCCTGAGCCAAGAGGCAGGGATGAACTTCTGCCGTTGTTGATTCTCCAGTTGCAATAAACCCAGTTGGACTTAATCCCAGATGCTGCAGAGCTTATGGATAGGAGTGTGGAGGAGAGGTTACCAAAACAAGTCGGAAACAAGTGTCCAAATTATAGGCACAATGTGATGTTCCCATTTAAATCAAGGTAAAACAAGGTCAGTGTTGTGTGGCATTTCCGGGTGTTTGTGGACTGCAGTTCCCATGTGCCTTAGCCAATATAGGCATGGGGAGGGATGATGAAAAGTGCAGTGCAACAACATCGAGAGGTAATGATGGCCTGTTGTGCTTGTGGTGACAACATACCGTGTGATATAGCACACAAAGCTATAATAAACACTAGAAATGCACAATATGTTTTCCAACTTCCAACTGAGCTGTTGAAACAACCTGTCTAGATTTCCTTAATAAGAAGGTGTTCACCAATTACTTGCTGATGTTCTATTAATTTTGCCCTGCCATTCACATGGGTGACTCCTTAGTTGTGTTGAATGGTGGCTGGCAACCTTGCTTTTTCCAGCGACGTGACAGATGAAGGACTTCATTTGGAAAGACAACATGGACATCCTGCATTTCTGAACATGAATCTCGCTCAGCTGGGGGTGGGAATGTAGGCTCAGTGGCAGAGCAATAGGAGCATGTGCTATGCCCACAATCCCGAGGTCTGCAGGAGGAAGGAAAACAAGATGAGGTAGAAGTTGATAGGGAAAATGTCTGCCTTAGGTGCTAGACAACATTATATAAGTAGGCAATTTTCAGAGGTCTGAGATCTAGACTCCATCAACTCAGAGACCTGCTCTTACACCACCAACCCAGTTTTCAGCTCTGTTATTTTTTATTACAGTAGTATCCTCAGTAATCCCCGGGGGTTGGTCCCAACCCTCTGTGGATTCTGAAAACCACAGAGAATAACAAATGCTATTTATATAAATATGGTTTTTAAAAAAGCCAGAATTTTTTTTCATATGCATTACCAGAACCAGACATCAGAAACCTGCTATGCATTCATCTTCACTAACAAATATCCATAGTGAATAGAGATGGGCACGACTAGGGAAAATGACGTTTTCAAGTTGTCGTGTGTCAGAGGCGGCCTGTGACGGCTCGTTTCTGTTTTTCGCGAAACTTCGCAAAAATAGTCGTTTCGTTTTTCGTTTTTTCGTCTGTTGTTATACTGGTTGGGGGGGGTAGCGGGCTCCTGGAGGCACCTCTGTGGGGTGGGTGCCTCCTCTGGCCCGCTAGGAAGGGAAAGCGGGCTCCTGGAGGCACCTCTTTTGGGGGGGTGCCTCCTATCCTCACCCGCTAGGAAGGGAAAGCAGGCTCCTGGAGACCCCTCATGGCATGGGGGTCTCCTCTCCTCACATGCTGCTGCAAAAGGGCATGCATAGCCATATGGATATGCATACCAGTTGCAGACTATAGTGAGACTTTGCAGCAGTGGACTGGCAGAAGCCATAGGGTGATGCCTTCACTCCACCAAGGCTCTCTGCTGCACCCGCTGTGTCTCACTAAGAAGGGAATCGTACTTGCGTAGTGCAATGCAAGTAGATCTGGCTTAGGGTTAAGACGGGTTAGCGCAAGGGCTAGGGTTAGGCTAGTTACGGGTGAGGTTAGGGTGGGGTAGTGGGGTGCACCTCTGGGTGCCTCTCTGACCCACTAAGAGGACAGTGTACTGTGGCATATGGGTAAGGAATCAAGGATTAGGGTTAGGGTTAGGGGGCTAGGGCAGGGTTTAGTGGGCTTTTTGGCACAACCCAGAAGTCTCAGTGGCCAAGTGGCCATGCGATTGGTGGGATGGCTCCAAAAATTTGCATGGTCCACTCCCACATGGCCACTTGGCCAGCCCATCATTGCGCAGGTGTAAATAAAATAAAATAAAATAAAATAAAATCAATGGAGAGAGGACAGGGGAGGAGACATTTTGTTGCAAGAAAAACCCACTGCTACTGTAAAAATTCTGGCAGTTTTAGCAATAGCATTAGCAATTTTCGCATGTTTCTGTGGTGCTTGTGTGTTTTTGGACCACGATTTCAAAAAAAATATTGCAGTCGCCGCCCCATTTTGGATCCCCCGCCTGCACCGCATGGCATGGCGACTCGAGTCCGGCTGCCCAGGACAGGAGAGGGGGGGAGGCCGCCGCCCCCCAGAAACCACCCCTCTGGTCGGTGCCCTGAGCCCTCACTCAGGCAGGCATATTTTCGCCTGCTTTTTGGCCGGGAATGGGGGGGAGTTTAAAACTTTTTTTCTGTGCCGCTTCCGCTTGAATTGCGGCGGCCGGCGGCGAGACTCCGGGTTGTTGCTGCGAGCCTGCAGCGAGTCCCACCACCACCAGAGCAGCCCAGGACAGGACAGGAGGAGAGTGGGGGAGGCCGGGGACCCCCTCCAGAAACCACCCCTCTGGTAGGTGCCCTGAGCCCTCACTCAGGCAGGCATATTTTCGCCTGCTTTTTGGCCGGGAATCGGGTTTTTTTTTAACTTTTAAAAACTTTTTTTCTGTGCCGCTTGGCATCGTGGGATCGCCGCGATGCCAGGAACGACCACAACAAATCAGACCCAATTATTCTTTAGTCGGTTCGAGTTCGAGTTCTGGCGGAGTAATTCCTGTTACCGTTTCCGTTCTGTAACGGAAACGAGGAATGGAAACAGAAACGGGAATTCCGCCAAGTCGTGCCCATCTCTAATAGTGAACATCTGGCTCCCTCTAGTGCCTGGGTCTGGCAATAAGTGTGAAAAGAGTTTTTCTGGATTCTCTTTTAATATTTTCAGACTGTGGGTAGGGGAAGAGATATGGCGGTCCTATTGGAACCCACTGTACCCTTTAAGGTACTAAATCAGTATTACTTTGACTTTCCATCCCTATGGCAGGGCCAGAAAGATGGTGGTGGTGCTGATAATGTTCATAATCATCATAATCATCACCACCATCAGGCTCTTCTTATTTATTTATTTATTTATTTATTTATTTATTTATTTATTTATTTATTTATTTATTTAT
>JAHTLZ010000122.1:30483444-30526574 GCA_023846285.1 Phrynocephalus versicolor | reverse complement strand
CTTTCTTTCTTTCTTTCTTTCTTTCTTTCTTTCTTTCTTTCTTTCTTATTTTTTAATTTATTTATTACCTTTATATCCTACCCAGCTAGTGCTCTGGGCAGCTTCTTCTTCTTCTTCTTCTTCTTCTTCTTCTTCACAAAACTTGAAGTGAAATCTGATCACTTACAATTTTGAGAAAGCTCCCCACCACAAAAGAAGCTGGGGAGACAAAAATCACCCCTTAGAAAACTGGGAAGTATAAAAAGAAAACTAAAACTCAAATGTTTGGGGGAATTGGGGTAGGGTGGGGTTGCTTGGAGGTGGGGCATATGGGCCTTACTTTGTCCTGCCCTTGTCCAGATGAACAGGCAGAGAGGTATAAGGTAGCTTCTAATTTTGTGAAGCAGCTGGAACCTTTTTATTCTAAAGGAACCGCTATCTCTCAAGGACGCCCCAGCCACTGTGGCCACTCTCTTTTTTGGTGAACCCTGTAGCACAGGGCTGTCTAAACTTCAGCCCTCCAGATGTTTTGGACCACAACTCCCAGAATTCCAAGTCTGTATTGTCAGTGACAAAGGACTGGGAGTTGTGGTCCAAAACATCTGGAGGGCCGAAGTTTGGACACCACTGCTGTAGAACAATCCTGCCTTTGAGCTGCCTGGCCTCAGAGACACAGATGTTGAAGGAGGAGGAAAAGGGTCTCTTTGAGAATGCTGGGAGCTCAGACCTCTTTTTGTTACTCCATTGCTGGAACCTGATGTGCGTGAGATGGGGGTTGTTGCTGGTTTAACGAGGGATGGGCTGAAAGGTTCAGGGGCTGTGTGCTTACTGGGGGCGGCGCTAAGGATTCGACTGAACAGCCACTGAATCATGGATGCCATCCCATACCACACCCACAAGCTCCCTTCACATGATATGCCACTGTTAGTACCACCTGCAAGTAGGGCTTGGAACAGCTGGGCCATTGGACTTCACATTTTGTATGGAATTCAAATTCATTGGCAAATGGCAATGAATTCCATACATTTTCCATACATACAATCTCTTGATTGTCCTGGATCAGGTACCAGTCAGCTTTGGTTTCTGCATCTTTAGCTACAATTTACCACTGGCAGTAACGGTGAGCAGAGTTGGGGGGGACACACCCATTTTTGTACATTTGGTACATTAGGTGGAAATCACGGCTATTTCTACAGAAGACTCAATTCACATTCTACATTGTTTTGCATGAATATGTTCCTTGAATAAGCTGAGGCATGTCATGCGGGGTCCTGAAGAGGAAAAGCACCGATTGCTGAACATTTTAAGACTTTTGATGAATTGACTTTTTTTAACTGACCGACACCAGGTGTGTGTGTGTGTGTGTGTGTGTGTTTGAGAGAGAGAGAGAGAGAGAGAGAGATTGAGAGAGAGAGAGAGAGAGAGAGAGAGAGAGAGACTGGACAGACTACATGAATCCTCAACTATCCCAGCAGAGTTTATAATTCCTCCTAGAAAAATAAATTCCACAAAGATCGAAACATTCCATAAAGCGTCCTGGCCAGTTTTATCTGGCTGATGCTTAGCTCCAAATGGTTGAAACACACTCACTGAGAAATCTAGACACAGAGGCTATGCTTTCATAAAGGGGGAGGGGGGGGGAAATACTGGTAATTCCAGTAAGCTTTTATCTCTCTGCATAACAGACAGAGAAAATTGCTTTCATTGCATGCACCTTGTCCCCACCCTGCTCCACGTCAGAAGGGCTTTTGAAATGTCACACCCATAGTGCCTAAAACGCCAATGAACCATTGCTCCAGTTTATGGGCCTGACTGCTTAAAGCCAGAGACACTCCCTGCTGAGTCATCGGAAAATGTAACCTGCAAAATTTCGAGAACTTGTCTGGACTTACCAGGATGTTAACCAGTTCAAAGGTGTCCTACTTCAGTGATAAATCTTCTTTTGGCATATAGTAGGACCCCGGTGTCTGCTGGGGATTGGTTCCAGGCCTTCCTGTGGATAATAAAAACCGTGGATAAGAGAGAACGCCTGCTCATCCACCTCCAAACTGCTGTTTCCTGACAGTAGGTTGCTTTATGACTGCTGTTTTGAGACAGTAGCTTGCTTTATGGCTGCTATTTGTGACAGTAGCTTGCTTTACAGCTGCTGTTTGTAACAAAAGCTTGCTTTTTGGCTGCTGGATTATTTAATTTTTTTTCCTCTGCCAACCATGGATAACTGAATCAGTGGATAATGAATCAGTGGATAAGGGGGTCCTACTGTATTTCACTACATTTTTGTTGAAAGTTGCACAACCGCATCAGGACCGCTGACCTCTATTAGATGTCGCCAAAAGGCAGCAGACATTCAACGGAGCCTTGCTGTTCAGGATGGCCTTGTTCTTTTACAAGTTAGCAACACTACAGTCACGCTTCCTTGCAGGCTTGGCAATGCGAAATGCAAATGACTTCAGAACCTATTTGCATGGTACAAAGTGAATGTTGGAACATTGATATTGCTTCATTAATTTCCTTGATTTTTTCTTTGCTTGGTACATGCATCTTTAATCAAACTTGAGTTTAGTTTAAGCCTCGCCTCATATCAAATGATAACAGATGACATCATATAGTCAAATCTGCATTTAGCGCAAAGGAAGAAGCAGATTAATCTCTAGGCATCCACCACAACATTTCTCTGGAACTGCCTTTAGCCAAGGCTTCTAGAATATAATAAGGACTGCTCCCCATGATAGAAAGAGATAGAGAGTGTGCGCCTTTCATCCTATGTTCCAAAAATGCAGGAAGCCATGCTAAATAACCACACCCTTGGCAGCAGGACAGCCCCGTGTACCATCAGAGTTTGGAAGTAACCGTACATAAATTATTGTGCTGTAATAATGTGTTGGGATTATTATTATTTTTCATAAGACGGAAGAACAATTTTGTCTTTTGCTTTTAATTTAACAGAGCCCATCCCTATTAAATATTTGATGCAATTATCAGGACATTTTGACTTGCCATTTCATTATTATTCTGTCCTTATCTGTGTTTGGAGGTAAAGGGCTATTTGAAGCCTAATAAAACTTTTCCACTGAAATGAGCTCTGGTTGCAGTCTCTGTATGGCTTGGCACGAAACACGGCTTCTCATTTGCCAGCTGGCAAGCTTATGCATGGGACCAACACCTTGCCCTGGAGACTGGCCATTAGACATGCGCAGAACAAGACCCCCAGCTGAAAGCCTTTGAGCTGTTTAAGAAATTTGCTAAGGCCAAATATTACAGCGGTCAACATAAAAGACTGCAAATTTGCATTGCTATCATTAATAAGAAACAAATTCCTTATGGGAATTCACTAGGGGTTAGTGAAGCATTCATTGTTCAAGTTCTGTGCCATGCCACTAACACACGCACACTTTTAGATGGCTGGAACTTGCCTTATGTGTCTACCACTGGGCATGTCTGCTGGGAAGTGACAAAGCACTGAAGGGAATGGCACTGCTGTTTCTTGCTGTGACTTGGGAATTGATTGTCACCACAGGCTTTTTCTCCACCCTGCTTCAAAATATTTGCCCGGCAGGTTACAACCACTGAAAGACTTGTATGGGAACCGCTATTGCTCATAATTGGCCCCTCAAACCAGGTGGACAGCATTGGCTGCGGCAATGTGTAGCCTGCAAAATTAAATTGTAAATCACGCAGAGGGTGCTGTAAGCACTATGGGGCGGTATAGAAGCAGAACACTTTGCTTTTGCTTTGCTTTTCCAAAGTCGGTGGCTTTGACGCAAGTCGGATGTTTGAAAAAGACACCTTAAGTGTGTGATTAATTCTATACAACCAAAAGCTCCAATTGGCCCTGTTCTTTTGGATGTGTAATTTGGTTCCTTTATATGACATTTATTTATTTATTTATTTTAAGACGTATATACCGCCCGTCTTCCCGAAGGAACTCCGGTCGGTTTACAACAAACAGATTATGACAATTAAAAACTACATAACAAGGATAAAATCAGTAAACACAAAGGGGCAAAAACAGACAAGAAACAGGCGGATGGTGGACATTAAAAAAAATTAAGAGTCACCAAACGCCTCCCGGAACAGTAAGGTCTTCAGTGCTTTCCGGAAGGCTGGCAGGGACTGTGCAAGGTGCAATTTGCTGGGGAGATGGTTCCAAAGTGTGGGGCCCACCACAGAGAAGGCTCAGCCATGAGTGGACGTTTTCCGAGCCTCCCTGGGCATGGCCACCCACAGCGAGTGCGCCCGCAACACTCTGGTTGGTTGGGCCGAAGTTGACCACTGGGCGATTTGCTCTGCCAGGTAATCAGGTCCCAGGCCGTGGAGGGTTTTATAAATTAAAACCAGGACCTTGAATCTGATTCGGGACGCAATGGGTAACCAATGCAGGCAAGCCAGAACTGGGGTGATGTGGTCATATCGACGCACACCCGCCACCAGCCTGGCTGCTGCATTTTGCAGTGGTTCAGGGAAGGTTTGAATGCACTGCTGTGTGATAACATAGAAGCATAATGTATTTCTGATATATCTTTGTCCAAAAGAGCAATATCCTGCTTCCTTTGAGACCAGTGAAATACAGCTCATATAGGCAAGGCAGAATATGGAAAGTGGAGACGTTTCTCCCAAGATGGATAGTACTGGCTGTGTGGGTCCACCCAAATAGTGGCCTTTGGACTATGAACTAGATTATTGCATGAATATAAAAGTGTCTCACTTCTCTTTCTGTGAAATGCTGGAAGGCCTGCACCCTTGAGAACAATGATTATTAAGCAGCTCCTGTTTGGTATGGCCAAACAACGCACACACCAAAATTGGTCACCTGATGACGACAGCTCAGCATTTCATCTGCGAGACAAATGCTTTGTGGTAAGTTGTCCATGTCCTGGGCTGCTTGACTGCTTTCCATTCCCACCTTCTGAAAACACATTTTCAATGTGACATGGTGACATTTTCATTATTTTATTATCAGTTCAGAATATAATAAAGGCCTAATGGGCCAAATCCAGTAGCATGTTACAACAAGTAGTTCCCTACCAACCCGCCAGGGGCCTCACTTGACTCTCCTCCCCCTCCGGGCTCCTCCTCCTCCTCTTCCTCTTTCCCCCCTTCTCCCTTCCAGCCCCCTCACTGCCACTGCTGCCTGTAGTTCTCACTCACCTCCACTATGTTCGCCGCACAGCTGGGGCGAGCCAAGCCAGCAGTGGGGCAATCACATCGCCACAGTGGGACAAGGAGGATGGAATGGCTCAGAAGGGGAGCAGGAGAAGCGGCGACTGGTCACGGTCTCTGTGAGGCAGCCATGGGGGTGGGAGGAAGAGGAGGAGGAGGGAGGGGTGGGAGGAAGGAATTCTCCAAGAGGGAAGAAGAGGGGAGATGTCACTACGCAAAGGAGGTGGGCATGCCTTTCGCTGTCCCCTCCTCTCCTCTCCCCTCCCTCCGCTCTACACAAGTGACTCAGCTGGTCATGAGACAGTGGCACGCCGATCATCTGGCTGACAGGGACAGCACGGGACCGCACCATGGCCCTTGAACTGCTTCACTCAGCTGAGAAAGTGGGCTGGCAGACCCAGAACTTTGCTGGGGCAGTGGTGGTCCTTGGGATGGGGGAGGGAGGGGTGGAAAACTTATCCCTTCACTTTTTTAATTGATGGCCGGCGGGCTACTTTTGAAACCTTCACGAGCTACTGGTAGCCCATGGTCTACCTGTTGTGCAGGCCTGGACTACACTAATACCTTGGTTTAAGAGCATTTCGCAAGATAAGCAAACATTTCTTCTACATTTTGCCTTGATCAACAATCAATGTCTTCCAATATAGGCATTGGAGCAGGTCACATGATCACAAGTGAGCCAATGGTGGATCTCTCTCTCTCCCCCCCCTCCCTGCTGGATTGTGGGGGATTATCTGGAACATTCCATCTCTTGCAAGCCTCCAAAGTAGAGGGAAGAATGAGGAAGGGAGGTCTCCCTTGCACCAGCCAGGAATGTTTTCAAAGGAGAGTGCAGGTTAGGGATTTTTCTTTGTTTTTCTTTACTTTGTTTTCAACACCCTTTCTTGTTTTTCAAACCATTTCTATTCATGGGGCAGCTAGTCAACTGTGTATATGGCTGCAAATTGCACTTTGTTATTGTCACAAGACATGGGCACGACTTGGCGAAATTCTCGTTTCCATTTCCGTTCCTCGTTTCCATTACTCAACGGAAACGGTAACGACAATTAAGCCGTCAGAACTCGAACTCGAACCGATAAACGATAAATTGGGTCTGATTTGCGATCGCGCGATGCCAAGCGGCACAGAAAAAAAGTTTAAAAAAAACTGATTCCCAGCCAAAAAAGCAGGCAAAAATATGCCTGCCTGAGTGAGGGCACCTACCAGAGGGGTGGTTTCTGGGGGTGGGGGTCCCCGGCCTCCCCCCCCCTCCTGTCCTGGGCTGCTCTGGTGGGGGGCATCCTCGTCGTCTCGCCATGCCATGCGGTGCGGGGGGATCCAAAATGGCGACCGCAATATTTTTTTTGAAATCGTGGTCCAAAAACCCACCAAAGCACCACACAGAAACATGCGAAAATTAGGTATTTTAACTGCCTGAATGTTTACAGTAGCAGCAGTGGGTTTTTCTTGCAATAAACGTCTGTCTCCAATCCCATTGATTTTATTTTATTTTATTTTTATTTTTATTTTTTTACACCTGCGCAATGATGGGCTGGCCATGGGATGGGACCATGCAAATTTTTGGAGCCATTCCACCAACCGCATGGCCACTTGGCCAGGTTTTGACTGAGACTTCTGGGATGTGCCAGTCGGGCATAAAAAGCCCACTAACCCTAGCCCTAACCCTAACCCTAACCCTAACCCATACGCCAGTACACTGTCCTTCTTAGTGGGTCAGAGGCACCCAGAGGTGCAGCCCACTAACTCACCCTAACCTTACCCGTAACCCCAACCCTAAGCCAGATGTGTACTCGCATTGCACTACACGCAGGTACACTTCCCTTCTTAGTGAGCCAGAAGGCGCCCAGCAGAGGCATTCTTCTCTCACCTCGCTCACCAGTCCAAAGTTCCAAAAAACTCCAAACCTGTACGCCAGTATGCTGTCCTTCTTAGTGAGTCAGAGTAGAGGCACCCAAAAGAGAGGTGCCTCTGCCAGTGCCACTTGGTACGCAATGGCTACACGGTCACGACACGTACCCTTCCTTTCCCTTTGTAGTGGGCCAGAGGAGGCACCTACCCCAGAGAGGTGCCTCCAGGAGCCCGCTAAATGCCTTCCCTTCGTAGCGGGCCAGAGGAGACACCCACCCCAGAGAGGTGCCTCCAGGAGCCCGCTACCCTACCCCCCTAAACCAGTACTAACAACAGACGACAAACGAAACAACAAATTTTTGAAAAATTTCGCGACAAACGGAAACGAGCCGAAACGGGCCGGCTCCGACACACGATAACTCGAAACGTCATTTTTCCTGGTCGTGCCCATCTCTAATTATCACATTAAAAACAGAGTAAAATCCAGTTGCTAGTCCCAAGCATAGCAGATTCCACAACCAGATACCTAAACCATGATGTGGGCATAGATTTCTAGCTAACTTCTTTTGTGAATGTTAGCCTTTTGTGTGTACAGTATGCGGTCTATGGGACCCCTGAATGTATCATCTGAGTTTCCGTTATTATGGGGAAATTTGCTTTGATATAAGAGTGTGTTGATTTACAAGCAGGTTTCCAGAAAGAATTATTCTTGTAAACCAAGGTATTGCTGTATAGCCCATGATAGGAAATGCACACAATCACTCAGCCTCACTCTTTGCTCCTGCTTTGTAAAACAGCATCTACATTACCAATCGTGCCCTGGTCTAAATGATGCCACAAAAGGCCACAGAGATAATGTCTGTACACCCTGTTTAAGTTTTTAAAAAAATGTTTCATTCAAGAAGGTTGTTCTTATTTTACAGCACAAATAAGACTTCTGGGCTACTGGATGATGAGATTTCCTCATGTTCATAGACTTCCTTTGCTACCAGAAGAAATCAATTGTCATTGGGCCAAAATCCTTTTGTGTAAGTTATGTCTGTGGCAGCGATGGTGGTGATCGTGGTGTGTGTGTAGGGGGGAATTTTGTAATTCAAGATTTCATCCTTCTGTTCTGTGGCTTGTTTGACTCAAAACTGTTTCATTGTGTGGAAGCTGTGGGAGCTATGGGGCAGAAGGAGGAAACCTTGATTACCAAAAGTCTCCTCCTGCTAGTGATCTCATTCCCTCCCACAGGCATAGTTTATCAGACCTGAGCTGTTTACTCATCTTGCATAAGGGATTCCAGAACAGTGTTCTCTGTCGAACTGGAGAAGCTAATAATTGTTTCACTTTCATATTGTTGTTGGCCCAAGGTGGAAGTAATCTGTCTCTTCTGAGTTCTGTCTGGTCTTCCTCCATCTTTTCCATCTTATCATGATGCCTGCCAACAACTCTACAATTCGACCTACGTGAGTTTGTTTTATGACTGAGTGGCTGGCTGCAAACAAAGCCATTCATTTCCTATGTGTTTGAGTCCAACAGCCAACAACAGAGCATACAATCAGCAATGCATAGTAATTACACTTCAAATAACTTCCTGTGATCAGAGATTGAGAATTATTTAATAGACTCTACAGTAGCTTGCTGTTATCCTGAAGCTCCGCTAACATTTTAAACTCCAGGAACCAAATTTTCTGCCAGCAGGCATGGGATGAAGCCTTCTGACTGAAATATTGCAGATTGTAAGTTAATTGTGATGGAATAGTTCGAAAATTGTTATTTAAAATGAAAACAAAGAGCGTTAATATTTTCAGTTTGAAATTAGTTTTTGCCATGGTCAAGGTCAGAATCTAGGGTACATTTAATATCATCTTGAGTATATCTAGTTTATGAATTAGTCAAATGCTGCTTTATTTTGGTTAACTAGTATGAGATAATTTTAATTACAAAATGTTATAACCATGACATTTCCTCCTCACAAGTGGTAGATTTCAGTTTTTAAATTGCAATTTATCAAATACTTTCTTCAATAATTAAACCCACACATATAATGAGGTTTTCATGATAAGCAAATTTACCTGAGTGGGTAAGCGATGTGATAAATGTGTCTTTAGAGCAATTAAAAAAAATCAGGAAAAGTCTGCGTGGTCCTCAAAATAATACAATGCCAGAACATGTGATAATTGAACCATTGAGGATGGGGGGGGAGGCAACCAAAAAAATAAAGTGAGCTTTTGATGATAATTCATCTTCCTCAAACTGTGAACTAAGGTCTTATGGGTAGTTCCAAAATTATATGCTTTTATTAAAGTCTGAGAGTCTTAAAGCAGGCATGTCCAAACTTCGGCCCTCCAGATGTTTTGGACCACAACTCCCACAGTCCTTTGTCATTGGCCATGTAAGCTTAGAATTCTGGGAGTTGTGATCCAAAACATCAGGAGGGCTGAAGTTTGGACATGCCTGTCTTAGAGGCAATGTAGAGACCAGGTTCAGCTTCTTAGGTGGAAACAGTTGTAGTCTGCATTGAGCGTATGGGGTGGGGAGGGGGTGGGCAAGGTACTTGAATGTATGGTGGCTTCACAACTCAAGCAGGATCTAAACGATACAGTTCAATGGTATAGGTTTCAATCTGGATTTGACCCTGTTGATTCTGTTGGACCTCTCAGTGGTTTCTGATACCACTAGCCATGGCATTCTTTTGGTTGTCTCTGTGGGATGGAATTTGGAGTCACGGTTTTGCAGTGGCTTTCATCCTTTTTGGAGGGGTGAGCTCAGAGCGTGGTGCTAGGGGGTCTTCGGTTTGTGCTCTGGCCATTGGAATCTAGTCTGCACCCCACAGGATGTAACATCTACAAAGTGCTGGGAGATGTCTGGGGTTTTGGCTACATCCTAAGAATTTTATGTTAAAATAAAAAATTTTATGTTAAAATAAAATATTCCAAAATCATTTTTTCTTTTTCTTTTTTTCAATTTTTCAAATTTTTCAGGAAAAAAACCCAAAAAGGCTTCAGGAAAAAAGTGGGGAGGGGGGAGGGAATGGGGACAGTCCCCCCCTGAATTTTTCTGTCCCCCCCCCAGGCCTTCACATCTCTAGGGGTGTGCCAGCAAAACTCGTGCCTTGAGAAGTCTGTTCTGACCACAGTGACTCAGGCTGTAGTCTTATCCAGCTTGGATAACTGTAAGTTGTTCTTTATGTGGCTGCCTTTGGAAAGTGTTAGGGAACTTAAGCATGTCTAAAATGCTGCAGCAGAAGTGGTTAAAGGGGAAACAGAGCATCTTGCTTGAACAGGCACAAGTGAAAGTGCTGGTCTTAACCTATATAGCCCTAAGTCACTTGGATCCACTCTATCTCTCTATACCAGCCACTCTGGGATTTAAGATCTTCAAGGGAGGCCTTTCCACTAGAAGGCAAATATCTTTCTTTCCAGACAGGCTCTTAATGAGCCAGTTGCTGCCAAGGAATGAAAGATAACAAGAAAATTAATCTGTTTTTCAAAAAGTTGTTTGGTAAGGATTTTAGCTCATGCTTTTTAATTATTAATATTTTAAATTATTTTTAAATCTGATGTATACATTTGTGCTTCTTTTAATATACTTGTATTTTTACATCCTTGTAAAACTCCTGATGCTTGACTCTGCAATCAGATCCCTAACTCAAGGAGCCACCCAGCCATGTGGTTAACAAGTAAAAACATCCCTAATATGACAAGGATGTATGGTTGTATGAACTAAAAAGTCAGAAGCAAACATGATTTGGAGAACTAGAATGTGACAGCTCTGAGTGTGAGCATCGTACCTTTTGGGCGGTAGTTATTTTAGAATGAGTTTCTGCTCTAGGTTTGCTTGCAAATGATTCCATGTGTTTCTTGGTTGCTGTTCAACCATGTCTCCTCCACTTGCTCTGCGTTATAGGGTTGTTGTGAGTAGAAGAACCAGACATATTGCCTTGAGAAAGGTAGGATGTGCCGCTAATGTGATTAATAAACAAAATACCCAGTGGACCCTCATATAACAAATGGTTTGTATAACATAAAATCTGTACAACAGGGGAAATTTGCTTAACAGAATCGTCTATGGGGCAAATCCGTACAACATAAAAATGGCCACGATTAAGGATTACAGTACTCTGTTTTCAATGCATTCCTATGGGAAATTTGTATAAAGGAAAATTTGCTTAACATAATTTCATTTGGAACGAATTAATTCCTTTATACCAGGTGCCACTGTATATAAATCTCAGTATATCTTGAAGAATCCTAGAATGTTGCATCAATTAAAGCAAACATTTTAGCCATAGTAGCGAATGTGTTCAAGTGTTACAAACTAATAAATCAACCAATAATACCAACACATCAAAATATAAAGAAAAGCTTCTTTGTATCTATCTTTCACATTTCCTTAATTCAGGGTGTCACTGTATACAGCCACAGGCACAAATAAATCTCTATTATCTTTAAACACTCCAGTACTGTAATAGGTTAGGGTAGACAGGGTAGTCTGCGGCAGCCAGACTGGTGGCGGGTGTGCGTCGATATGACCACATCGCCCCAGTACTGGCTCGCCTGCATTGGTTACCCGTTGCGTCCTGAATTAGATTCAATGTCCTGGTTTTAGTTTATAAAACCCTCCATGGCCTGGGACCTGATTACTTGGCAGAGTGGATCCCCCAGCGGTCAACTTCAGCCCGACCAACCAGGATGTCGCGGGCACACTCGCTGTGGGTGGCCACGCCCAGGGAGGCTCGAAAAACGTCCATCTGTAACCGAGCCTTCTTTGTGGCTGGACCGACTCTATGGAACCATCTCCCAAACGAAGTGCGCCTTGCACAGACCCTGCCTGCCTTCCAGAACGCCTTAAAGACCTTGCTTTTCCGGGAGGTGTTTGGTGACTCCTGATTTTTTTTCCACCATCTGCCTCTATGCCTTTTTATTATTGTGTGTTGAATTGATTTTATTATCTGTTTTGCTGTATTTAATTGTTTCTTGTTTTGCTTTGATGTGAGCCACCCGGAGTTCCTTTGGGAAGACAGCACGGTATACAAGCTTTAAAATAAATAAAAATAAAAATAAATAGAGTGAGTATGGGATCAAAACTGCCATTATGGTTGTAAGAGGGCTTATTCAGACTGGAATCACATGTGGTATTTGTATTATTTGAGCTTCTTATCTTCACAGAAACATCACCTTTGACATTCTGTGATCTCTGGTTGGAAAAACACCACACAGACACACAAAGCTGCTGTTTCTAAATCTTTATGAGGCTGCTGATGTATCCTTTCACATTTCATCATTCCACCCCCTGTGGCCTTCAAAGACTTGTCGGAAAGAAAGTATATAAAATAACCGTTGTGTGCAAAATGTCAAGGTTGACCCTGTAACCGAAAGGAATTCCAAATATCAGGAGAATGCCCAGGGCTTTGCTATTCTCTGGGGACTGTCCAGAATTGCACCTGAACCATGCACTGAGCCGTCAATTCCGGGATTTAGCTGCCTCATCCTAATGCCCCCATTGACATCAGAGACTTCAGGGAACAGCTTCCATTACGCGGCACTTAACGGAAATGCTGGTAAAGAAAAGACCTGGCTCACAACTGTAAACACATCCTTTTTTTGATGAGTCGAGTCAAGAAAAAAAATGTTCTGCAGTCCTGTTTCCCTCTCCTGCTGCCCCGTCTTTTTATGGCATTCAGTATCTATGGATACAGAAGCCCACTTGAGATAGATACAGATGATTTCAGTCCTAGGTAAAGAAAGTCGGCATGGGCCCGGTAGATGGTGGTGCTACGAGAACTGCTGTTCAAAACAAGCAAGCAAAGAAAGGAACTTGTTTTTCCTGAGGTCCCTCTTTGACCATTTCCACGTGGAAGTCTCTGGAAGGCGCCGTCTGGAGGCAGAGCTTCCCGCTGTCCCTAAATGGTTTCAGTACTCATGGGTATTAGGCACCTGTAAAGGCTAATGTCTTGGGGTCAACCAAGGCACAGTATGGAGAGGCCACAAAGGTCCTCCTTTAAGTTTTGTTTTCTTAAATTTATTTATTTATTTATTTATTTATTTATTTATTTATTTATTTATTTATTTTAGAGCATTTTACCCCACCTTTCTCCTCGGAAAAAGGACCCGGCGTGGCTTATAGAATGAGGGATAATATACAGTCCAGTACGATTAAGACCTGTTCAAGTATTGAGAACAAGGAATTGAGGGACATCTTACAGCATTAACAGACAACATTATTACTTTAAACCTACAGGAGAACATGAGCAGTTAAAGGGGAGTAAAGTTCCATGTAAAGTTATGAGTGATGGAAACTAACATTGAAAACATAGTGTCAATGTAAACCCATAAAGTTATAAACTCAAAGTTATGTGATCCTGTAGATTCATATAAAAGACCGATAATAGGTAGACCATCATTCAGGGAAAGCTTGCCTGAAGAGAAAGGTCTTTGCCTAAATCACTCCGTTCCCTACACTTTATCTGAAGGAGGTGCTAACCATTATCACAATCTTGAGGACAAAAAAGCATTGGGATTAGAAAGTGTAATACATCGGCATACAAGAGGAACCACACTGGAGCAGACCAAATTCTGATCCAATCAAACATTTGGTTAAATCCTCATTATCATTATAATCATTGAACTGGAGAACTGGAAGGGACCCTATGGAGTTCATTCCCTGAGTGGTTCATCTGGTGATCAGTTGCCTCTTAGGAGCCCGTCAAAAGGACTTGAGTATGATCTACACCTTGGTTTAAGGTCTCTAATTATGGATACACAGAAGCAACTTCCCTCTGGTACCAGAGGTGATATATAGCCACCCTGACTTACTAGAATCATAGAATCATAGAGTTGGATGAGACCTCTATGGCCATCCAGTCCAGGAACCCCATCACAATATTTCCCACAGACGGCCATCCAGCCTCTGCTTAAAAACCTCCAAAGAAAGAGACTCCACCACCCTCCTTGTGGCAGCATATTCCACTGCTGAACAGCTCTAACTGTCATGAAGTTCTTCTGAATGTTCAAATGGAATCTCTTTTCCTGTAGTTTGAAACCATTGCCCCGAGTCCTAGTCTCTGAAGCCATGGAAAACAAACCTGTTCCCTCTTCAATATGACATCCTTCCAAATATTTAAACATAGCTATCATATCCCCTCTCAGCCTTCTTGTTGAAAGGCTAAACATTCCCAGTTCCCTAAGCCATTCCTCATAAGACATTTCCTCCAGACCTTCAACCATCCTGGTCGCCCTCCTCTGCACCCGCTCGAGGTTGTCAGTTCCCAGCATTCACTGTTTTAGTTTTTCATGAGTCCTCTTTCAACCCCACCCCACCCCGTCCAGCCAAAATGTAAATCGGGAGCCATGTTTTGTTGCAGAAGTCACAAAGCATTAGACATTCAAAGTGTCGTTTCACAAAATTGCCACCCATGGACTTGTAAACGGCTTTCCTAAGTGTCATCCTTGTGCCACGTTTGCATTAAAAGGCAAAATACAAATTGCCGAGACAGCTTGGGCTATCATAATCAATCTATCGCATGGTGCCATTCAATTTATCTTTTGTCCCACAAATTGCAATGCCTCAGAGCCAAAAAAGCCTCATACCATTCTGTGACGGAAAGAAGAGACAGAGAAGTGGGTGTGGGTGTTCGAATGAGAAACAAGCCCGCCCATCGCCAGTATCAAAGGGACATGGAAGACAACTGTAATCTGAGACACCACCAGCTGCATAAACAACCTCTTTTTATTGAAACACGGCAATCAGTGTTTTTTTGCAGCCAGGCAACCAGGAGCCCTCAAAAAGCCAGAAATTGTTATAGCCACCCCACGTACAGTAAATGCATACTTGTGCAGATATCTAGATTTACTTGATGGAATCTGGATAGGATGGCTGGAGATGACTCACTTCACTATTCCTTCAGCATAGGGAAGGATGGTAAAAGAAAAGTACATCACCTGACCAGAACTTTTTGTGTATTGGATGTTCTGCAGACATGGAAGAATGACATAGTACTCCAGAGGAAACTCTTAAATGGGTGTTGAAATGACTCCAGGAAAGATCACTGTATGTCTTAATCTGGAGATGATGTGCCACCTGTTGAGAGCTGTTCTCTCAGAACAATCTTCAAGTACAAGAGCATGTGAAGAAAAGCTTCCAGGTATACATTGATGGGATGTGTCACATCATTGTGGCTGTTCAGAGGGCTAGAAAATCTAGTAGTGGGGCTACTACATGTGCATGCTTATCCAGTCCTATCCAGGAAGGACCAAGTGGACATAGTGATGTCATGAGAGGTCCAGATGGGAAGACCATAGTGAGTAGCCAAAGACAGTTCATTAGAAGACACCATTTTGTGGAATAGCCAGGGCCAGACAAAGATGAAAACAAAGAAACAGTGTGGGGAAACTTTGAACCCACAGAATGTATATTTTGCTACATAACCCACAAATGAAATAGTGAGGCACTTGGTAATAGAGTCCATCTTGGTTACCATGACCTAACTATCCAAATGAAACATTTTAAAATGGCATAGAAATAGCAAGACAGAGGAACAACAATATCGGGATCAATGGGAACTCCATTGTCAGGAACTTGGTGGAGGCAAGATGGCCACAGATTGGAGAAAAATGCCCTTATGAGGGCTGGTAGTATATCACTTGTACATCATGAGCCACATTTAGATGAGTTGGTAACTGGAGGGACTGTGCTCTAGTGGTGATTGACATCTCAAAAACCATCACAACTTGTCAAAATAGTGCTGGGTGGGGATAGAGTTAAGGATGCAACGGTTTGTGGCAAGTATCTTTTGAATTCTCAAAAGCTGCCAGTTTGCTAGAGGAAAAAGTTCCTGTGGAACTCTTCTGCTGCTTTTCTAGTGGTTCTAGGGGTGATTTTCTTCCACAAGACTGAGTCTGAAGACCGTTAAGCAGATTGTTCAAGAAATGAGTCACTGGACAAACTGTTCAACCCAACCTCCTCCCATGGAGATCAGAGTGGAATCCATGGAGCTATAAAATATGAGTTATTGAAATCCTACCGTCTGACCAATTTAATGGAAAACTTTTATTTCTACTCCATAACAATAGAGCACCATGCTGAAAGCAGAAACTTTAAAAATGTGTGTGTGTTTTATGTTAAATGTTTTATGTTAAAAGTTTTTTGCATTTTTGGTCTGTGCAGCATATAATGTTTTCAGGTCAGGAAAAATCTTTTTGGAGACTCTAGGAAGCTGCCTCAGATTGATTCAGAGCAGACCATGACAAGAGATGATAAACCTATTACCGTTTGCTTTGATGGGCAGCATTCCTCCTCCAGGTTCAGGCCAGAGACCTACCTGGAGATGCTCATGTAGTTTCTCCTACATATATCCTACCTACGCTCTACTGCTGAACCTACAGCATGGTGTTCACAGACCTAAAGTGTATGACTACTCCTTTGACCCAAAGATTTATCCCAACTGTGACCTGGTTATGAATGTTCTCTTTTGGGTCAAGGTACTTGAAAGGGATGTGTGTGGATGGCACGGCTGCAGAGCCCCATGAAGGATGAAGATGATCTAGGCTAGCCCTCATATTGTTTTTCTGAACCCAGGATGAGTGTGGACTGTGGAGTAGACATGGGCAGGACTCAACAAAATTCTCGTTTCCGTTTCCGTTCCTCGTTTCCGTTACGTAACGGAAACAGTAACGACAATTACTCCGCCAGAACTCGAACTCGAACCGACTAAAGAAAAATTGGGTCTGATTTGTCGTGTTGTCGTTCCTGGCCTCGCACGATCGCGCGATGCCAACAGCATAGAAAAAAAGTTTTAAAAAGTAAAAAAAAAAAAAACGATTCCCGGCCAAAAAAGCAGGCGAAAATATGCCTGCCTGAGTGAGGGCACCTACCAGAGGGGTGGTTTCTGGGGGGGGGGTCCCCGGCCTTCCCCCCTCCTGTCCTGGGCTGCTCTGGTAGGGCATCCTCCTCCTCCTCGTCTCGCCAACTCGCCTGCCATGCAGTGCAGGCGGGGGATCCAAAATGGGACGGGCGACCGCAATCTTTTTTTTGAAATCGTGGTCCAAATACACACCAAAGCACCACAGAAACATGCGAAAATTGCTATTTTAAAACTGCCAGATTTTTTACAGTAGCAGTGGGTTTTTCTTGCAACAAAATATCTCCTGTCCTCCTCTCCATTGATTTTATTTTATTTTATTTTATTTTATTTTATTTTATTTACACCTGCGCAATGATCGGCTGGCCATGGGAGTGGACCATGCAAATTTTTGGAGCCATTCCACCAATCGCATGGCCACTTGGCCAGGTTTTGACCACAGAGACTTCTGGGATGTGCCAATCGGGCATAAAAAGCCCACTAACCCTAGCCCGAACCCTAAACCTAAGCCTAAACCTAACCCATAAGCCAGTACACTGTCCTTCTAAGTGGGTCAGAGAGGAACCCAGAGGTGCACCCCAATACTCACCCTAACCTTACCTGTAACCCTAAGCCTAGCCCTTGCGCTAACCCTAACCCTAAAGCCAGATCTGTGTACTCGCATTGCACTACACGCAAGTACGTTTCCCTTCTTAGTGAGACACAGTGAGAGCCCGCGCATCTCTTTCACCGAGTGATGCAGGGAAGGCACCCCCAAGAGGGGTGCCTCATGCCACTGATGCCAGTCCACTAAGCAAGTCTGCAACTGGTATGCATATCCAATTGGCTATGCATGCTATTTTGTAGCGGGTGAGGAGAGGTGGCACCCACGGGTGCCTCCAGGAGCCCGCTTTCCCTTCATAGCGGGCCAGAGGAGGCACCCACCCCACAGAGGTGCCTCCAGGAGCCCACTACCCCCCCAAACCAGTACTAACTACAGACGAAAAAAACGACACCACAAAACGACAAAATTTTGAAAAATTTCGCAAAAAACGGAAACGAGCCGAAACGGACCTGTCCCGAAAAACGATAACTCGAAAAAAAAATTTCCTGGTCGTGCCCATCTCTAGTGTGGAGGGAAAAGGAAATGATGCCCCAATCTAGACTGATTTTCTGTCTACATTGAAGACTTGTCAACACTGGTCACCTTGAGGAATGACCTTGTGGCAAACCTGGGTTTTTTCACACCTCTGCCACACTTGAACACTCTGATGCAACCTCGTTCCATTCCGCTGCCACCATTTCCCAAAACATTTATGTCTCAGCTAATAAATAACTGGAGGCTGACACCTGTTTTAATGTTTCAAAATAACATTGGAGTTTATCTAAGTTACAACAATAAAAGAACTATTAACTCATAGTGTTCACTTGAGGCTTTTACTTTTCTTCAGCTTTAAAAACAAAAACATATGTTCATTTTCTTCTTCATTTGTTTCCTAAACATTTCTTAACCAATCCTTAAGCAGACCCTAGCCAGACCCTATCTATCCCCTAACCGGCATTCCAACAGTCATTTGCTTATATATGTCACAGCTCCGCCTACAAACTCAGCGATTGGTCAAACAAATCACATATGATAAATATTCATGACTCAGCTTTAGGTTCAGTTATAGACCTCTATCAGGAGGAGGCCAGAACAAGCATGGCCTGAACTGCTCACTGGTTTAGGTATCTCACTGTGGAGCCAAAGGTTGGGGAGTTCAGCTCCCCACTGTGCCTCCTTAAGAGGCAGATGATGATGATGGTGATGGTGATGGTGATGGTGATGGTGACGACGACGACGACGACGATGATGATGATGGTGACGACGACAACAACAACAACAACAACAACAACAACAACAGCAAAGACAATTACCCTGTAACCTCCTTGATTTTCATGGATCTTTATTCCATTGACCAAGATAACCACTTTGGTTGGCTTTCATGATCCCTAACAGACAATCCAATCATACAATCTCTGCAAGTATACTCAGTGAACTCTGGCTAGAATCCTGTACAGATCTTTGCGATCAATGCGTAAAACTCCAGAATCTTCCCTGGTGTGCAGTGATGTTCAGAGGTTCCGACCCCCCCCCCCAATGCATGCACATCTCCCTTCCTCCAGTTTTAGCATTACAAGAGAAGGTGGACAATGTCTGAGCAGTGCTTAGGTGCAGTTCAGATCACAAATTCCATCTTCATCTGTTAAAACATTTTAAGCGCCCTGTATGCATTTACATCTGACCACACAAACCAAGGATTATTTTGGAGCACACAATTAGAAGGAACATGTTTGTTTTACTGCTTCTTCAATCCGCTCTATGATGTGATAGTGATTAGCAAGCAATCTGCATAAGAGCTTCCAAATCTGGGGATATGGAATATGGCAGCAACCTAGATTAAAAGACAGCTGCCTCCCTAGACAGAAGAGAGCTGTTCCCTGTGGAAGTTGACCAAGAAACAAAACAGAATTGTTCAACGCTGTCTGCAAGTTCTAGCATGGGATTCCAGTGCTAAAACAACAGTACATGCCTTTTCATTCTACTCACCTGTGTTTCCATTTTTTTTAATATTATCAAACCTGAACTGCTCGCATCTTTCTTCTCTGAATGATGAGTCCCATGGAAACAGTGTTCTTTGAAAATGAAGGGTGAACAATGTTCTCACTGAAACCGGATATACTGTATTTTCTACCATTGTAGCAGAGAACTGTGTTCCCAGTGGGTACAACCACTCATTTAATATGCACTGTAACATGTACCATTTCCAATGGAAGAAACTAAATCACGTTGTTCAGTACTAGAATTCTCTCTTGCTTTGCAATATCCTCTCCTAAAATGAGCTAGTTTCGGCTCACTTTGGTCTAAGCCTTAAGCTACTCCTAAATGTGACTTATCCTAGTCCACTTTATAATGTATCATTGTGACTGGGCAGGGTATAAATGACACCCTCTGTTTCCTACTGCCGACTCCCAGTTTACAGAATGCTACATAAACATCATAACTTGTGTTTCCAGCATCCCAAATGACAGATACTGACAGATACCATTCTTCCATATTCCTCTGCCAGAGATTTGAACTCCTTTGTATGACAGCCATTTATTCTGCATTGGTAACATCTTTTCAAGCACTGGAGAAATTTCTCAAAGGCTTTCACAGCCAGGATCTGATAGTTGTTGTGAGTTTTTTGGGCTGTTTGGCCGTGTTCTGGAAGTTTGGCGAAAGAGTCTGGTGAAATGTCAGGAAGAAAAACTTCCAGAACACGGTCAAACAGCCCAAAAAACTCTCAACAACTAGCCGAAGAAATTGTTTGTACTGGAGCATTGCAACACAACCGTGTTGCTGTTTATTACACTTCTCATTTTTCTGTATTGCTATGGTTTCAAACTTGTTCAAGGTCATTGCTGTTATTCAGTACAATATATACTTTTTATAATGTATTCGGTGAGAGGTGTAAAGAACATGCAGATCTATAGCAGAATTTCTCATAGTTAAAGAGTGGAGAGAGAAGCAGGAGGGTAGAGGGTGCATCTAGAGACAACAATGCACAATTAAGACACAAAG
Organism: Phrynocephalus versicolor; assembly: GCA_023846285.1. Classification (NCBI taxonomy): domain Eukaryota; kingdom Metazoa; phylum Chordata; class Lepidosauria; order Squamata; family Agamidae; genus Phrynocephalus; species Phrynocephalus versicolor. The sequence goes on along the minus strand of JAHTLZ010000122.1, from coordinate 30,506,157 downwards.
ACAAGCTGTGTACATGTCCTACATTGCTGGGATAATGGACAGAGGGGCAGCCTAGGACTCAGGAGGCCTGAGTTTAAATCTTGATGAGCCATTGAAACTCACTGGGGGCATGGAAATGGTAAAACCACTTCTTAAACAACCCAATTACCTCAAAAGCCTTTTTAGGGTTACTATACAGGTGTGTTGGTTCTGACTTGATGGCACAAAACAACAAATTGCATTTCCTCTTCTAGCTCTACATGAAATATCGTAGACTGAGACCGCTTTCACGCTACCACTTAAATCCGCTGGCAACTTAAATGCGGATCCCCCCAACCAGAGATCGTGTGGTTCTTGTCCTGGTTCCTGTGTTCCCACCCTCCTGCACTCCGATTCTATTGCTTCTGTCTGCTGTGGATTGAGGGGATGGAGAAAAAAAATGCAGGCTCACCTCCGCCTGCCTAACATGCTTCCCCCAGTCGGCAGCTGTTAATTGTAGCAGGACAGGAAGCCCGTTAGGGTTCCTGTCTGTTAAAGGGGGAGGGGACAACAAAAACAAACAGAAGGCGGAGGAGCCGGCCAGGCATGCCCGGCTTTAAAATCTTCATCGGAACAATGACAAAAATTTTACCTCCTTGAGACCAGGTACTTGTAAAATGTGCTGGGTCACACTTAAGTGGGCATGGTTGGACTTTATTTTTTAAAAGCCCGCTGCTGGTGGGAAAACAATTTTATGCTCCGCATCTGCGAGCACTTTGCAGTGGATTTTAGGGGTCGTGTGAAAGCAGTTGAGAGATACTGTACTAACAAGTTGAAGATAGCCAATCTGCTTTGTGGCTATGTGGAGATTCAAAATAGGGCCACCCCAGTCCTAGTCTACATTCTATCTACCATATACAGGACTTGGCATCGTAAGTACCTAAGTGAGTGAAGGAGCTTGTGAGGGCAGGTACCAGAGAGTTTAGGAGACTTGGTTCCTGAACACACTACCCATGTAAACTCCTCTCAAATGTGTAAGGGCTAAATTATATATTACATATACACTTATCATTAGATCTGGAATCTCTTTAAAATGTTCCAGAGTCAGGTAGAACTTCACTTCTGAGAACTCAGACCTTCCAACTCTGCAGCTATATAAGCTATATATATAAATAAAGAAACAAAGTCATGCTAAATACCTAAAGAAAGAAAGAAAGAAAGAAAGAAAGAAAGAAAGAAAGAAAGAAAGAAAGAAAGAAAGAAAAGAAAGAAAGAAAGAAAAAGAAAAAGAACACATCAACAATGTTGCAAGATATTTTCAGTCGGATCAACCTTAATAGTACAACTTTCACATTGGATTCGTCACCGTGCTTCTTTGGCAGGAGCTGTGCTCAATGATCCATAGGGTTTCTTCCAACTCTGCAGTTCTAAAATTGATGATGATGATGATGATGATATGTGTTGAAACACAGCTGTGACTCAGACTGCACAATGTTCAATGTGAGAAACGGGGGGGGGGGACAGTAAGAGCTGAAAGATTATGTAAACCACGAGCCTAAACACTCAAATACAATTCTGCACCAAATCATCATAGACCAGTGATTCAACTGAATCCCGAATTCCAGACTGAATTCTGAATTTCAAACCAAATTCTGGAGTGATCGAAACTGATCGGGAGCTATTCAGACCAATTTGATTAGAGATGGGCACGACTTAGCGGTATTTTCGTTTTCGTTTTCGTTTTTCGTTTTCGTTACAGAAACGAAACGAAAACGAAAATCGGCACCAACCTGGACCGAAAACGGAAACGAAACGACTAATTTCGAGCCAATTTTCGTTTTTCGTTACTGGAAAAGCACTCAATTGAGCTAAATGGGGAGAAACGAAAAATTATTCGTTTTCGTTTTCGTTTTCGTTACGTAACGAAACGAAAACGAAAAATTTTGAAATTAGCACACGAAAACGGAAACGAAACGACTCAGACCCTAGCCGAAAACGAAAACGAAAACGAAACTTTTTTTCTGAGTCATGCCCATCTCTAAATTTGATATGTTAGCAAGCTGCAGTAAAACAAAGTTAGACTATTTGTTCAAATTGCTGTGTTAAATCCCCCCATAAAAATGAAATGCTGGGGTGGGAAGAGGAAGGGGGAGCAGAATTTGCTTTTTGACGGAGATCTCCGATCAAAGTATTTAATGGGCGGCAGGGTGAATCAATTATTTTTGCCTCTCCGAGGCTCCCTGAGGCTCTTCCAAAACACTTTTTTTTTGCACACAACACCTTGTGATTCTGTTTTCTTCATCTCACTGATACCCAACCTTCAGGCCTTTTTTTCTTCCTAATCCTTTCACTATCCAGTCTTATCCTTCCCTAAGAAGGAAGGAAGCTGTAAAAATCTGGATTTCTTTTTCTTGACTAGAGCTACCAATATTCTAGTTCAGGGGACTCCTGCTGAATTATGGTAACTGTTGTGTGGGTGTTGGGTGGGATCCAAATCTGTGCCAGATTATCATGAGACTAGGTGAGAAGCTTCCAGGCCTCTTGTCTCCAACGTGGGGGGTAGAGTCGTTCTCTTTCCTGAGAATAGAAATAGCCCTTCTCTGAGGGGCCTTAGGGGTTGCTAGTCCCTCTGTTCATCAGGCTTGACAGAAATATATATAATTCACTACAGCTACATCTCTCCCCCCCCCACCAAACATCTCACAGCAGATAATAATGAGACAATTTGAGAAGCTTGAGTGCCTCTTGTTTCAGTGCCTCTTTGCATGATTACCCAGGATTCTCTTCCTGATTGGGGGGACAGCAGTCTTGTTTCTTAAATAGAAGAAACTCTCTTATCTGGCCAAAATGTCTAAAAGCTTCAATTTCTCTCCAGGTTTTATGTTGTCCACCAATGTTTCTTTGTAATAGGCCAGCAAGCTGTGGTTCCTTGAGACTAGCCCCCCACTTCCTTTAGATTGAAGCTCTAGTCTAGATTTCTTCAACTTGGTGCCCTCCCAAGTATGGTGGACTTCAACTCACATCAGCACGGCCAGCTAGCTCGCTAGTTGAAAACAATGGTGCTTGTCACTCCCCATTTGGAGGATGCTGTATAGAGAGGAGGGTGCTAGTGGGATAGTTACTCCAGGCACAGTGGGGAATTGAACCCCCAACATCTGAGTCCACAGTCAGAGACCTCAGCCAGAGGGCTATCCAGCAATGGATCCAGTGCTCATTTCTCTGCATGCCCTTGAAGAAGGAGAACCAGGGTTGTGACTTAGGATATCTATTAACCTGCAAATTCTACAGGACTCAGGAGCTTTCTTTGGTTCATGCCAGCTCTTTAGGTTATACAGATTTGTAACGTAAATATCATTCATGAAAGCTCAGCTCAAGCAGCGATCATGTGTACAATAAAGGCTTCTGATAAATGTAAGCCAATTTGCATTGCATTTCACCACAGGCCAAATGTACAATTTTGTAGACTGCGTCCAGAAGAGTCTGTAATAAGATAAAATGAAATGCAGTGTACTTTTGAAGCACTATGGAGCTGTAATAAACCTTCTGTGCAGCAGATCCATTGACAACATTCTAAAACTAAGGGTTTTGAACTTCTAAAAGCATTACTGAACTACAGTATTATGCAATTCCCAGGTGCCTACAAAAAATTATGCTACCACATTTGCAATACAGACTGGTGATTTCTGAATAAGTCCCTTTATTCTATAGATTTAGTGTGGCTGAGAAAGAAACTATCCATAGCAAAACGTAGAAAGTTTAATTTTTTGAACAACAAACTCCAGAATCCCCAAACTAAAATGCTGGTTATAGAATTCCCTAGGAACTATAATCCCAACCAAGTAACTCTTCTAAACTCTTGTCCGCTATCTCCACCCTCAGCTGTCAGAGGACTCCAATATGGGTAGAAATCCACATGTGAAGCACTATTGTTCATTAATTTTTGCTACAGAAAGGGCCTTCGTATTCCATTCCAATGGGACATCCTTATGCCTACTCTGTCCAATATTTTTCTGTTGATGGGCAATGGAGAGTCATTCTTAGAGTCCAACACTATGATTTGCCCCGGCCAGAGAGCGGTGCCTTGGATCCAACTGGTATATTTTTTGAACTGTAATCCAAAAAAGTAACTATTCTATGATCTGTTTGCTTATTGTTTCCCCCCCCCTTTCTTCTGTCAATAGATTTGAAGCATACAAATAGATTGGGGAATGGTTGCCTATGTCCCTATGTTGTGGGCTTGATGCAGATCAGGACCCCATGATAGCAAAAAGATGTACAATGACTTTATGAAGCATGCTACAAACTCAGCCTAACAGGTTGTTAAGAGCTCCCTGAGATTTGCCTAAAGCAAATTCTACCGGATCTGAAATGATCCACAGAAAGTCCCTCTAGTTTCTTGTACAGGCTGGCAAATTCTATGATTCTTTGCAGAAATCTGTGAACAAATGATGATTCAGACAAAATTGTCCATAACACCTTGTCAGGGAGTCTCTCATCTGAGCTGAGGACATCTGAGTCAGATTGTAGGAAACTTTCTTTGAAGGATGTGTTTTGGAGGAGCTATATTGATGTGCACATGCTCCTGGTGCCCTGTTGCATATCTGGAAGGGAAGTGACCTACTATATCCCCTGACCTTTTGCTTTAAGGCAGGGTTAAAGGGCACCTGCCTCCTACCCGAACCATTGTTTTTGTAAGTGCTCCAATGTCTCGCTTGTGAACATAGATAAGATAATAAAACAACAAGCTTTCTGGGAGGAATGCAGCAGTCTTTTGTGTGCACCTCTTCCGCTGGTTGGAAAATGGCACCTCTGTCTGTGTGTGTGTGTATGTGTGTTTTCGTCCTTTTTTCTGCAGCCACAGTCAGCTTGGCTTCAAAACTTGTCCAAATTCCCAACACCAAATACTGTTCTTGCTTTTTCTGCTTAATTGTTTGTAGCTCACACAATGTATACTAGCTTACGTTATGTTCATTTGCCAATCATAAGATGGATGCAGCTGGAGATGTCAGATTTGATCTTGTCACACTCCTCTAGAAAGAGAATGCAGCACTGACACTTCGCTCATATGTGCACCACTGATTGACAGACCGCAATTTTGATCAGGGATAATTATGTAACGTGTTTCATAAAGCATGATAATGATGTTTTCTTTGAATAAGTGAAATGTTTCCCATCTTGGTGAAGTGGTTCTTTTCGACATTTATCAGCCAACTCTCAGCACTGTTTGGAAAGTCATCATTCTCTGTGAGAAGAGATGGCAGAATCCACCAATTCAGCTTTTGTACTGATCCCTATTCAAAAACAGTCGTCTTGAATAGGGATTAAATATGGGGTCAGGAGTTGCTATAATACAAAGGGTTTGAGAAGATGGTATGGATGTGGGTACACACATAACCCCCCCCCAAGTGTATTATACACCCTTGTGAGCTCTCCATAGGGCTTTGTTGTAGCTACAACTGGCTGGCTATGCTTCCATAACAGAGTTTTCATGGCCAAGAACTCTGTCTGATCATAAGAACATAACAACATAAGAAGAGTCATGCTGGATCAGGCCAAAGGCCCATCTAGTCCAGCTTCCTGTATCTCACAGTGGCCCCACCAGATGCGTCTGGGAGCGCATGAGACTAGATATCTTTCTCCTGATACCACTCCCCTGCATCTGGCCCTTGAAGTACCCTGGTTTAAAGCCTGGAGATTACACATCTCCATCATGGTTTGTAACCTGTGATGGACTTTTCCACCAGGAATCTGTCCAATCCCCTTTTGAAGGCATCCAGGCCAGACGCCATCACCACATCCTGTGGCAGGGAGTTCCGCATGCTAACAATGCGCTGGGTGAAAAAATGAACATGATAATCTACTGTCACCATGTTCAGCCAGATGTGCTTGAAAAGCCTTCTTTGGTTGGAAACATTAGAACATGGGGGTATCTGGGGAGCAGGGCTTATTTGTATGCCTATGAGCCTACCCACGCACAAGCCGACAAACAGCTGAATAGGGCTTTAGCTTCCTCTCTTCCCATATTCATCATCATCAATTTGCATTTAAAAAAAAACATTTATTCAACTCTATGGTGCGGACACTGGCCATCAATGAAAGAAGCTAAGTGTCGTCTTGGTGTCATGGAATGCTGCACTGTGTCAGTGATGCACTGGATCAGAAGCTCCACTGGACCACATATCCAGTGATGACATCAGGCACCAGTATGGCATTGCTCCAATTGCCAGCAAGATGAGAGAAGCTTGGTCGCCATGCTACGGCCATGACTTGTGCACTGACATCAGCACGCTGGCACAGAAGGGCCTTTTGGTTTGTTGGGGGGGGGTATCAGTGGCAAAGAACCAAAAGGCCAAGCAAAGCAACGTTGGCTTGATACACTACCTAATGACATGAGGGCCACTCACCTACACCCAGTCCAAGCCTGCAACCAAGAGAAATGGTGTCTCCAATCCAGAACGGTGGACCTCATGTGGATGAGACAAATGCTAAAGAAGAAGAATTTGCTTTTTTAAAAAAAGTTGAGATGGAAGCTTGTATGCATTTAAATGCACTGCTCTCTTCCCCTGCAGAGCACTTAGTGCCAGCTGTTGGATGGGAAGGATCCAGGAACGGAGAAACCCAGCAAGCAAAAAAGGAAGACCTCACTGAACTGTCCTTCTCATCAACTGCCCTGCGGTGCAGTTCTTTAGGAACTGCTGTTGACTGTTATTATTCAGATTACCATACTGCAGAATTCATAACCTCACCACATGCTGTGTAAATTTGAATGTAAACAAAAGCAAAAGCCTGGAGGAACATTTCTAATTGGGGTTGGGGTGGGGGCAAGGTGTGTTTTTCTGCTTCCCGCCTAAGTCATACGGTAAATGAAGGGAGCAATGTCGGAGTGCATGGCAGCAGCTACGACTGTGCCAGAATATGAAGGAGAGGTGTCATATCAGGATGTTCAATAAAAAGGGGCTTATTGCACTTTTAAATCTGCTCACTGCATTTTGGTCCATGTGACCTCTAGCCACCTCCAGAGGCTATTCAGAATTATCCCTGTAATACACATTACCACATCATTAGGTATAGCCATCTACATCGGTGGTTCTCAACCGGTGGGTCCCCAGATATTCCTGGACTGCAACTCCCAGAAGTCTTTGGGCATTTATACACGACCCCTAAACTCCGGTGCAAATGGCTCCCAGCTCCGGAGCTTTAAAATGTTTCCCCACCAGCTCCGGAGCATACAGAAAATTAAGTGCGACCACGCCCCCATAAGCGCGAACCAGCGCACCTTTCAAGTACCTGCTCTTTGATGGTGAAAAATTCCTTTATGCGGATCTGCCCGGCTCTCCTCCCTTCTTTTTGTTGTTGCTTTTTGCCTCCCGCCCCTTTAAGAGGAACCAGGAAGTGACTGGAGGCTCAACTTCCACCGGCACCGGGAGGTAAGCCGGTATTCTTTTGTTCCTTTTTTTCCTCCCTCCCCTCACGCAGACAGGAGAAGGAAGTGCGGAGGGGTGGGGACGCACAAACAGCAACAAACCCCCAAGATCTCTGGTCCGAATTTAAGGGACCAGCGGATCTTAGGGGTGGTGTGAAAAGGCCCTTTATCTCTCTCTGAGCTGGCCAGGATTTCTGGGAGTTGCAGTCCAGGAACATTTGGGCAAACCACAGGTTGAGAACCACTGATCTAGATTATCATGTTCATTATTTGCAACGCCAACCTACACATTGTCCCCCTTTGCTTTCTTCTCATTTATAAAAGGCTACAGATTGTTTGGTCAGTTGTTAAAAGTATAATAAACCAATTCTTAACATCCTACGACTTCATTTCTCTTTTGTATTTGGGTCCAGTGGGTGCTTTCATTTCTTTTGGCTTTTGGTGCCACAGCTCCCATGTACAAATACCCACTTTCACCCTTGAATCTACATGACAGTGGTGGCTCCAGCACCTATCAATAAGCTCCTGGATGCCCTCTCTGTTGCAGAGCCAATCTAGCCCTTGGCTTAGTCAACAACTTTGGATGATGAAGCGAAAAAGGTGAAGGCTAGAGAGCATGTGGATGAAGGTCCTGGTGGAAATCAATCTAATATCTACCTAGCTAAAATTAAGCCAACCAGAAAAATCACACCTTACTCTCCGGATCAGCAAAGCCTATAATCAATGGGCCAAACGCTTTTGTATTGTTGGCACTCAATCCGGTGCTGGCTTAGGAGGAGTAACATCTCCTGAGACCAATTTGCACCCTTCTTTAAATCCAAAGTGGAGGCCATTCACCAGGACCTTGGATCACGTTTGTTCAGCAGCAGATCCTAACAAGATGTCTTCTTCTGTATCATCTTGCCTGATATTGCTAGCACACTTGCAACCAGTGACACCTTCTGGGATATGCAGTGCACTTGATTGATCCTTGCCTGGCTTGGCTTACTCACTCTAAGAGGCCCAGTGCAATTTAGAGGGAAGGTTGGGCAAAGATGGCCTTCTAGGCTGTTGGACTACAACTCCCATGATTCCTCACCATTGGTTAGGGCTGGTAAACATTGCCATCCAAAAACATCTGGAGGATCAAAATAAATTCCATTCAATCATCTGAGGATTTAAATTGTCAGCATTCAGGATTTGTCCCAGAGACAAAAAGGAAGTCCTGTTATTATCTTTATCATCTGCTTGCATACTTTCTTCAAAAATAGCACCATATATATCATGCTCCATTAATCAGTCCTCTTGCTGAAAGATGGTGAGAATCTTACACTGCTCTAAAATACTTTGTCCCATATTTGAATGAGTACACTGAAGAATCATATAGATGAGATGCACAGATGGCAGTTTCCTTTCAAATGGAATTATGTGATGAAGAACCTGCAATTTTAGAAAACAAAGTGAAAAGTGCTCTCAAAACAACTGGAAGAAATGAGTCCCCAGGGGTAGATGAGACACCAGTAGTACTATTCTAAGCTATAGACACCAAATCCAGCAAAATCCTAACAAGAATATGCCAACAATATGGAAAACAATTGCCCAGAGACTGGAAAATTTCAATGAAATTTCAATCCCCAAGCAGAGGCACAAACAGTGCAGTAACCATCGGGCCACTGCATTAATATGCAAGCAAACTCTGGTTTAGGTTTTGCAGTGAAAATTTTTATCAAATTTGAGCAACAAAAGCCAGATGTTCAAATTGAAGTCAGAAAAGAGATTGGCCCTGGAGATTGCATTGCAGATATACATTGGCTCACCAAGGAATTTCAGAAGAAAATCATGAAAAGCTATGAAATCATTCTAGAATGCCAGGCAAAAATCAAAGAAAAACCAAACCAAACAAAACACACAAAACATGTGGCACCTTAAAGACCAACTTTCATATTTTAATGTAACTGCTGCTATATGTTTGAAGAAGTGGATATGTCCATGAAAGGTTACATTAAAATATGAAAGTCTTTAAGGTGCCACATTTTGTGTCTGTTTTGTTCTGTTTTTCTTTGATTTTTGCCTGCAATTCTTGAAAGGACTAACATGGCTAGCCCCTATGAATCATTCTTGATGACCTAGGTTTGCCTCAAAATTTGGTTGTCATGGTTTAGAACTTACACTCTGCACAAAAAGCATATAGAAAGATAAAATAATTTCTTATTAGCAAGTGTATAAGGCAACTGTGTATTTTACCTTACTGATTACATTATATGGGAAGTTGAATTGGGTTCAGATGAATCAGGAATGAAAATTGGAGAAAGGAGCAGAAATAATTATATTTGCATGTGGCACCATATCACTTCCAGGAAATAATGATACCTTGAAAAAACTCCTCATGAAGATGGAAGATGAAAAGTCAAACAGGACATCAGTTAAACAATAAGAAGAAGGAAAATGATGACTACAGAAATCTGGAAGTTGAGTCATGGCAACTGTACTTCTTTTTCTTGAGAAACGGAAATGTTTCGCTGCTCATCCAAACCACTTAATCAGTCAGACTGATGATACTGTTTGAATGAGCAGCAAAATGCTTCAATCTCTCAAGAAAAGATGTCCAGCTGCCATGACTCAGCTTCCAAATAAACTCACCTGGATGACTGAGAATCTTCACATATATGACTGCAGAAACATTACATAACTTTACATTCACAGTGAAGAAATCAAAATAGCTTAAATTATCAGTTGAAATCGTGACTGCAGCCATGCAATAAGAAAATGAAGACTGGAAAGATAAGTCATGAAAAAATTAGAAAAGATTGTCAAGTGTAAGAGATGTGTCAGTGGGAGACAAAGGTGAAAATCATTTATACCACAGGATCACTTATTCCTATGCAGAGATGTGAAAGTAGAGAATGAAGAAAGCCAACAAGGGAAAAATGATTCCTTTGCCATGTGATGCTGGAAGATTGCCAAATGGATATCAAAGACTGCCCAAAAGCCAAATAACTGGGTGCTGGATAATATCAAGACATAGTGTTTCTAAAGTAGTAATGACTAAACTATGGCTACTCTTGAGAATGCCCTAGACTGCAAGGAGATCAAACCTATCCATCCTGAAAGAAATCATCCCCGAATGTTCACTGGAAGGACAGATTGTGAAGCTGAGGCTCCAGTACTTTGGCCACCTCATGAGGAGAGAGGACTCCTTGGAAAAGTCCCTTATGTTGGGAAACATTGAAGGCAAAAGGAAAAGAGGACGACAGAGAATGAGATGGCTGGATGGTGTCATCGATGCAACCAATATGGATTTGACAAAACTCCGGGAGGCAGTGGAAGATAGGAAGGCCTGGCGAGCTCTGGTCCATGGGGTCACAAAGAGTCGGACACGACTGAACGACTGAACAACAACAACTGCATCCAGAGGTTGAGTCATGGCAACTGGACTGATTTTCTTTTGAGACTGAAACATTTCATTACTCACATCTAAGTAGCTTTGTCAGTCTGAGGAAAGTTGGTGTGAGGCTTCAATTTATAGTTCACATCACCTTTGTTTCACGCCACTCTGGTCTGAATAGGCTTATTAGGTATACAGTAGCCTCAATAGTCTGGAAGTTGAGTCATGGCAACTGGACTTCTTTTCTTATTTATTTATTTATTTATTTATTTATTTATTTATTATATTTATTATATTTATTATATTTATACCCCGCCCATCTTCCCGTAGGAACTCTGGGCGGCTTACAATGATTAACGTGAGATCAAAATGTTTTGCTGCTTATCCAAGCAGCTTTATCAGTCTGAGGGAAGCTAGTGGTCAGGCCTCCAATGTATAGTTCACTTTGCTTTCATGCCACCCTGGTCTGAAACACTCATTAGATGGGCATTGGCCTCAATAGTTTTGTTAGGTGGACAATGGCCTAGGGAGCATGAAAGTCCCGCCTATGCAACCTTTCCCAACACCCATTAAGTATGGGTAGTTAGCTGGGGCCTTGCTGGTGGAAGTGTGAAGCGCCTTTGATCTGTCTGAGCATTGATAAAAGAGCAGCATGACATCCACAAGAAAAGAAGTCCAGTTGCCATGACTCAACTTCCAGATAACCTCATATGGATGACTGTGAATCTTCACAGACATGGCCTGAATAGGCTTGCTAGGTGGACAATGGCCTGAATGGGCTCCTTAGATGTACAATGGCCTGGTATGTGTGAAAGTTTAACCCATGCAACCCTTCCCAACACCCATTAAAGTATGGGCATTAGCAGTGGCTTTCCTGATGGAGGTGTGAACTGTTTCTGATTTGTTTGGGGATTGATAAAAGGGCAGAATAAGAGGCAGTCAGATTATGCCTAAATCCCCCATCCCTGTTGAGAGAGGGATTTTTAATAAACACTTCCCTGATCCCAGTCTCAAACTACTGTTCCTATCTTCTCTACCTAATATGTGTACATATGTGGCACATATGTCTAATATGTACAATCCCTCTTCTTTCTCTGTGAAGATTCTCAGTCATCCAGGTGAGTTTATCTGGAAGTTGAGTCATGGCTACTGGACTTCTTTTTTGAGAGTGCATGGTCTCAAACCACCTCTCTTCTCTGTCTAATATGTGTACATCCTAATATTTGAAAGAGTGCCCTTTGACCTTCAAATGGAGGTGTACTGCTGATTCTGGTCCTGAGCTGTTACCCCTCCTATGTTGGGCCATCCTTCTGTTTAAGGGCTGTTTAGTTTCTCCAATGTAGAGGTCTGAACACTCCTCACAGCATAGGACCGGATATACTATATTGCTCCTTTTATGGTTTGGTATCGGATCCTTTGGGTGGACAAGTCTCTGCCTTAGTGTGTTTGTGGGTTTGAAATAAACAGGGATGTGGTGTTTGCCAAAAATCCTTTTAAGCTTCTCCAACACTCCAGCCATGTAAGGAATGACCAGGTTCTTCTGTCGGGTCTGGGTCTCAGACTGATCCCTTGTTCTTCTGGGATGGCCCACTGCTTTGTTGAAGGCCCACTTTGGAAGAGAGGTGGTTTGAGAGAGGAGTAAGGGAGGCCTATTCATGTGAGCATTGAAAACCCCTCCCTCAACAGAGGTGGTGGGCTCAGGTATAGTCTATCTGCTACTTATCAGGCTGTGCTTTCCAAAGCACCCAGACAAATCAAAAAGCCTTCACCACCAAGGCCACAGCTAACGACCCATTCTTGATAGGTTTCAGCACCTTAGGCCATTGTTCACCTTAAGGCTATGGATACTATTGTCTCCCTAACGAGCCTATTTAGGCCATTGTTCATCTTATGAGCCTAATTCAGGTCAAGGTGACAAGAGGTCAAAGCTGACTATAAGATGGAGGATTTGCACTAGCTGTATTCAGACCGATGAACTGTTTCGATGAACAGCGAAACGTTTCTATCTCTCAAAAAAGAAGTCCAGTAGCCATGACTCAACTTCCAGAATCCCTCTTCTTCCATATAACTTCACCTGGATGACTGAGAATCTTCACAGCCATGTGGCTACTGTACTTTGGACACATCATATGAAGGCATGGCCCATTGGAAAATAAAATAATCCTGAGAACAGTTCAAGGCAAGTGGAAGTCAACATGTAAGGTATACTGATTCAATAAAGGAGCACGAAATGGCTTTGAGTCTGCCAAGCTGAGTCTGTTGATGGCAGAATATTTTTGGAGGTCACTCATTCATAAAGTCACCACTTAGTTTCAAGTCTCTTGATGGCACAATTGCAGCAATGAAAGGTATCGTTCATCACTGCGCACAAAAGCAAATCTATAAGAGATTTGTTGTCTACTGGAGTCAAGTACAGGCCACTTAAAACGGGATAGAAAACGTCATTCAGGAAGGGAGGGTAATGGAATACTGTATATTCATTAAAATGGACGTTATTTGAAATATTCTGGCACAGTTGATTTCAAGAGCACGTTCAGCTATACTTTTCCCCTCCTTCCTGTTGCCTTGTCATCTCTGCTCAGACTGCCATAAGCATCTTTCTTCTCAATGTGGGGGTGGAAGGGAGACTTCTTTGTGTTTCATTTAAAGTTGAAAACATAAGTAGCAACAAGAACAATGATGGTCGTGTCTAATACGAATATCACACTATGCCTTCTAGCATTGTAACTCTATCTCTTTAGAAGCCAAGAAGGTCTGCGTGGGTGGGGGAGCCCTGTGGATGCCTCCACAATCTCTTCAAGGCTTGTTATCAAAGAGAAATCTCCTTGACTTGCCATCAACCATAATGGAGATGGTAGGCTATAAATGAACACAAATGAGAAACAGCGTTCATCAGAAATGCTCCTCCACAAATGTTGCAGCCCATAGTTAACGCCAGGCGACGGAAGCTACAAACGTCAGTTAAAGAACACAGAAGTGGAGTTCTTAAAAAGCAGTCCTTTTAAATTAGCTCATTATCAATATATTTTACAGTTGGCTGATTGCTGATATAAATCACAACATTTTTTATTTGTATAACTAACTGAGTTAATGAGAGAGGGGGGTGGACTGTCTGGGAAATAGTCGCTACTCTGTGCATCCCTACATTGCACAGCTGAGGAAAATGAACCACCAAATTTCAGAACTCTGCAACAGTTCTAACCAAACCCAAATGGAAAGCAGCAGTCATTAAAAAATGCCCCTACACAAATGTTACAGCCTGTTTTAAACAGCCCATGCTTGACTCCAATCAACACCAACTACAAGTATGTTATGTATCACCCTCTGTGAGCAAGGCACTTAAGACTAGGCCATTTTGTCTAGAACAATTCCTTTGCCTAGAACAGTGTTTGCAAACCTATGGCACGGGTGCCATAGCGGGCACTTGGAGCTCTTTCTGTTGGCACATGACATCACCCCCTCATAGCCATGGTATTTCCCCCTCTGCTTGGAGCACACTACTGTGCTCCATGCAGAGAGCCAGGCGAAGGGTAAGCAGTGGCTTGTGGGCTTGTTTGTAGGCCCAGCTTACTCTCCTGCCTTGCCACTTTTAGGATGCCCAGAGCAGCCTGGCTGGGGAATAAACTGGGGCCACTGCCACTCCCCTCCCCTGGCTTTTCCAATGATGTAACACTTCATCCGCCTCTTTGCCCAGGGCAGGCTCAAGGTTCACTCAGCGTTCCATCCTTCCGAGGTCAGTAAAATGAGTACCCAGCTTCTTGGGGGTGCAATTTGTAGCCTCCATACTGTAATTAAAAACTGTAAACTGCCCAGAGGCTGCTTGAAGTGGTATGGGGTAGTATATAAGCAGAACACTTATTACTGTTAGGGAAAGCGAGGGTTGAAGAGCAAGTTTTTAAATTTCCCACAGCCACAGCGAGGATGCTGTGTCCATAGGAAATTCAAAAACCTGCTCTTTGATCCTCGCTTTCCCGAAGGGTAGCACCCGAAGCATTTGTAACTTGGGGTACTGTACTATTGTATTCAGGTTAAATTGCCATATTGGCACTTTGTGAAAAATAAGTGGGTTTTGAATTGCAGTTTGGGCACTCCATCTCTAAAAGGTTCACCATCACTCGCCCAGAATATAACCTATACAGTGGACCCTTGTATAACAAACAGCTTGTATAACATAAAATTTGTACAACATAAAAAATTCCGGAGATAGGGGAAATTTGCTTAACATAATCGCCTATGGGGAAAATCCGTACAACATAAAAATGGGATTACTCCATTTTCAATGCATTCCTATGGGAATTTGTATAAAGGAAAATTTGCTTAACAGAATTTCATTTGGAACGAATTAATTCCTTTATACAAATTACCACTGTATATAGAACCCATTGCTTCTTTCCTGCTGATGGACAATCTGTTAATCACATTATAGAAATGAGTGTCACCTATCTACATCTGGAAGTTGAGTCATGGCATCTGGACTTCTTTTTCTTGAGAGACAGAAGCGTAAATAGCTTTGGAATGAGTAGCGAATTCAGGCTGATGAAGCTGTTTGGATGAGCAGCGAAACGTTTCTGTCTCTCAAGAAAAAGAAGCCCAGTTGCCATGACTTGACTTCCAGACAACCTCACCTGGATGACTGAGAATCTTCACAGACACCTATCTACATGTGTGCTGTTTTTCAGCAACAGCTGTGGGAATGGATTGTGGTGACATGTGGAAGGAGCCAACCTTGTCTCATTCATCACTGCCCTCTTCCTTACCTTTGTTCTGTTGACCCTGAGAGGGAAACTCTCTTTCTCTGTTTCTCTGTCGTTCTTTGGTGAAATGTCCTTCTGGTGATCTTCTAAAGAGAAAAAGGCTTCTTTTCAGGCAACAGGGACAGATAACTTGTGGCTCTCTACGTTCTGTTGACGTACTCCTATCATCTTTCTCCTATAATCTCTTCTCACCGGTTGTCCTGCCTAGAGTGAAGGGAAGGTTGCAGGTTCAAAAGTTCTCTCCTGCTGTCCTCCTAGCTACAACTCAGCCAGGATCCTCCATTTTAATATCAAGCTGTGTAACAGGCACAAAGGATAGGGATGAGAATGGATAAGGAAGCAAGAAGGAATAGTAGAAGGAACTAGATGGAAGAAAAGGCGTGTAGAACACATCAGGAAGCAAGCAAGCAAGTAACTCTTGCTGAAACATTAGGAAGCGAGGGGAATAAGACACAAGAAGAAAGAGAGAAGACATTTAGCATAAGAGTGTGACACAGAAAGTATTGGGAAAAGAAGAGTTTGCCCTCTGAAAGTTCTGGACTACAACTCTTGTAATCCCTTGACATCAGTCCTGATGTCTGACCCTTAAAGAAACTGAAATCAGAACCATGCAAAGACTAAAGTCTCCCCTCACCTTGGGCGTAAGCAAATGGGTGATTCCAGTTGGAAAGCTATGTTGGGTTAGAGCCTACTGTTTTCCTAATGACCAAGTGCTCTGGAGGTTATATTGGGTAAATGCATGTCTACTAACCAATGTCTTAGTTGGGGTGGATATATATGTTACCTTACCATACCCCTCCAGGCCATGCTGCTTTTGAAGAACTCACCCCAGTACCCCAAACCAGTAAGCAGTTGGGGATGTTGAGGGGAGCTTCACTCAGTGAACACACCCTAGAGTCTGCAGACCCACTTGAATATCACAAAGGGGAAATTGTAAAAATGCCTAGAAAAGGGAAATCCAGAATGAAATACCATGCGGACCAGTTTCCATATGACCACACTGCAGAGCTGCAGCGTTTTGTACATTTACTGGCGAGCAAGACTTGTGAAACCTGATGGACTCTCATCCATGCAAGTATTTGACAGGCTCAACATGCACCAGGTGAAGGAGAAGTATGGTAGTGAGAAGCACTCTGACCACACACGTCCAACGAAGGCCACACAGTTGGGTACCTACCCTGCCCTGTGTGTTTTAGAAAATACTTGGATCCAGCCATTCTCCAGGTCAATGCAAGCATTTTTGTGTTTCCACATCCTGGGAGCCAGGGGGTGGGGGTGCAGACATCCATTGCTGCACGTGGGGAAATGTAGACCTGTAGTGGTGGCAGAGGTGGTGGTGGGTTGATGTATCAGCATCTCAGTTATTTCTGATCAAATTAATTGCTCACGTCCAGCCCGGAGACCACAAGAGAAAGAGAAGTAGGAGTCAGTTGTTAGGAACTTGGGTACTGACACCACCTCACCAACAACTAAATGGTTGTGAATCAGTCCGTATTTTGACATTGGTCCAAAGACCATGTACATTCCACCAGCACATCAAGTTGAAGCTTTCCTGTTCAGTGAAGATTCAAGTAGTAAAGGATCAGACACTTAAAAAAAACATGAAATACCATATATACTCGAGAATAAGTCGACCCGAGTATAAGTCGAGGCCCCTAATTTAAACAAACAAACAAAAAAAAACTGGGAAAATTTATTGACTCAAGTCAAGCCTAGGGTGGGAAATGCAGCAGGGCCTGGCAACTCTTCCTTTGTGAGCTGGGTGTGTGTGTAATGTTTAAAATGACTTTTAGCCACCGAGGCAAGTGCTTGAGTTGTTGGCTAAAAGTCATTTTAAGCATTGTTTTAAAATGACTTTTTAAAAAGTCATTTTAGACATGGGGGGGGGGTCAGGAGAAGTGGCACACAATGTTTAAAATGACTTTTAGCCACCGACCCAAACTTGCCTCAGTGGTTAAAAGTATTGACCCGAATATAAGCAGAGGATAACTTTTTTCAGCCCAAACTTAGGGCTGAAAAACTAGGCTTATATTCGAGTATATACAGTATGTGCCTAATGGATTCTGAAGTGCTCACTTATTGGTCACTGCCTCTGTGCTCACCTACCCTGGTCTGAAACTCAAGGGCTCTGTTATTTATAGGCAGTGCTGGGTCATGTTATCTGGCTTTTCCAGTGCACCGTGAGTGACCTTTTGGTTTGGCTGTCTGATCTGTACTTTATTCAGGACCAGCTATCTCAAGATGCCACTGCTTCTATGGCAAAACAAAACAAATTAATAATGGTGGGATTGAATCTCCCACCGCACAGAACAGATAAAGCACCGCATGATTTGTGTGCGGTTTGAAGGTATATTTCATTTGTGGCAAATGAAAATGGAAGCACTGAAAATTAATGGAGCCTCCATCTTGATTACTCGTCTATGGGGTGGCTGCTGTTGTTATGTGCCTTTAAAAGCAAAGCAAAGTGTTCTGCTGATATACTGCTCCATAGTACTTCAAGCACTCTCTGGGGAGTTTACAATTTAATTATGCAGGCTACACATTTTCTCCCCCCCCCCAACAAGCTGGGTAGTCATTTTACCGACCTCAGAAGGATGGAAGGCAGCATCAATCATGAGCCTGCTACCAGGGATTGAACCCCAAGTTGTGAGTAGAGATGGGCATGACTAGGGAAAATGACGTTTTCGAGTTGACGTGTGTCGTAGGCAGCCCGTTTCGGCTCGTTTCCGTTTTTCGCGAAAATTCACAAAAATTAGTCGGTTCGTTTTTTGTTTTTTCGTTGTCATTAGTACTGGATTTTTTGGGGGGGTAGTGGGCTCCTGGAGGCACCTCTGTGGGGTGGGTGCCTCCTATCCTCACCCACTAGGAAGGGGAAGCAGGCTCCAAGAGACCCCTCAACATGGGGGTCTCCTCTCCTCACCTGCTGCTGCAAAAAGGCATGCATAGCCATATGGATATGCATACCATTTTTGCAGACTAGTGAGACCAGTGCACTGGTGCATGACCGTCCGTCCAGGAGAACCCTGAGTCAGACTGGGTCGCACCCGCTATGTCTCACAAAGAAGGGAATCGTACTTGCGTGTAGTGCAATGCAAGTAGAGCTGGCTTAGGGTTAAGGTGGGTTAGTGCAAGGGCTAGGGTTAGGCTAGTGACGGGTAAGGTTACGGTGGGCTAGTGGGTTGCACCTCTGGGTGCCTCTCTGACCCACTAAGAAGACAGTGAACTGTGATGTATGGGTAAGGAGTCAAGGATTAGGGTTAGGGTTAGGGGGCTAGGGCAGGTTTTAGGGTGCTTTTTGGCACATCCCAGAAGTCTCAGTGGCCAAGTGGCCATGCGATTGGTGGGATGGCTCCAAAAATTTGCATGGTCGTCCACTCCCACATGGCCACTCGGCCAGCCCATCATTGTGCAGGTGTAAAAAAAATAAAATGAAATAAAATCAATGGAGGACAGAGGAGGAGAGGAGAGACATTTTGTTGCAAGAAAAAACCCACTGCTACTGTAAAAAATCTGGCAGTTTATAAATTTTCGCATGTTTCTGTGGTGCTTGTGTGTTTTTGGACCACGATTTCGAAAAAAATATTGCGGTCTCCGCCCCATTTTGGATCCCCCGCCCGCACCGCATGGCATGGCGACTCGAGTCCAGCTGCCCAGGACAGGAGAGGGGGGGAAGCTGGGACCCCCCCTCCAGAAACCACCCCTCTGGTAGGTGCCCTGAGCCCTTAGTCAGGCAAGCATTTTTCCGCCTGCTTTTTGGCCCGGGAATGGGTGGGGGGAGAGTTTAAAAGTTTTTTCCTGTGCCGTCCGTGCCGCTTGCGCCGGCGGCGAGACTCGTGTGTGCGGCTTGTTGCTGTGAGCCTGCGGCGAGTCCCACCAGAGCAGCCCAGGACGGAGGGGGGGGAGGCCGGGGACCTCCAGAAACAACCCCTCTGGTAGGTGCCCTGAGGCACGGTAGGCATTTTTCCGCCTGCTTTTTGGCCGGGAATCGGTTTTTTTTTTAACTTTTAAAAACTTTTTTTCTGTGCCTCGTGGCATCGCGCGATTGCGCGATGCCAGGAACGACCACAACAAATCAGATCAAATTGCTCGTTCGTCGGTTTGAGCTCGAATTCTGGTGGAGTAATTCCCGTTACCGTTTCCGTAGAGTAACGGAACCGAGTAACGGAAACGGAAACGGGAATACCGCTAAGTCGTGCCCATCTCTAGTCGTGAGCACAGTTTTACCTGCAATACAGATATCTGACCACTACGCCATGAGTCTCCCTGGAATTAGTGACGTTCAAAAGGTCTAATCCTTAATAGAGCTTCTCTCCTCTTTCAAGCTAAAGGTGATATTTCTTTATATAAATTATCCATCTCCTGCTGTCAACTTTCTTTAGGGGCTGGGGAGAAAGAATTGGGACAATTGGGGCAGGGGTAGGCTACAATTCTATGCATGGTGGCCTGTAAGTAACTTCTACCGAAATTGATAGAGCATACTTCTGCATAAACACCAGTGGGGGGGAGCAGTATCCAGAGCCAAATTTATTTATTTATTTATTCACTTGCTTACTTACTGACTTACTGATTGACTGACTGACTGACTTACAGTAGGACCCCGGTATCCACTAGGGATTGGTTTCAGGACTTCCCATGGATAATGAAAACCGTGGATAAGAGAGAACACCAAACATCCCCAAAACTTGTTTTGTGACAGTAGCTTGTTTTATGGCTGCTGTTTTGTGACAGTAGCTTGCTTTACAGCTGCTGTTTTGTGACAGTAGCTTGCTTTACAGCTGCTGTTTGTGACAGTAGCTTGCTTTACAGATGCAGTTTTATGATAGTAGCTTGCTTTACAGCTGCTGTTTGTGACAGTAGCTTGCTTTGTGGCTGCTGAATTATTTATTTTATTTTCTCCCTGCCAACCGTGGATAACTGAATCAGTGGATATGGGGGTGCTACTGTACTTACTTACTTATACAGCTTATATGCTGCCCACTAACTGAAGGTCTCTGATATATATAGTAAGGTGTCATATTTCAGAGTTAATATACTTGAGAGTGAGCTGACTGGATAGCTTAATGGTTTAGGCATCTGCCTGCAGAACTGGAGGCTGGGAGTTCAAGCCCCCACTGGGCCTCCTGTGAGGAGAGTCAGCCTGTGTGGCCTTGGGTGAGCTGCATGGTCCCAGGGTACCCTGAAAAGAAGGGAATGACTTATGTTGCCATAAGTCAGAATTCAGCTGAACCCACCGAGCTTGTGTGATTAATTTTGCCATCTTAAAGGCATCAAATGTTCTGTTTGTTGGATATTAACATGTGTTGGCTTGAGGTTGCATTTATTTGCATGTTATTATTTTTATTCTTTCTTTTGTTTGTTGTATGTGAAGATTCTCAGTCATCCAGGCAAGTTTATCTGGAAGTTGAGTCATGGCTACTGGACTTCTTTTTTGAGAGATAGAAACGTTTCACTGTTCATCCAAACAGACCGATGAGGCTGAAACTTCCAGATTTGTTTGTTGTAGTTTAGTCGTGTTGGTTTTATCTGTTGTAAACGGCCCAGAGTGGCCTTGGGACAGATGGGCGGTGTAAAAATCAAATGGAATGAAATAAACACACAAGAGTTGTCTTGATGGAGATTTGCCATCATTACCATAATCGCTGAGAGTAACTGTTAAGGGTGGCCTGCTGAGGTTGGGTGGGCCATTGTGAACCATAGATAGAAACGCCTTCTGGTGAACCCTTTGTCTCTGTTTCATATACTTCCCTTCCTCACGGCTTATTCTCGGCTAGTTCTATGTGCCTTTCTAACTAATTTTCCTTTAAAATATCTTTGCAAATGTGCATATTGTAGAGATGTGAAGAAATGATACTAACGTACTCATGATTGGCACGACCAGCTGGCTTAACACATCGGAACAGGACGGTAAGAGGGCTTTCCCCCAGCATGGTTTACACACTTCGTGCAGACTTTCTGTGCAAAAAAACCACAAATGCCTTTTCCTTTTGTGAAGAAGCAAAAGCACACTGGGACAGCAGGACCTGCAGGTGGATTGAATGGAAGTAAAATAATAGTGTCTCCTGCAAAAAGGCAGCGGATATAAAAGAAGAAGGAGGTGATGTGGGTTGAGTAATTGAAGAAAAATTGCCCACACCATGGCCAGGTGCTCACAGAGATGTAGTCTGGAAGGCTCACGGAGAGTTTTAAACGAAAGGTAGTCATACTGTGTGCAGTGTACCATTGCACACACCCTGCCTGAATTAAGAAGCTGCCTGCCTGTCACCATTTGCCTCTGGTAACAGCAGCCCCTGAATGCCTCTCCTCCCTCATGGAGTTGCTGCCTGTCTCGTGCCAGCGGGGGAATCCCGCGTGCAAAGCTGTCTGGTGAAGATTGCTGTACTTGGCCCGGGGGCAGTGACAGCCTTGCTCCTCTCTGCTGGCTCCTTTCTGTGTCTCACAGACGGATGGGCTTGGGGGAGAGGGAGGGGTAAGGAAACCTGAGCTCCCGAGAGGCTGAAATTAAGACCCAGAGCCCATCCGAAGGATGTCTGTGATTCAAGTGGAAAAGGATGCCTCATCATGTAAGAACTGCTCCTTCGATATGGAGCTGAATGGAACCCAGGAGGCATCTGGAAACCCTTCGGAAGATTACGATGAGGAGGAATTTCTGCAATACCTTTGGAGAGAGTATTTGTACCCCAAAGAGTATGAATGGGCTCTGATTGCTGGCTATATAATTGTTTTCCTTGTGGCTCTTGTCGGGAACATCCTTGGTGAGTACTTCTTATATGGGTTTTTAAGCCATTCAAGTGGATGCAGGTAATCTACCAGCAACACTATAAATATCAGGAGTGCTGCTTTGGAGTTTAGAAGCATGATTTTATATGTATATTGAATCGGATGTGTGTGTGTGTGTGTGTGTGTGTGTGTGTGTGTGTGTGTGTGTGTGTGTGTGTGTGTGTGATTTTATATGTATATTGAATCTGATATGTGTGTGTGTGTGTATTCTTATTGTATTATGTTGTATAGTATTTTATAGTATTTTATAGGTATTGTGTTGTTTTTACATTGTATTGCTTTTATTGTACTTTTTTGAATTTGTTGTAAGCCGCCTTGGGTCCCTTTGGGGAGAAAGGTGGCATAAAAATAAAGTTGTTGTTGTTGTTGTTGTTGTTGTTGTTGTTGTTGTTATTATTATTATTATTATTATTATTATTATTATTATTATTATTATT
>JAHTLZ010000122.1:30420869-30478077 GCA_023846285.1 Phrynocephalus versicolor | reverse complement strand
GCAAGAGAACTACCAGTGATACACTTCCATGTCTGAATATGAATACTGTAAACTGCAAAGAGTTAGACTGCTATCATCGGTAAAGACTCAAATTCACTTTTCATTTGGTAACCAAGCCAAGATTTAAAAAGTTGGGTAAGCTCAGGCACTGAACACTCTGAATGTGTTTGACAAAGAAGGAATACACTGGTGCAGTCCACCTTGAAATACTCAATGCATGTTTTAAATGGTTTTAATTGCTTAAAATGTTTTATGTTCTGAATTACTTTAAAAGCTTTAAAATACCTTTTCTGTTTTACATTGTTAAATGAGATGAGTTTCCCGGGTTACCAATTTCCCAGATCCATCCATCAATCCTTCCTTCCTTCCTTCCTTCCTTCCTTCCTTCCTTCCTTCCTTCCTTCCTTCCTGACAATGTTGTTGATTCCAACCATCTGACAAGAGGGAAAGCAGCCACTTGCACCTCCACCAGAAATGAAGGCTACTCAACTTTAGCCGGGTAGCCTCCAAATAATTGTGCTACTACTCCCATACTAATTGCATGATGATGGGAGTTTTAGTCCAACACCTCTGAAGGCTACCAGACTGGAAAACATGGAAGCAGGCATTTTTACTGTCTTTCTTTCTCTGCCCCCCCCCCCGACTTACAACTTTCCAAGAGCCACACAAGTTGACTTGGCTTCCTGGAAGTTATCCCATTTTCTTGCGTAACCAAACTGGGCCAGAACAGAGAGATATAGACTGAACACAATGAGCTGTACAGGTTGAAGGAAAAGCATGAAATATCAGGTGGTTTTGGAAAGGGGCACATGGAATATCTAACTAGACAGCATGTTCTGCTTGTATTTTACTGGTGGAAGGTAACCATTTTTTTGCAGCATGTATCCTTGCATTCCAATCTGTTTGTTTAGTAATGGGCCACTGGAAGGTAAACACAGGATTAAAATTGCCAGTCCGAGGGTCCTGGCATGCACCTATGAGGAAATCATCCTGGGCAGAAACAAAAGGAACCATTGTGGGTCTAGAGTTTGGGCGTTTAGAGGTTGGGAGGTTAAGAGGTTGATTCCCCACTGTGCCTCCTTGACATGGACTGGATGATCCATGGGGTCCCTTTGAGCTCTGCAGTCCTAAGCTATTATTATTACACAGGCCACACATTGCAACCCCCAGCTAGCTTGGTATTTAGTGACCTTGCAAGGATGGAAGGCTGAGTGAACCTTGAGTTTTGGCTGCAGTGCAGCAGTTTAACCACTGTGCTGCGAGGTAAGTGATGATCCTCATTTGAGTGACTGCTCATGTTCGTTAACATATAAATTGGCCCTGAGTGTCAAGCAGCAGCCAGACTGGTGGTAGGTGCGCATCGATATGATCGTATCACCCCAGTTCTGGCTCGACTGCACTGGTTTTCTGTTGTGGTCTGGATAAGGTTCAAGGTCCTGGTTTTGGTTTACAAAACCCTCCACGGCCTGGGACCTGAATACCTGTTGGAGGG
Organism: Phrynocephalus versicolor; assembly: GCA_023846285.1. NCBI lineage: Eukaryota > Metazoa > Chordata > Lepidosauria > Squamata > Agamidae > Phrynocephalus > Phrynocephalus versicolor. The sequence continues at coordinate 30,476,585 of JAHTLZ010000122.1, read as the reverse complement.
TATCTTCAAAAGATCAACTGAGGCTCGGCCCACTAGAATGTCGCAGGGGCTCTCACTCCAAGTGGCCACGCCCAGGGAGGCGTGGAAATCGGCAACCCGTAACCACGCCTTTTCGGTGGCCGGCCCCTCGCTCTGGAGCCATCTGCCTGCCTTTAAAAAAGCACTCAAAACCTAGCTTTTTAGAGAGGCATTGGGCAGCCTTTAACTTTTCTTCTTCTTCTCTCCCTCAGAGCTGCCATCTTGCCAATGTTTCTTTCGATTATTTTGTCGGGAGGTTTTTTTTGTTTTTGTGTTTGTCTCTGTGTGTGTGCGTGTGTGTCTCAATTGTTCTATTGATTTTATATTGTTTTGCCTTAGTCTCTTTTGTAAACTGCCCGGAGTTCCCCTGGGAAGACGGGCGGTATAAAAACAAACAAACAAACAAACAAACAAACAAACAAACAAACCTTGTTCAACATGGAAAGCAAATGGCAGTCACCCCTCCAGCATCCAGGCCATGTCCTTTCCCCACTTGGCTGCTTCCCTTGTCGTTTCTCTGGTACTGACTCTTCTTTGCAAATGCAGTTTGTGTTGCAGTGTGGAAAAACCATCACATGAGAACAGTTACCAATTACTTCATAGTAAACCTCTCCCTGGCCGACATCCTTGTCATCATCACTTGTCTTCCAGCCACTTTAGTGGTGGACATCACAGAGACCTGGTTCCTTGGCAACAGCCTCTGCAAGGTGATCCCTTATTTGCAGGTATTGTTTGCCAAATTTGGGGCATGCGTTCTAAACACACAACAAAGCTGAAGGAGCAATAGCAGAGAATCTGCAACCAGTATGTCATTTTGTGCTTCAGTTTCTGTATTGATTTTTGTTGTTTATCCTTAGTGACATTTATATGCCTTCTTTTCTCAATGAGCTCAAGGTGACATACAAGCATGTGGCTGTCCTATTCCTCGCTTCATCCCTTGTGAAGTAGGTTAGATGGAGAGAAGTGACTGGCCCAGTATCACCCAGAGATATCCCCAGTTCCAGGCTGGCCCATCAGACCCTTCCTGTACATTCACGGGAGGTCCCCTTTCCCTACCATCACACAAGAAAGCAGCAGGGGCTGTGGTGCTTCCTGGAACAGGTTCCTTCTCTCAGTTGTGCATGGGGGTGGGCTGGGAACATACAGAGGAAGATGGCCTAGAATATGTGCTGTGCCATTCACCCATTATGTTACCCCTTTGATCTCAGGAACATACTGTCTTATTCCAGTCTTAAACCTTCTGGATTCCTACGTGCCATTCAGAGTCAGATCCAGGTGCACCCATCAGTTCCTTGATAGAACAAGTCTTCAGTCTGTTTCTCTCCCATTTCCCAAGGCCATAATATTCCCTAGATCAGGGATGGCACACAGAGAGCTTTCGGCTGGCATGCAACATGCTCCCTGCCCCCCCCCCACTTCCCCCTTTGCTGGACCAGCCATGAGGAATTTGCAGAGGGGGAAGTAGGGGGGCATGGAGCATGTCATGTGCCAGGCCGTCCCTACCGCTGCCGTCCCCATCGCCGCCCGCGCCCGCGCCCCCTGCCGCCACCAACCCCACCTCCACCGCCCCCTCCGTCCGCTCTTGCTCCGGCGCGCTCAGCTCTGAAACAGGAGGATGCAGTGGCGGGGGGGGGGGTGAGCAGGAACCAGGCAAGAGCACTCTCATGCACAGCAGCAGCTGCCCCCTTCCCAAGGGCCACCTTGAACACTGTCCCATTGCCTGCTTTGTAAAGGGCTCCGGTGTCTCCGTCTCTCTCCCCCCCCCCGGTCCAGCCGTGTGCGCCTTCTCCCCGGACGAGCGTCAGGGGGGATTTTAAATAAAGATTTCATCCCGTCTGCAGGAAGCTTTTTAACACGAGGCAGCCGAGTGTGTTGATGTCGGCTTTTTTCTCCGGCTGCTCGCTGCGGACCCCGCCTCCGCCAACCCCCACCTCCGCCGCCATCACCGCCGCCATCCCTGCCCACTGCCACCGCCGCCGATTACCCTGACCCTGCCGCCCCGTCGCCCTTGCTGCCTTCGCCCCCACCCCTGCGCCCTGCCGCCAATCCTGAACCCCCGCCGCCGATCCCGACCCCATCGTCATCGCCCTTGCCGCCCCTGCCCCTGCCGCTGCCGCCTCTGCCGCCAATACCATTGCCATCCCTGCCCCCGCTGCCGCTGCCGATGACCCTGAGCCCGCCGCCCCGTCACCCTGCTGCCTTCACCCCCCTGCCCCCTGCCCCCCCCGTGGCACCGCTGCTGTCTCCATCACCGAGTTTGGGCACTTGGTATCAGAAAGGTTCGCCATCCCTGCCCTAGATTGTGCCAATGGAATTAGACATAAAGCCAAAGTGTGCTGTTTGCATACCACCATATAGAATTTAAAGCACTCTCTCTAAATTTATTTATGCAGGCTACACATTGCCCTCCTCCCCAGTGAACTGGGTACTCATTTTACCAACCTCGGAAGGATGGAAGGCAGAGTGAACCTTGAAGCTGCTACCTGGGATTGAACCCCATGTCCTGAGCACAGTTTTAGCTGCAGTGCAGGACTTTAACCACTGTGCCATAAGAAGATTCCACATGGTGTTTGTGGAGATTTATTTAGATACAGTCATCCCCCCACCTATCGCTGGGGTTAGGGACCCAACCCAACCCATGATAATTGAAAATCTGTGATATGCAGATGCAGGTCATATCGAGCCTGGGGGGCTTAGCTGGGGGCCCTTGTACTTACCCCCAATCTGGTGCTGCCCCGAATGGGCCTTCAAGGGCCTTCCTGGGCCTTCTGGAGGCCCCCAAAGGGCCTCCCTGTAAACCAGAAGTGACTTCTGGTTCACCACTTCCGGATCACCAAAAATCATTTCTAAGGCCTCTGACAGGCCTAGAAAGGCCCTCAGAGGCCTCAGAAAAATTTTCTGCAAACCGGAAGTCACTTCTGGTAAACCAGAAGTGACTTCTGCTTCACAGGGACGCCATTTTTGGGCTTCCAGAAGGCCTGGGAAGGCTCTTGCAGGCCTGTTCAGGGCAGCACCAGTCCTTGGGTAAGTACGGGAGGCTTTCCCCGAGGGGACCTTTTTTTCATATACTGCCATCCTGCAATATAGTGGGACCACAGTATATGAACTGCGAACAGGCAGGGGACCACTCTAAACTCCTACTAAGGTTCAAGCAATCACCTTTCCCATCATTGCTGCTTAAGAACATGTGCGCCTGTGCACCCACCCCTCCTCCACCCCCCATAGTTATGCAATGCTGCTCTGTGTTTCTTTCCCTTTCTCAGACTGTGTCAGTGTCAGTTTCCGTATTAACTCTCAGCTGCATCGCCCTGGATCGGTGGTATGCCATTTGTCACCCCCTGAAGTTTAAAAGCACGGCCAAGCGGGCCAGGAACAGCATTGCCGTTATTTGGATTGTGTCCTGCCTCATCATGATTCCCCAAGCCGTCGTCATGGAATGCAGCAGCATGTTCCCGGGACTGGCCAACAGGACCATCCTGTTCACCGTTTGCGACGAACGGTGGGGAGGTGAGTCTGCGTCTTCGTACATCTGCCCTCCGCAGGGGTGGGGGCTCGCTGCCAAGTCAGACTGAAGTCAACACTGGCAGCCCGACTCAGAGGTTATTTTTTCAATGACTTGGACTCAATTTGTGACTCAGAACCCACTCCCATCCTCTTTTTTTGTGGAGGGTGAGGCTTAGTTTTAATAGGAACTCCGAGTTGGGGCTCGGGACTTTGGACTTGATATCAAAGACTCATCTTCGTCTTGGGACTTGGGACTTGGGACCAAAGACTTGTCTTGGACTCAGGACTTGGTACCAAGGACTCAGATTGGGACTGGGACTCCAACCCCAGGACTTGCTAGCATCCCGAGGAATAAGCCGCCACCATTTCCCAACAAAATCCAAACATTTAACAACCCTGCAGTTCTTGTTTGTGAACACAACTCCATCTGCATAAATCTTGGCAGAAAATGGCGGCAAATTATGAACCTGGCATAGGTAGATGCTATTGCGGGCCAGTTATGCGACTCCGTAGCCAGAGGCCTACACTGAGTTATAAACTTGCCACTGAAATATATGCCCCAGGAGTTGCGTTGGTGGAAAGACATTATAGGTTTCTGGTCAATGATCAGTCAAATTCAAATTCAAGTTTATTAGCCAGTGAGTCAGTGACCATCCACTGTGGCCATACAAATTATCAACAACATAAATGCATTGCAGAGCATTTATAACTGCAATTCTGTAAAAGTATTGTGAGATTCCCCCCCCCTAAAATCCTTCACTGTTCATTTGTCAGATTGAATTATCCCATTTGCTCTCAATTTAATGGCTAGAGGACAATATTACTGGTTGTTTCTTTGTTTCTTTCTGCTAACAACATCTGGAGACAGCCATTCCTATTTCCACCTTCCATGTCTGCTGTAATAGGGATATGTGCCACCCCCAAATCTGTACATAGATACATCAAAAATAACAAGTTCTGTGGTCTCTGTTTTCCCCTCTCCACACACACACTTAATTGTTCCGGATAAGGAATTTTCTTATATCTTCCTTTCAGTACACCTGAGAGTAACATATGCAAGTGGTTTAATGTAAATGCCCTTTTGCATTCAGAATTTTATAAGAAATTTATGTATGGCATTGGTGTAATTCTGTTCATTGTGCTCCTTCCTCTTATGAAGCTGTTAACTCTGTTCAGGTCACGTTGCCTTTCTACATCTAAACTCCTTTGTTTAACCAGACTCCTGGCCTTCTCTCTATTCAAGGACAATAAAAACTGATGCAAAAGACCATAGCACCCTGCTTTGTTCTTCAAGGTTTGGGTCCAGAAATAAAGATTGTATGGATCCAGTGCTCTTTTGTGTGTTTGATACCACATATTTTACACAGGGAGGGGGTGTGTGTCTCTTTACCAATGTAAGCAGGATATCCCTGAGTCTGGGACATACCCTGTTTCCCCCCAAATAAGACATCCCCTGAAAACAAGACCTACTTAAAGTTTTGCCTCTTGCTGAAATATAAGGCATCCCCCTGAAAATAAGGCCTCCCCGATAATAAGATAACAATAAATGTGTACTGTATTCTTCTGCATGGAAAAATAAGACATCCCCTGAAACTAAGACCTAGCGCATCTTTGGGAGCAAAAATGAATATAAGACACTGTCTTATTTTGGGGAAAACATGGTGGCTCCCAGTAGTACGCCTCATGTTCTTTTCTGCCACTGCCTCTTCTATCAATTGTTTTTTTTTACAGTCTTATTTATTTTTGTTTGCATTTGTTTTATTGCCATTGTTTATGTTGTGAGCTGGCCAAAGTGGCCTTGTAGCCAGACGGGCGGTACAACAATCAATCAATCAATCAATCAATCAGTCAGTCAGTCAGTCAGTCAATCAATCAATCAATCAATCAATCAATCAATCAAATAAATAAATAATGCATGCATGCATGCATGCATACATGTGTGTGTGTTGCATCATGACTGACTCTTCGTGACCATACATAGGACCTGACCAATCAAATCTCCACTGAGTCAATGCCCTACTCTAGTTGTGACTTACTCTGAAGTAGTCCCTCGTTGCCTTCTCATCCTTAGTAACACTACTCATGCCTTAGCGATGGGGGCAGGGGGATCGCTACAGACATGTCCTCTCCCACACGGACCCCCCAGGCAAGCTCTTTGCCCTGCAAAAACCAGAAGCTTCGTCATGCTGTTGAAGAGCTGTGGGTCACCCAACGCCAGAGCTGACGTTTTCAGTCAACAACCACTAGATCAGGACCGTGCGGAGGAGACCTCCACGCCTCCTCCCCCCCCCGTCGAGTCAGGGGTAATTATTTAGATATTGGGGGAAGCTTGCTTTTTACTGAAAGACCAATGAACCTTAAGTGGCGGTCATGTGAACTATGTGCTCTCAATTGTCTTTGAAGTGCTGGGCTCTGATGGTTTCCTAGCCTCAAAGACTACTTCAAAGGGAAAGGTGAATCCTTTCTCTCTCCTGCCCCATCTTCCTCTTTGATGTACCTTGGCTGCCCCAACAGTTTCTTCCTTAAAAAAAACTTGCATTGTTAAATTAGAAACCATAAACTTGGAAGAGCTGTGGTAATAAATACTGCAATTATACCTGTGCTCTACTGCCTCAAGGTCACGGCACAGGCAGGTGGTAGCTATTTATGAGCTTTCTTCATCCTGCCACTGGCTGAATGGGGCTGAAATATATCAGATGGTGTCAACTTCCCTTGCGGTGAAATTTCAGTTACAGTTACACTGTAGTTTTCTTGAGATGGAAATGTTCTTTAAGGAGTGTCCTGTCCCTTTCCAACCTGGAGAATTAAAGAACCTCCTTATGTATGTATATAGAATGGGCACAAGAACTAAAATCATTCTTTCTGGTTTGGGGAATCAGAGGTCTGCAAATGAATCCTGATAGGTGTTATTCTGGAGGTTTTCAAGAAGGGATTGGATAGCCATCTGTCTGGGATGGTATGGGGTCTCCTGCCTTGGGCAGGGCTTTGGACTAGAAGACCTCCAAGGTCCCTTCTAACCCTACGATGATTCTATGATTCTATTTCTGCAGATGCTGAAAAAGGGCAGTGTATGCAAGCATGCCACAGCCTAGATGACCCAAGCACATCCGATCTCTCCTGATTTCGGAAGCTAAGCAGGGTCGGCCCTGCTTAGTAGTTGGATGGGAGACCACCAGGGAATGCCAGGTGCTGTAGGCACCGGGAGTAGGAACTGGCAAACCCCTCCAGTATTCCTGCCAAGAAAACTCCATGGACATGGTGTCACGAAGAGTCAGTCACCACTGTAATGACACAACACACATGCAAGCATGCTGATAGAAAGGTGGAGTCAGAAAAGCCTGTAGCCATGGAGTTTGCTTGGTAAATGGCCTTCCTGTTCTGTCCTTTACAGACCAAGTCTCACTGTTGACCCTTTCCTAACCTTCCAGATTTTCCTGGTTCCTTTTTGGGCTCACACACAGTTGAAAAGCCCAACTTTTTTTTAATGTAAGTACACCCCTTATATGTTGTGAAGCAGTAGGAGCAACAGATGCTCTGTAAACCTCCCTTGGATGGGGCATTCTAAGTATGTATGTTTTCCAAACAAAGGACCTGTTAGATTTTAACCAAATATCCTTACTGGTATCACAAAAGTAATTGTGTTGTGGTCACTGTTCCCTATTGGATCAGTCACATTAACATTTTGCACCAGATCCTGTGTATTATTCAGGATCAGGTCAAGAATTCTTGAACCTCAGTTGGGTCTTCAACCGTCTGTTTCAGGGAACAATCATTTAGCATATTTAGGAACTTTATCTCTTTATCATGTGCTGAACAACCGTTTACCCAATCTATGTGAGGGTAATTGAAGTCCCCCATGATAGCCAGGCATCCCTTCCCGGATGCCTCCTTTACAATGTTCTCAAACTGACAGTCCCCCTCAAGGCCTCGGGTTGGAGGCCAATAGCATATACCTACTGTTAGACCATCCTTGCGGCCTGCTACTCTTACCCACAGAGTTTCTAATGGTGACTGCAAGGGCTCGGTCCCACATCCCTTTAAAAACAGTTTAAATAACTAAATAAATCGTGCCCCCAAATGTCGTCCTCACGGCCAACAGGCTTTTTGAAAAAAAAAAGAAAAAATAAAAACCCGGTAATGCTCCCTTAAGCGAGGTTTCTGTGACTCACCTAGGAGGTTGGGGAATTTTTGCCTTGCTTTGAAAATCCAGCTTTAAAGGAGGCAGATGCCATGGGACCACGCTGATGATCCGGGTTTCTTTTTCTTTCTTTTTGCATAGCACTGACCGGCTGTTCCTGGGGCCGATCGGTGCTGGGTTTTTTTAATTTGCCTGCATATTGGAGTAACAGGAAACTCTATCCGGTCTGACAAGCATTAATTCCCCCCAGCAAAGTCATCCATTTTTTTCAAATGCTAGCACCACCTGCTGGCCAAGGGGGCTGAACTGCACTTTAAAATTAAAAAAAAAAGATTTTGACGTGAGAACTCTTCTCCCATATTTAAATCACGTGATGGGACGAAGAGGAAAAGCCGGACCTTCAGAAGATCAGGATTGAAACCCAGGTGTGACCACAGCCCAAATCACCTGGATATTCCAATTCGTACAATTTGATCACTTTTTTGACATACAAGGCTACACCACCTCTCGTTTGTCCCTTCCTGTCCTTCCTGTACAGTTTGTAGCCTGGGATTACTGTATCCCTTTGGTTATCATTCATTCACCAGGTTTCAGTGATTCCAATAATATTAATATTTTTATCTACTGCTAAGTATTCCAGGTCCCCTATTTTGTCCCGGAGGCTTCTGGCACTTGCATACAAGCACTAAGCACATCTGATCTCGCCTGATTTTGGAAGCTAAGCAGGGTTGGCCCTGGTTAGTACTTGGATGGGACACCACCAGGGAATACCAGGGGCTGTAAGCGCCTGGAGTAGGAACTGGCAAGCCACTCCAGTATTCCTGCAAAGAAAACTTCATGGACATGGAGTCACAAAGAGTCAGTCACGACTGTAATGATGTAACACACACACACACACACACATTTATAGATGCTTTTCTGATGCAGTTTTTTGAGTCCAGTTGCATCATTTGACTGCCTCTTGCATCCTTCTGCTGGAGTGCTGGTGGCTAGCTCCTTGGTCTGCTCAGTAATTTTTGCATCCTCCTCGCTACTCAAGTGCACACTTTCCCGATCCAAATGCCACCCAGTTCCTGTCGGTTTCCCCCCCAGTTAACAGTTCAAAAGCTGCTCTGCAGCCTTTTTGATGTTGAGTGCCTGCAGTCTGGTCCCATCATGGTTCAAGTGCACCCTGTCCCTCCTGAACAGGTTTGGCTTGTCCCAAAATGTTCTCCAGTTCCTGACAAATCTGAAGCCCTCCTCTCAACACCATCACTCATCCACATATTAATGCTTCTGAGCTCTGCCTGCCTGGTGGGTCCTGCAAGAGGAACAGGCAGCACTTCTGAAAATGCTGCCTTGGAAGTCTGGGACTTCACTCTTCTTTCTAACAACCTGAATTTGGCTTCCAGGAGTGACCCCTTGGCTTTCCCCACATCATTAGTACCAATGTGTACCATGACCACTGGTTCCTTCCCAGTTTTCTCTAACAAATTATCTAGATTTCTTGTGATGTCTGAAACCTTTGCACCTGGCAGGCAAGTCACCATACGGTTATAATGCGCATCACAAATCCACCCCTCTGTATTTCTAATAATTGAAGCACCTAGTACAAGGAGCCTCTCTCCTGCAGCCTATTCATTCTACATGCACCTCGTCAACTATATCAAGGGAGAGGTCTTCAGTTTGTTCCTGTTGTTTGTCTTCCTGTATCTCCTCAAGTGTGATGTAGGAAGGATCCTCAGGTGGAACCATTTGTTCCTCTGTGCATTCCTCATGAGGTGTGATGACGGAAAGAGCCCCAAATTGATTCTGTAATTTGAGACTCTCAGAGTGATCCCTTGGCCTTCTACTTCTTTGAGTCACATTCTTCCATGTATCTACCTCCTGAGTTAGTGAAGTGACTTCTTCCGTAGAAGTGTGCTCTGTCTCTTCTTTGTCCAGGATAGTCTGCTCCGCTCTGTCCAAGAACAGTTCAAGCTCGTTAATTTGTTGCTGGTTAGATATGCAGGCCTCTAGCTCAGTGATGGCAAACCTTTTAGAGACCAAGTGCCCAAACTGCAATTCAAAACCCAGTAATTTTTTTTTTGCAAAGTGCCAATACAGTAATTTAACCTGTATACAGGTGGCTATGAAGGGGAGATGTTGGGTGCCCACAGAAAGGGCTCTGAGTGCCATCTTTGGCACCCGTGCCATAGGTTCACCAACACTGCTCTAGCTGCTGGACCTTCTCTTCCCAGTAGGACAACCAGCTTGACATTCTTTATTAATTAAAGCCAACTAATATGTAAGTTAGAATGTTAAAAATTAGCCCTGAAGATATTGCCAAACAACCAGAGTGTGGATTGCTAACTCAACATGCAATCATGATTTTTGTGTCCCACTCCTCCAGTGAAGCTTAAGGAAGAAAGATTAGGATACCAATAGAATAAATCAATATGAATTCAATATGGACTGGATGAGTTGATTTATACACAGGTGTCAAAATGTGTGATCAGACACAAAATGGCAGACAATTAGTCATGGGTTGATGTAATGGACACGAAAAAACTCACATGAAATTACTAATACCTGATTGGTCAATGAAGGAACATACCGTATATATCTAGAAAAGGATTTTGTTTGAGAAGTTAGACGTAGGCACACAGAGAGGTATTTGTTTGGTTGCCTAATGTCCGAATCTCTGAGAAGAAGGACCATTTTCTGAATCTTTGGAGAGCTGCCACAAACCAATGCAGATAAAAGGATGCAATGAGTACTGGAAAAAAATCTTCCTTCATGATTGCCTAAGTGTCAGCACAATGATATTTCCCACTTTTCCTGCACCAGGAAGATTTTCTGATCTCTGGCCTCACATTCTTCTGTCCCTCTCTCTTTTGCTCACTCTTTCATTGCCCACCTCTTATTTTGAATAGGGAACTGCCAATTCTGCACAATCTGATGTCCTTTCTGGAGAATCCTACGCAGGATGGTTGGCAGTCTATATAAGAATCATAACGGTCCTAAGCCAGGCATGTCCAAACTTCGGCCCTCCTGATGTTTTGGACTACAACTCCCAGAATTCTAAGCTTAGATTGCCAATGGCAGAGGACTGTGGGAGTTGTGGCCCAAAACATCTGGAGGGCCAAAGTTTAGACATGCCTGTCCGAAGCTTATTAAATCAAAACATTATCATCCAGCAGATACGTTTGCAATGAGTATTAATACAGATTCTTGGCATGAGTAAACTAAGAAGTAATAGAGAAAGGTTATTTATCTGCCTTTTGATCTTCTTTGCAGCTGAGGTCTACCCCAAGATGTATCATACGTGTTTTTTCTTGATTACATATATGGCCCCACTGTGTCTTATGGTACTGGCCTATTTGCAGATATTTCAAAAGCTGTGGTGCCGACAGGTAAGCTCTTTTACTTGTAAGGCCTTTTTCTATCATTATTCAAAACCAGCATAGTTATATAGTTTCATGAATAGTCAATGGCACAGTGTAGAATATTTAATTAAAGATGAATTTTGTTCTGCCAAGATCCATCTAAGCATATGAATTTAAGTATGTGTATATACCTTAATTATGATCTGTCTAAAGATCTAAAATGTAAAAAATCTCCTGCTAGGAGGAGATGGCTTTCTGCAATAGTCCATTAGTTATACCTATATGAATAAAGATATAATGAAATAAACTGGGGGCTGGAGAGGAAATGTCTAGAATAAAAGACATTTCAGAAGTATTTGCATCACACTCCTGTGTCACCTGTTTGTTTCCTCTTTGGATTGAAAAAGTAATTTAAAGGCATTAGCAGAAGCTGCTGTGATTTCCACTTATGGAAAATAACACATCTGTGATGTTCAACTGTAGTCACCTAGGTATTTCCTTAGAGAGAATTAACTCAGCAGCCCCAATTATCATCTTTGACTGATTGTTATTTGACACTTCCATCACGTCAGTAACATCAGATTGAGCACTCATGCCCTAGTTGGTTGTTGGAGCCAATGAAAATCATAAAACACGTTTCCCACCATTACCCCATACTTTGAGAACTCATTGAGAGAGTCAGTGGTTCATCTGTTAACCTTTATATTTGCCAGTCTGATTTCTCTATGTGCAACACATGATGGTTTCCATGTCCTGGTCTGATCGTCTTTCAGAACAGGTCTCTGGTCTGTTGACTGGGTTTTCTCTAACTCTTTTGGGGATGGGCTGCCCTGGCTCTGTTTGTCTCGTAATTGTCTTATATGACAAATCAGGTATCTTAGAAATATCCTGCAACAGTGGTGCACCAATGAAACACCATAGCTAATGGCATTGATTTTATATGCTTAGCAAACCCTGGATGGGGTATACTTGACCTGTGACTATTATCATTTTCAAGAACTCAATGTCTTTCTTCAATTCCAACTTGTGTGATTAAATCACAAAGGGAATTATGTCCATGCACTAATCAAACAAAATTATTTTCCAAGACTCTTTTTTTGTTTCCCCAATCGAAAAGTGACTGCACACACACAACTATGTGTGTATGCATCTGCTTTGTAAATGCAGCTGCTCAAACAGTGCAATAAAGGTTCCCTTTGGGCAAAGAGCAATAATTAAAATTCCAGTTACTCTTCTCTGTCAGATTCCAGGAACTTCATCTGTGGTTAAGAGAAACTGGAAGCCCCTGCAATCTGTGGCACAGATCCGAGGGCTGAGGCCATCAGCAAATTTGAGGATTAGTGCTGTGGCTGCTGAAATCAAACAGATTCAAACTAGGAGGAAAACAGCACGTATGCTTATGGTTGTTCTTCTGTTTTTTGCCCTCTGTTATCTTCCAATTAGCATTCTCAACATACTGAAAAGGTAAGTTCTATATACAAAGAGTAAAAACCAGTCTCTCTGTGTGTGTTTCTGATCTACAGGTAACCAGCAGTGTTAGAGACATTATTTTGGAGCTGATGTCATTGCATGAAATGATCAGGATTTGATAATCTTATAACCATGGTAGTTGTGTTAGAATCAAAGAAGTACAAATGGCAGCAACATTAGGAAGATATGACCAGATGGCGCTAGTTGTCTTCTCTTGAGTTGTCATCGAAGCCAATGGTGGCCACTCAGGTCGATTGTGTGTTTCAAAGATCTCCAGAAGAAACTCTTTCCATTCCTACCTTCTGAAATCCCTTTAACTAGAGAGGTTGATGATGTTGAGGACTGAATTTTGGATTTCAGCGGCATGAAAAGAGCTATAGTAGTGATCTGTGGTCCATCCTCAATCTGAGCAAGGCATCCTGTTGAGTCTGAGGAAGACAAGGCAAGCACAGGACTCATGGCCACTCTATCTGACTGGCCGTAAACATGGCTAGACCAAAACCATTGCCCTGGAAGTTCTGAGCACCTCAGCTGCTGCTTAAGTCACAGATGTGGTAAATGTGGCAGAGGAAGAAAGCTCAACAAGAAAGGGGGCAGAATGGAAAAGTCCATCTGGAAGTACCAATTCCAATGGCAAAATGAAGTCTCAGATGGTCCTTAGGGTGCATCTGTGATGCAAGCAACAGATGGCGCTAGTTGTGCCAGTTGGATGCATGTCAAGGATCTGAAAAGAATTCATAACAGATATAGAAGGACTGGGCCAAGTGCATGAAGAAACTTTAATTCTGCCTTCTTTAGCCATGATCCCAGTTAGTACTGGTGTGTGTGTGTGTGTTTCCCAATCACACATTTGTTTTGTTTTGTGCTATCCTGATACAAGTGACTTACTCAGTTCTAATAAGGTTTTCGAGGTGTGTTACACTTTTGAAGAGTGGCTATACCATGATGACGTATAATTAGTTTCCATGTCTGGCCATGGGATTTGAACGCAGGTCTCCTGAGTCCAGGTCTGCTGCTCTATTCACTATATCACACCAATCTCCCTTCACCCCTAATGCTAACAGCGGCGTGATGGAGGATTTCCACGGACGTTACACTGGAGCTTCTCCCCTCTCTGCATGCTGCAGCCCCAATGAATCTCCCACACACCTATTGTGGCATTATTTAAAACACCTGGCACGGATTTAGCCCCACGTTCACTTCAGCACTGGAGGAAAACGCACTGGGGTTGAGGTGAAAGTCAGGAGGGATTAAATGGTGGCAGGACACACTTCAAGACACTAGATGGCACTCCTGCCCAGGGTCAAGGAACTTGAGTAAGTCGGTTACAAAAGGGGACATTAATGTTCTGTGCACGATGACCATAACTTTGAAACCTGACTCTTTGGTTTGCAGCTTGAGTTTCCAGTGGCAAATGGCTAGAATCCCAAAAGTAACATCTTTAAGTTCTAGGGATGAACCAGCTTCTCAGAGAAATAAGAGAGAAAACTAAACTATGCCTTAGAATAACAGAATCATGAAATTGGAAGGAGCCTACAAGACCACGGAGCCCAACTCCCTGTTCAAGGCAGGATTCAAAAGGGGATTGGACAGATTCCTGGAGGAAAAGTCCATCACAGTTTTACAAACCATGATGGAGATGTGTAATCTCCAGGCTTAAAACCGGGGCACTTCAAGGGCCAGATGCAGGGGAGTGGTATCAGGAGACAGATATCTAGTCTCATGCACTTCCAGAGGCATTTGGTGGGGCCACTGTGAGATACAGGAAGCTAGACCAGATGGTCCTTTGGCCTGATCCAGCATGGATCCAGCATGGCTGTTCTTATGTTCTTATGTAACAATTATGTACAAATTTAAATTTGGGAAAGAAATTTGGATTCAGAAGCTTCATCTTACTCTAATGACCTAAACTGTAATTTTCTTAATTATTATTATTACATGTCATTAAGTTTATTCTGACTTACACAATTCCTTCCAGATATCACTAGGTATAGAGCAGGGCTGTCCAACTTTGTAGAGGCTGAGGTCTACTTTTTCCAGCCTAAAGTGCCTGAGGGCTACTACACTAATACCTCTACATACGAATTTTATCCATTCCGAGCATATGCACTTGAACTCCCCGCTCAGCTAAGACAATGGGGCTGGCAGACCCAGAACTTTGCTGGGACAGTAGTGATCTTTGGGATGGGGGAGGTAGAGGTGGAGAACTTATCCCCTCACATTTTTATTGATGCCTGGCGGGCTACTTTTGAACCCTTCGCAGGCTACCAGTAGCCCACGGTGTACCTGTTGGACAGCCCTGGTATAGAGTATTCAGAAATGGCTTATCATTCCCTGCTTTTGGGTGCACTTGTGAGTCTGGTAGGCTGTATCTTCTCCTATAAGATATAGTGGGAGATAAAATTCCTCACTCCCAATAAGTAATGGTGCTCTCAGGACAACAACTCTGAGCTGTTACAAGCCTCAAAAAGGTATTGCTATAAAGCTCATTATGAAATAGGTCTTATTGATGAGGTTTGGTCTCCTATGGATGTCAAGGAGACAAATTTTCCAAGGACCTCAAGATCAATACATATCCCCCCCTCCAACATTATTATTCTTGGTGTTTACCAAATATTCAAAAGCAGAAACATCAGGAAAGAATTCTTGGCTTGTACTCTTCTTCCAGTGTAAGGGGTTCCCCAGAGATCTCATTGATAGTCTCCATCCAGAATCTGGAACAGGCACTGAATTTAAGTTCAATGAAATCTCTGTGCACAGAAAGACCAGAGGGCCTACTGGATCAGATTGAAAGTCCCAATAATGGCCAATTGGATACCGTAGAGAGGCTGAGATCAGGATGTAAAAGTTGTGGGACAGGTCAGCAGCATTGTGCTCACTTTGATAAGAAGATGGAATCTGCAGATGTTTTCTACTGTCCTTTTCCATATCAGAGCAAGAAGGAGAAAGAGCGTACCACCTGCACCAAAACTGGAGACTAAGTCAGATGATTTGGTCTACGCAAAAAGCAAGAACAAAAACCTAATAAAAGAGAGACCAGAAAAAAGATTTTTAAAACCCACCAATCGATACCCATTTCTTCTTAAAGCACTCCTACAGAAAATGTCCACGTTATTCCAACCTCTCTGCTCTCTTTAGTCACTGAATTCCGAGAACCAAAGAGCTTTGCAGCAGACCTGACTTTCTTTGATTAGCTTTGGTCGCAGAATATCCTTGGGCAGCTCTGATTATCCTCAGGTTCTGATGTGCTGCTGCCAGTAAAAGATGCTTCTTTTTAGATGATCTGCACATATCTTGCAGAAGAAGGGCCTCGAGGGTCCCAAGCAATTGGTCAGTGGTGTTGGTCAATGGGTATGCCCATTTAGCTCAGTTGTGTGATCTGGGTGGAGAAACAGTAGGTGTCTTTCCTCCATCCGCAAAGGATTATGACTAGTCTTCCTCTGCTGGATCAAATGTTGGGACCATGGATAAGAGACACATTCTTTCAAAGAAGAACCCTAGACCTTTATGTTTCTATATAATTAGAACAGATGGGATGGTTGTCTCCTTGTGGATTTTGGTTTATATGCCATGTTAAAAACTGCTCAATTATCATGTTGTTGTTGTTTTTTAAAAAAATCAAGTTGATTTGCAACATCTAAATTAATCTGAGTCGTTTTCTGTTTTTCCTCTCTCTCTTTTGGAAGGGTATTTGGGTTGTTCAACAATGCTGCTGACAGAGAAACTGTATATGCCTGGTTTACATTCTCCCACTGGCTTGTATATGCAAATAGCGCAGCAAACCCAATTATTTATAACTTTCTTAGTGGTAAGTTGACCTTCTACAATCCATGCAAAAAGAGCTAGTAGATTAATAAAATGCTGCATCAGAACATGCAGTGTTCAATAATACTTTGTTACATTTTACAAGGGGAAAGTTGTATTCCTTCTCTTTTCACAGACCAGAGACTTGGAGAATCTGAGTTATCCATACTGATCTGAGAGATTTCTGTTGTTGTTTTTAGTTTTCTGGACATTTTATATTATATTGCATTTTTGGACACACCTTGTTTTCAGTCACAAGTCAGAAGAATCAGATAACGTATTTTGCATTTATTTATTTATTTATTTATTTATTTAGTATGCTGCCCACTACCCAAAGGTGTCTGGGCAGCTCACAAGCAAAATATACAATTCAGAGAATTAAAACATCAAAATTGCAATAAAATTAAAACAATAAAACATTTACATACAATAAATACAATACATTAACATACTACACTAAAATTGCCATCAGGACCCACAATAATCAGTTAAAAAGCTTCTGGAACAGGGAATTTTTTACTTGGCGCTGGAATGTCATCAACGTCTGAGCCAGTAGGGTCTCACTTGGGAGGGCATTCCATAATCTGGGAGCAGCTGCCGAAAAGGCCCTGTTCCTAAAAGCCACTCCTTTCACCTCCTTGAGGGATGGCTCTTTCAGGAAGGCTCCCTGGCTAGATCCTAATTGCCAGGTAGGTTCATATGGAAGGAGGCGGTCCTTCAGGTATCTAGGTCCTAAGCCATTTAGGGCTGTATGTCAAAACAAGCACCTTGAATTGCACTCGGGCAGCAACTGGTAACCAATGAAGGTCATACAGAATTGGTGTGATGTGTTCCTTGGTGGCCTGCCACCCACCAGATGTGCAGCATGGTTCTGAACCAGTTGCAATCACCACTTGATACCTACACTGGCTAGACCAGTATCCCATTGGGGAAAAATGGCATGCTGAAGAGTAATCACCCAAGTGTCTTCTCGCTTTGCAGAGTATCCTTCATTAGAATGATTATATTGTGGTTGAACAGCTAAATTTGTGATTCGCACCCCATCAAAGAAGGGAGCTTCTTACTCGATTACCATTATGTGCATCTTGTCTCCTGATCGGATTCTGGCCACAAGCAAAATCTCGAGGCCAGTAATTTGGTAGAGAAGAGCTGACTCTTAAGATTTAGCTTTCCATCAATCCATAAAGCTGATCTAAATACTCATGAGAAAGACAGTGTGGTAAACAATCGCAGGGACCTGTGACTGTGACAGGTGAAATGAAGTTTTGGGCAAGAGATTAACCTTGCCCATCCTTTTCATTGTTGTGCAAACAATGGAGGAGGGGTGGGAACTGGGAGACTAAGAAAGGAAATTGAATCCCCACTCTTCTTCTACAGGTTGATAACAAATGTCTGCCCTGGGGCACCCTTCACATCCATGCAGCTTCTCAGAGTAATGTAGGACCCAAGCCTGGAAGAAGTTATCTCCTTAGACTACAGTTCTCATCATCCTGCTTAGACTACAGTTCTCATCATCCAACACGCCTAGTGCCCATGCATGTTGGAATTTTGGGAATTGCTGAAATATGAAAACAAGCTCTGCAAATAATATAAAGCAGCCTCTTTAGAGTCGTCATGTATTGATTTTTTTTTTAAAAAATAAGAAAGATAGGATTCATTTTTACATGTCCGTTGTCTGTTGAAACACAACACACAGTATACGATCTGACGGTGCTTCTGCTACTCTTTGATTTGACAGGGAAGTTCAGAGAAGAATTCAAAACGGCTTTTTCTTGCTGCTGCATTGGCCTTCACCACCACCGGAATCAGCGACTCAGAGGTCAGACCAGCACGGAAAGCCGGAAATCCTTGACCACTCAGACCAGCCATTTTAATCATCCTGCAAAATTCCCAGAACACGTTGCACTGGCCAGCATGAGTGCTCTGCCCGCCCATGGCATTGGGCCTCTTCAGAACTGGTAGCAAGTCTCCCATGTTGCTTCATAACGTTGTAAATTTTCTTGTTTGTTTATTGTTCGTTTACTACGGTCATATGACCCAATTCAATAAAACAACAGGACAAAGAACAGGAACAGCGATAGTACAAAACATAAATGTCAGCACAGAAACTACAACCTCCCAAAAGGTACATATAGGTCAACCTTCTGCCATCAACACGGCCCTTCTATGGATTGCAGTTAAGAAAAATTAGCAACCTGAGTTGTTATATGAGAGTTCTGGTCCGCTAGACAACACACAACCAACCACTTATCTGAGTTCTCTTGAAGTCTATGGATCAAGGGATAAATGCGATCCCTCCTGATTTTCTCATAAAAGTTGCAATGTAGGAGGACATGTGACAGGAACTCTGGGACTCCAGCTCCACACGGACAAAGTCGTTCTTGTCGGGGGATTCCCTGGAACCTGCCCTGAAGTAAGGCAGAGGGGAGAACATTAAATCTTGCGAGGTTGAATGCTCTGCAAGCTCGGGGAGTATGTTGTAACTTTGAGATCTCTGCATCCAGTTGTCCAAACCAGAGCACATCAGACTGACATGGAAAGTTCAACTGTGAACTAGCCAAAAGTTATATCAGCACACAAAGTATGTTTTCTAAAAGAAATCACCGTTTTGTTTGGAAGCACATGTGTACTTGCTTCTCAATTGTTAAAAACAAAATCATCCGAGAAAAATATTAAATTACTTTTGTTTAATATTTTCTTTGATGCAATCTTCTGTTAGGCCTGGTTCCTCAATAAAATATGGTTGTATTTAGTGCTTTTCTTCAGTCTCCAAATACTAATTGAAGAGCCTCGTGGCGCAGTGCTTAAATGCCTGTACTACAGGTAAAACTGTGTTTACGACCTGGAGTTTAATTCCAGGTAGCCGGCTCAAGGTTCACTCAGCCTTCCATCCTTCCGAGGTCGGTAAAATGAGAACTCAGCTTGCTGGGGGGGGGGGGTGGCGGGTAATGTGTAGCCTGCACACTGTAATTAAAAATTGTAAACCGCCCAGAGACTACTTAAAGTGGTATGGGGCGGTATATAAGCAGAACACTTTGCTTTGCTTTGCTTTGCTTTAATTATAAGCAAGGCGGAAATATAACAGTAGAATTAGATTTCATAACCAATACTGGATTGCTCGCCCCATATCAACCCCCTCCTCTCTTATTACATAGTAAAAACAAACAAACAAAACAGATCCAAAGCAGGCAATCAATCTAGTCATGTTATCATATCAAGGTTCTCCTCAAACGAGTCCATGCTCTGAGTAACTGATCTTGATGTAGCCAAAATAGCATTGTCTGCACATAAGACAGGGAATAATGTAAGACTTGGGGTGACCTGGTTAACCCACTTTTACAAGGGTAGCAGAAGGGAGCAAGAGCATGCATGTGCATGCTTGCACGCACACGCACATGCACACACACACACACACACACACACACACTTGAATATGCATATATTCACTGAGCTTACAAAATGTCACCAAAGGAGCTTCAAACTTAGTACCATGGATTGTTCACTGTTGGGATAGCGATGGACTCTAGCCCAGGTGGAAGGGAACTGGAAGGAAATCTCCTGGAAAAGCTTCTTAGATATAATCCCAACCAAGATCACATGCCAACAATAAAATGCTTGGACAAATTAGAAAGTATTTCATTCATGATTGAAAGATGATAAGATAGAAGCCCACTGGAACAAACCGAATCATGATTTCAAAGTCTTGGTGCTACCACCGAAATGGCCCTGCTTGTCACAGGTACTCACAAGGTGAATGGCATGGAATGCACTCATTTAAAACAATCTCTTGGAGAGAAAGGGAAGTACAAGCTGTGCTAGTCTGCTTAAGCAGAAGCAACCAGGAGTATTGTGGTAGTTCAAAGACTAACATAGGGCACTTTTACACGACCCCTAAGATCCACTGGCAACTTAAATTCGGATCAGAGATCTTGGGGGTTTGCTCCTCTTGCTGTGTTCCCACCCCTCCGCACTCCCTTGCTCCTGTCTGCGTGAGGGGAGGGAGAAAAAAGGGAGAAAAGAATGCAGGCTCACCTCCGCTCTGCCATTGAGCTGCTCCGGGAACCATTCCAGTCTCTTTCAGTCTCTTAAAGGGGCAGTGGCAAAACAAACAAACAAACATAAGGCGAGGAGAGCCCAGCACTCACTGCTTTACATCCGCATCAGAAATTTTTCACCTTCGGAGACCAGGTACTTGGAAAATGCGCTGGGATGCGCTTAGGTGGGCGTGGTCGTACTTTATTTTGTTTAAAGTCTGGTGCTGGTGGGAAAATAATTTTAAGCTCCGCATCTGGGAGCCCCTTGCCTCAGATTTTAGGGGTTGTGTAAGAGCGCCCATAGTTTCCATGGACTAAAGCATCTGAGGAAATTGGCTACCAGTTTGCAGAACCTGTTAGCCTTTTATGTGCCAGAAGATTCACTGATGTTCACACTCAGTATTTGAATGTAGTAGCTGGTTCAAACCAGCTAATTACAGAAATTGTGAGTAGTCCACAATTACACTTGTTTATGTTTGATCCTTTCTGGTCAGATCGTACACAGAAGTGTTTGGACTGGAACACCTTCCTTACCATCTGAGGCTGCAATGGCTGGGTCTCTTCACTCTTGAACGACGCCACCTAAGAGGTGACCTGATTCAAGTTTATAAAATCATACATGGTGGGGACAAAGTAGATAAGGAAAAACTGTTTTCCCTGTTGCACAACACCAAAACTAGGGGGCACTAAACTTTTGGGTGCTAGATCTCAAACAAATAAGAGAGTACTTTTTTACCCAGAGGATCACAGCTCTGTGGAACTCCCTGCCAGAAGAAGTGGTGACAGCTGTCAGCCTTAACAGATTTAAGAAAGGATTAGACAAGTTCATAGAGATCAAGGGTATCAATGGCTATCATTATGGATACCGAAGGACAACCTCTGGGTTGGAGAGATAGGCAGGATATCTCTCAATGCCATTTGCAGGGAATTGTAAGCAGGTGAAGACATCTGCTTGGGAATATCCTGAAGTGAATGGTGAGACAGAATGCTGGACTGGATGAGCTGTGGCCTGTTCCAGCAAGGCTGTTCTTATGTTCTTACATTCTTATGATAGGATAGCTTCATTGCGCCTTATGCTAAAGAAAATGCTGTGTCATCTTTTGAGTTGGTTGGTTCATTCTAAGGACGTCTGTGATGTCTGGCATGCCCACAATTGTACATAGAGCAACTGTTCAGTTTTTACCACCAAAAACCATCAAAACCCTCACAGCCAACAAGGATCATTATTCTTCAGCCTTGATCACAGCGACCGAGGATAGATTATACCATAATACCAGCCAACCAGACTTGACAGATAGGAACAGGCTTCGCAAGAAGGGATCCAGTTTTCCCATCAGAACTGCCTCTAAACCGATCGAAGGCGGATGCTGAGGAGACAAGCTTGAATTCCTTTTTAAAGCAGAATATTTTTCCCTGAGGAATGTCCCAATTTTATAGTTCTTCTCCTCTCTGCTCTTGAAAAAAAATCTTATGACTTGATCTCCGGGACACTTGCATGAAGCTGCTACAGGTCTGTTGTCCATACAGCTTCGTACAATTATCCCTTTCTTTTTTAACGGCTGTGCTTAGCTTTTGGGGAAATGGAAGGGCACTGAGGTTCTCTTGATGTCCAAAGTCATCCTTGGCTCCTACTGACCCAAAGTTCCAAATCTTGCCAAGCATCTCCAAAGCTTCAGCGATCTTTCTACCTTTCCTATTTCACCTCCACTTTGTAAAAGAGGGGTGGAAAACCCCTCAGAAGCTGTTGGACTACATCCTCTCCCCCAATAGCCCTTGAAAGGGAGGTGGAGGGCGACCAATCGTCTTGTCCAAGAGGCATGTGAGTTTCATCTGTACATAGCTTAGTGTTCCCCAAACAGCTGTGACCTTCCCATACCCACAACATTCCCTGAGGTTCCCAGAATAGCACTTCCTAGAGCAACTCCTTTCTGTGGCCTTGAAAACAGGGAGACATTTTTAGAGTCTCTTTGGTTGACCAGAGACAGTTGACCATTAGCAGTTTGAAAGCATGTAACTAGAAGTAGATAAATAGGTACCGCCGTAAAAAAGCGGGAAGGTAAACAGTGTTCCATGCACAGAAATGTGTTCAGCCATACCAGCCACATGGCCACGAACTTGCACAACACTGGCTCTTTGACTTGGAAACAGAGATGAGCACCGCCCTGAGTCGGATATGGCTAGTATGCAAGTGTGGGCGGAACCTTTACCTTTATCTTGGTTGACCATATAAAGGGATTATCCCAATATGGATTTCGGATCCCCTGTAGGGTCATCATAGCTACCTCTGATTTTATTTATCCCGTGAATGTTCCTGCCCCTCCATAGGTGAAGTATTATTTATTTATTTATTTTACTTTTATACTGCCCATCTAGCCCTAGGGCTATTCTGGGCGGTTTACAACATGGAATCACATGACAAGCTAGCTAAGGAATACATTTTAAAAAATACAAAGTACAAGGAGCATAAAATATACATAAATCAACAACAATAAACTAAAATTAAACTAAAACGAAGATAAAAATAGCAGGAGATTGATAAAACTGGGGGGGGGGAGAGAAAATAAGCGGTAAAATGAAATGTGTCTTATTGGATGTTTGAGAAATCAGGAAAAGCCATTCTATACAAACAGCTCTTCAATAGTTTTTAAAAAATTTGAAGCGAGTGTGCCAGCCGAATTTCAGGAGGTAGATGGTTCCATAACTGGGGAGCAACCACAGAGAAGGCCCTACTCCTTGTTACAACTTTCTGGGCCTCCCTTGGGGTTGGCACTTCCAGGTGTCCTGCCTGGCTAGCAGGGTGATCCTGCCAGTTCTTCTTGGGAGGAGCCGCTCTGTCAGATACTGAGGATGAACTGTATGGAAAAAATAGGAAGTGAAATGGTGGGTGACTGGGGGGGGGGGACATAAATGGCATATATCTGCCTGACGTCCCCCAGCATTTCAGTTCTTCAAGGTAAAGGGTCCTGATGTTTCTGTGTTATGAGGTTTTGCTTGTGGTCACCCCAAGGAGCCTTCTCTTTTAGCCCGCGGGGGGAAACACAGGGAAGAAGAACTTTTTATTCTGCAAGGGCTTATTTGGAAGGCTAACAAACAAAGCAAAATGTAAAACACAACAAAAAACACCTGCTGATCGCCATTAAATCTGGGTCATAAAGTCGAAACCGGAGCAGAGCGTTTCCCTGATCTGATAGATGTCCAGGAGACAGACCGGGTACGATTGATCTGCAGCAGATCTGATCAGGAGCGACCCGTAAGGCAGAAACCGAGGAGAAGTGCGCGCGAGGCGGGGGGTGACGGACGATCGCTCTGGGATACGGAGCGCAGGGAGAGGAGGGAGGGGGGAATCCCCGCCGGAATGGCAAGAGCTCGACCAATGGGAGGCCTTCGCGGCGGGCAGGGCGCTGTCCAGCCCAGCTTGGTGCTGAAATTGCAGGGCGTGATTGAAAGCGACAGATTTCCCAGCGCCACCCCCCAGTCTCCCGCCGCTCGCTTTTCTTCGCGTCAATAGTCTCTTCTTGCGCACCCTCCGACGAGATGAATCCCAGGTGCTGGATCGCTGTGGGTAAGTGTTTCCGTTTAGACCGGGTCCTCCACCGGCTGACTCCAAAGCGAAGTCCCACTAGCTCCCAACTCAAAGCCCATAGAAGGGCAGATGAACTTCTGGTTGGTGAGAAAGGGACAGCGTTTGGAAAAGTTTGTTGTTTTGACCATATATAGCCCAGAAGCCTACATATTCCTGCTGGGTAGGGAAAAAGAAAAAGTCTGACGTTTTCAAGCTCTTGGAAGACTATATGAGCTTTAATTGCATCAGAGCACCATTACCCATCATTTGCCCTGCTACTTATGGCATCTATTTCCATTCATGCAAGACTTGTACCCTGGGGCACAAGGCAATGGAGAGTGACGTGTTAGCACTTTGTCTACAGCTGGGGGTTGGGAACCTTCAGCCTTCCAGATGTTTCGGACTGCAACTCCTAGAATTCCAAGCCTACATTGTCAATAATAAAGGGCGGTGGGAGTTGCTGTCCAAAACATCTGGAGGGCTGAAGGTTCACCACCCCTGGTCTACAGATATGGATTGATTCTGGATCTCTCAGCTAAACCTGGCACTTTCAATAGGTTCTGCAAGTTTGCAGCCTTCAACTTGGATTTTACTGTGGAGATCCTGACACCTCATCTAGCCAGGACAATTTTATCCATTTCTCTTTCCTTTGCAGTTCCCAACCTGAGCAATAGTCCTGTAGGACTCCAAAGCTTGCCTGATTTGGATATTTTACAGGTCTAATAAAGATATTATGTGCCTTTATTTTTTTACTGTTTCAAATTGTGGATGCATGTGAAGGCAAGAACATTGTACTCAAAATTAAACTTTCTTTTCATCCTCCTCTCTTACCTCAAATGAGAATTAAAAATAGCTAGTTTGTTTATTTTTAAGAATGCTTCCCCCTTCTACCATCTCTTTTTCTGTCATGTAGAACTGTTTAGAATACAAATATTCTGATAGTTCTGAGGATGGAGGAGCTATGCTTAGGTGCACAAAGCTTCCAGGAAAATATATTATTATACTCCTTCAGGACATTCTCTATAGTTTGTGCATAAGTCTCCCATCCTGCAATAGTTGGCAATATATTCCATGACATGTTTCTGCACAGTCCTTAATAGAGATGGGCACGACTAGGGAAAATGACGTTTTCGAGTTGTCGTGTGTCGGAGGTGGCCCATGTCGGCTCGTTTTCGTTTTTCGCGAAACTTCGCAAAAATTAGTCGTTTTGTTTTTCAGTTTTTCGTCTGTCGTTAGTATTGGTTTGGGGGGGTAGTGGGCTCCTGGAGGCACCTCTGTGGGGTGGGTGCCTCCTCTGGCCCGCTATGAAGGGAAAGCGGGCTCCTGGAGGCACCCGTGGGTGCCTCCTATCCTCACCCGCTATGAAGGGAAAGCAGGCTCCTGGAGACCCCTCAACATGGGGGTCTCCTCTCCTCACCTGCTGCTGCAAAAGGGCATGCATAGCCATATGGATATGCATACCAGTTGCAGACTATGAGACCAGTGGACTGGCAGAACCCAGAGCCATAGGGTGATGCCTAAGGCTCTCACACCCGCTGTGTCTCACAAAGAAGGGAATCGTACTTGCGTAGTGCAATGCAAGTAGATCTGGCTTAGGGTTAAGACGGGTTAGCGCAAGGGCTAGGGTTAGGCTAGTTACGGGTGAGGTTAGGGTGGGGTAGTGGGGTGCACCTCTGGGTGCCTCTCTGACCCACTAAGAGGACAGTGTACTGTGGCGTATGGGTAAGGAATCAAGGATTAGGGTTAGGGTTAGTGGGCTAGGGCAGGGTTTAGTGGGCTTTTTGGCACATCCCAGAAGTCTCAGTGGCCAAGTGGCCATGCGATTGGTGGGATGGCTCCAAAAATTTGCATGGTCCACTCCCACATGGCCACTTGGCCAGCCCATCATTGCGCAGGTGTAAATAAAATAAAATAAAATAAAATCAATGGAGAGAGGACAGAGGAGGAGGCATTTTGTTGCAAGAAAAACCCACTGCTACTGTAAAAATTCTGGCAGTTTTAGCAATAGCATTAGCAATTTTCGCATGTTTCTGTGGTGCTTGTGTGTTTTTGGACCACAATTTCAAAAAAAAAATTGTGGTCACCGCCCCATTTTGGATCCCCCGCCCGCACCGCATGGCATGTGGCGAGTGCGACTCGAGTCCGGCTGCCCAGGACAGGAGAGGGGGGGAGGCCGGGACCCCCCCCCCCAGAAACCACCCTCTGGTAGGTGCACTCTGCACTGCAGTGCAGGGAAGCATATTTTCACCTGTTTTTTGGCCCGGGAATGGGGGGGGGAGTTTAAAACTTTTTTCTGTGCCGCTTCCGCTTGAATTGCAGCGGCCGGCAGCGAGTCCGGTGCTGTTGCGATTCGAACTTGCGGCGAGCGACTACTACGAGGATTTCCCCCCCCCCACCACCACCAGAGCAGCCCAGGAGGACAGGAGAGGGGGGGAGGCCGGGGACCCCCCCAAAAAAACCACCCCTCTGGTAGGTGCCCTCACTCAGGCAGGCATATTTCCGCCTGCATTTTGGCCGGGAATCGGGTTTTTTTTAACTTTTAAAAACTTTTTTTCTGTGCCGCGATGCCAGGAACGACCATGACAAATCAGACCCAATTATTCTTTAGTTGGTTCGAGTTCGAGTTCTGGCGGAGTAATTCCCGTTTCCTTTTCCGTTCCGTAACGGAAACGAGGAACGGAAACGGAAACGGGAATTCCACTAAGTCGTGCCCATCTCTAGTCCTTAACATCTAATCTCTTCCTTTGCATGTTTGATTTTACACACCCAAATTATTTACTTGACAATACAGTTTTTGTCAGTTAGACACCAATGTTGTAGTCCAACTTAGTCTCCCAGGGTCAGAGAGCCAAGGCATTGTAATTATCAGTGAGATTATTTGGCACCTGTGCTAACTTTCATGTTTCATATGAGCTCAGATGTAACGCTCACAGATGCTGGTGGGATCATGGATTTTCATAGCAACTAGGAAGCTAAGCAGGGTCGGCCCTAGTTAGTACTTGGATGGGAGACCACCAGGGAATACCAGGTGCTGTAGGGACTTGGGGTAGGAACTGGCAAGACACTGCAGTGTTCCTGCCAAGAAAACTCCATGAACATGGGGTCACGAAGAGTCGGTCACAACTGTAATGACACAACACACATAGTCGTTGTGGGCCCATAGCTATTGTAAGGCAAAGAACCTTGGAGTAGCTTGTTCCTCAGTAGACAATTGAGATCTATTAAATTTACAAAATACTTGTTTCTGAAGGAGGTGAAAGTTGCTAGAACTGATTTGTTAGAATCGATCAGTCCAATTATTATCATTTTTATACTCCCTTTAGAGGTTTGCATATGGGGACTGTTGTAACAAATTCAATAATACCTTGTACCGCTGTTAAACACTGCAATAAACAATCACCATTGACCCTAATATTCTCAGTTGTCTAAGTAATAATAACACATGCCCTATACAAATGGATTTCCTAAAGATCCAGAGTCTATTACAAACAATAGGTTAGGAATTCTTTCAAAGCTAGTCAGTATTTATCTCCATTTTACATACTGGAGAGAATTCTTAATTCATAGCTGAAAGAAGAGCTGAAACTAGGATTCACAAAAACTTACAATACACTGGTACCCTGACTTAAAAGCAACTCAACTTAAGAGCAATTTGATTTAAGAGCGAAAAACTGTTGGCATTTTAACTGCCGCTTTACAAATTTTAGACATGGTCTGCTCGACTTAAAAATATTTTTTTTCATTTTTTTCATTTTTAAACTTTTTTTCAATTTTTTAGATAGGTACTCTGACTTAAGAGTAGTTTGACTTAAGAGCATGCATTTGGAATGGATTAAATTTGTAAGTTGAAGTACCACTGTACATGCAAACTAGACTAGGTGATACCTTTTTCACTAATTGAAAAACAATGCAAGCTGAGCTTTCGGTAGCAGGCTCTCTTTATCAAAGCATTGTCTCAAAATTCATTCATGGCCAAGGATGTAGTCAGCCAGGCACTGAGATTCTTCATGGGCATGGACTATGTCCCTTTGTTTGGAGAGCTGGGCTTGAAATCCTATCCTCGACTTGGATGCATTTTTAACACCAGCCGTATCTCCTGCCCCATCAGAACAACGCCTGGCTGATAACATCGGGCCACGAAGAATCTCAGTGCCTGCCTGACTCCATCCTCTGCCAAGAATGGATTTTGGTACCATGCATTGATAAAGAGAGCCGGCTATCAAAAGCTCAGATTGCATTTTTAAAAATAAATTATTAGTGACCTATAAATGTATCATCTAGCCTAGTCTTGCATTCGTGGGTTGTTGTTTTTGGGTCACACAGCTCCAGCCCTCTTTTTACAACATTTATATGTTAGCCATACTATGCATCTTGACCTCAGTATCTTAATCTGCCCGCTCAATCCCCTCACCATCTTCCCAAAGTATTCTTGTGGACAAAATAATTGTGAGCTAGGCAAAATGAAATGCTTTTACATCCAACCAAATTTAAAGGTGGAGACCAAGGAGACTAATCCCCGGAGAGAGAGAAAATACTGTAATAATATTGATCATCATTATCCTCCTTTTAGAATTGCAGAGCTGCATCCTCAGGTCTAGCCACTATCAAAAAGGCACAGTGGGGAACTGAGCCCTCAACATGAACCACTGAGCTACCCAGCAGTTCATCACTGAGTACTAAAGGAACTGACATCGGCTGGTTTGTGTTCATAGTGAAACAAGAAGGAATCAGTTGGCTTTGTAGGTGCCACATATAACTAATAACAATGTGTAGCCTGCATAATTAAACTGTAAACCACCCAATTACTTGAAGTGTTATGGGGCGGTATATAAGCAGAACACTTTGCTTTTTGCTTAATTTGTTCAAATTATCATTAAAGGCTGTTAGTGAGGAAGGCTATTACTGGTTATTTTGGTTGTAAGTATAAACAGTTTCACGAAATCAATTCAGATAGCCAGGACACATTTACATACAGTAAAGCCCCACCTATCGCAGGGGTTAGGGACCTGATCTGACCCGCAATAATTGAAAATCTGCAATATGTGGATGCTGGGTCAGGTTGGGACTGGGCAGGCTCTCTGGGGGCTCTTGTACTTGCCCCAGGCCTGGCACTGCCCCAAAGAGGCCTGCAAGGGGCTTTCCAGTCCCCCAGAGGCCCCAAAAGTGCTTTCTAATGATCTGGAGGTCACTTCTGGTTTACCGGAAGTCACTTCCGGTTTGTGAGGAAGCACTTTTGGGGCCTCCGACAGGCCTGGGAAGGCCTTTCCCCCTTACCCTAGGGGGCCTTTTTTCATATACTGCAGACCCACGATATATCAGGACCACAGTATATGAACCGCGAAAGGGCGGGGGACAACTGATTCTCCAAATTTAAATATGTTTGTACTGATGATTTTAATTGTTTGATTTGCATTTTACTCACAGTGCTGTTAGTCATCCTGAGTGGGTTTTTTTTTTAGTAATAGAAATGATTAAAATAGAATAAAATAAAATAGCATCTCTGCTGTAACAGGTGGTAATGCAGTAAAGGCATGTTTCAAGGGAATCCAGTGACTGGTGGACATATTATGCACCTATGACAATCACAGCTTCATGACTGCTGGGATTCCAGACTCCATTCAGACAGCTGTTTCTTTCTCAACTGTAAACATAATCACACGCCATGAAGCAAAACTGTTTTTTCTGACTCAACTCATTTGGTTCCATCACTTTAAAGCAAAGTTCTGCTTATATACCAACCCCATACCACTTCAAATATTCTCTGGTCAGTTTACAGTTTAATGACAGTATGCAGACTACAGATTGTCCAACCGCCCCCCACCCACCCAGCAAGCTGGGGTCTCATTTTACTGACCTCGGAAGGATGGAAGGCTGAGTCAACCATGAGCCCTCTACCTGGGATTGAACCCCAGGTCTTGAGCACAGTTTTAGCTGCAGTACAGGCATTTAACCTCTAACCACTGCGCCATGAGGCTGTCTTTTTTAAAATGCCCCCAGGTTATTGGTGCTTTGCAGAGTCGTGTAGCTTTCTTGTTTCTGGAGGCAATCAGTGATTGGGAAATTCTCCCTATATTCTTGGTTAGGCCAGAAATAGCAAGGCGTTGGTCCGGAGGCGCTGGCTTCACAGTCGAATGCTAGGATGTGTTTGCTTGACCTTTTATATGGTCTCTCTCCCTCTTTTTCTAGAGGTGACAATTACCCCTCTAGAAAAGTTACATATGGTAACATATACAAGTACACACTGTACTACAGCACTAGACCAGATCCCACTGATAGGGATATGATTAGTGTATGTCGTATAGACCTGAGAATGGGAGATACTGTTTAAATGATCTGGTTCTGAGTCAAAAGACGAAGTGCACGTAGAGCCAGATGGGGAACTATTTTTATTACCATCGTTTCCCCTTTGGTCTGAGATGGGGGCATAAAAGGAAGAACAGTTAAACATATGCATAGCATAGCATGGGGCACTGTGTTCCTGCACAATCCTGCAGTTGTTGTGTTTCCTAGTGCCTAATTCTGCCCCCTCCCCCATTACTAAAGATTCGGCAGATCTTCCAGGAAAGACAAGCACATCTATTTTACAGATGACTGGGAAGATTTATCCTATTTAGAACCATTAGGGAGAATCTTTTCAGTGATAATTGTGTTTTATTTGGTTGTTTCAACCCATATTGTTAACCACCCGGAGTTCCCTGGGAAGACGGGCGATAAATAAACAAGCAAATGTTAGTAGACATTAGTAAAACCAGACGAAAAGAAAAGTAGAAAAAGGTAAGAAGGTAAATATTAGTAAAATTAAGTCAAAAGAAAATAAAAGCACTGCAGACCTATTGGTGTCTACTCAGAGGTCAGCCTTACCTATAAGTGGCCAATTCCAGAACACCAATGAAGGCCAAAGTGTCTAATTCTGCTTGACCATTTATGTGTCTTGTAGGATGTGATCAGACAGCTGCAAAGACATGCACCTGACCACACCTGAAAGAGTCACTTTAACAGGAGTGATCTCCCTTAAAACAACCCTTCCATATGCCATGGTATTGCTTCATTCCAGTCTCCAAAAGTAGAAACTCAATAACTACACCAAACAGATCCAGCTTGGGCATGGCTGGCTGGACTGCATCTCCCCATGTGTGCGATGCCCAAGAGATAGATCACACCAGACTGCTCCACCAATTGTTGTTTTGACATGTATGACCCTGTAGTGCTAGAGCCCTGGGCAGTTTTCAACATAATGATGCAAGCAACAAGTGGTCCAAATTGCAACCTATGTCTCCATGTGAATACATCCTTGGCCCTCTACTGGTTAGTGTAAACACATCCTTGTTGCACTATTGACTATGCAGGTCAAATAGCAATCAAAGTGCTGGTCATGGACTTCGGGCTTCAAATATATCTTCATTTCCCTAGCCAGCTACATTCCCAGTTGCTTTTAGGGCAGGTGTGTGTGTGTGTGTGTGTGTGTGTGTGTGTGTGTGTGTTTTTGAGACAGAGAGAGAAAGAGAGAGAGAATGTGATGCCATCAAGTTGCATCTGGTATATGCAAGCTCTAATAGGGATTTCAAAGTAAGCGTGATAATTAAAGAAGTGGTTTACCATTGCTATCAGTCAGTGGATTACCATAGCTAAGTGGGGACTCCCTAGTCCTAGTCATGCACTCTAATACATCATATTAAAGTAGCATTTCAAAAACAACAATGCAGTTCTATTTAGAGGCCCTTTCCAACTTGGATAGGCTGTCTAAACATCTCTGAATTCCATGTGAACATCTTCTGTGCAGGCATGCCTAGGGCTGCACTCTGAATCAAAGGCTGCCAAATTTCCCAAAGTGGAAGCTTCTGAATGTGTTAGATTACAACTCTCATCCTCTCCAGCCAGCATGGCCAACGATGGGGGATTAGGAGGGCTGCAATTTGAAATATCTGAAGGGATGTCAGCCTGGGATGCTAGTCTAAAACGTTCACTGAAATCAATAACTGAGTTTAGAACAAGCACAATAACACAGGAGGCAAAGCAGGAATGAGGAACCGAACCAAGAAAAGAGATTGGGACGTATTAGAAAAACAGTACGTGAAAGCCAATACTAAATCACAGCTGAATCAGTAGGGTTTTGGTGAGTCAACACCCATGTAAGTCCCACTGATTCAATTTATATTGATTACAGTTGCAAATTAACACTGAATTTGAGTGTCTGTCCCCCAGTCCAGTGAAACTGAGGGATTTGAAATGTGAAATTCAAGAAGTGAATTAGTGTGTGTGTGTGTGTGTGTGTGTGTGTGTGTGTGTGTGTGTGTGTGCGCGTGTGCGTGCGTGTGGCTGAGTCATTGGGGATCCTCACACATCAAGGGAGCTCACCTGCTCCTTGATGCCCCCGCGTTCTCGCCATTCCTTTTGGGAACGCCCAGCAGGTTATTTTGTTGTTGGTTCCCCTGGGGTGTCCACCCCATAGGTGTCCAACATCCATTAATCCTTCAACAGGTCCCCAAGGGGAGTAGACCCCATCATCGGCCTGTGTCATTAAACACTTTTTGAGGCCTTCGGTTGCCCCCTCTGTGATTCAGCCCTTGTCCTTTTCTGTCTGACGTGACCTTGTCAGTTGTTCCTCTGGATTGCAGTTTTTTGCCTGTTACTTTTACCGCTTGGATCCACCCCAATGCCTCCAAACTGCCACTAGAGCCAGTTCCCACCAGAGCACTGTAGCTGTAACCATCCACTTACGGCCTCCCGCACTGATCCTGCCCATTGCTCATTTCCCAGATCTGACAAATGCACCCCGTCCCCCCCGGTACATCTCTTTTCCAAACTGTTTACCAGTCTTTCCCATTCCGGGCCTTTCCCAGCATCTTCGGCTGTTTCCCCTTTCAGCTCGCCCAGTATGCTCAGGCTCAAAAAAGGCTGCTATGCAGCATGGATTATTTTCCATATTCCAAGAGATGAGAAAGTAAGTCAATATACACCAGAGACAAATGATGAGTAGGATGCAGGATCTGTCTCCCACATCTTGGGGGACTTTGCTGAGGGATGGGTACCTGCCCCTGAACTTCATTGGTCCTTCTCCTCCATCCCATCTCGCTGCTTGTATCACAACTTGGCCCAAGCTTCTGACCCTCTGCGCAGCATTCTCAGGGCTTGGAGAAGCTACTGTTGGGACAAGGGGATGGGTCATTCCCTTTTTGCAGAGCCACCCAGGTAACTAAATCTGGACTCCACGCTATATTCTCTGTTCTACAGGGTTGTTGGCGCTGTTATCTGTGAAGACGTCTGCTCTCCAGACCCAGCCCTCCCGGTGTCACCAGCTGAGACAGAAATGCCTAGCTGCAGGAAATGGATGTGAAAGTGTCTGGACTTTACTGGAAGACGTTTGTTACAGTGCAGGTAACTATCAGGGAATCATACTTTTGCTCCGGACAAACAGATATACCATCTTCTATGTTCTATTCCCATTTGGATAAATGCACATTTAAATTGTGGTTCAACTCATTTCCTTAAAACCGATGCAATGTCCCTACTCCAACCTTGCTTTGTCTGTGTACTGCCTTAGTGACTGAAATGCTGAAATCTTTATTTCCTTTTGGGTATATATTCCTGGGTAACTACAGCTGCTGTCTTCGTGGCCATTATTGTCATCTCTTGGAACAGAGATACACAGATATTTTCAGTCTTTCTCAGATGGAGCATTTTAAAATCAGAATAAATATTATCTACCTCTTTCTTCATCCTGAGACCTGGTCTCTCATTCTGACTTCTTTCTCAGATTTTAACAGATTTCTCCACAAATAATCAAACTGTTTCTTAATAAATTACAATCAGTTGAGGTCCAGACTAGAACCTATAGCTACAGCTTGTTGACACCTGGAAACTGAAGCACAATTGTATGACAATAGGGTGATCTTTCCCTTGGTAGGACAATGATCTCTCCTACAACTTTTAATTTTTAATTCCCCATAGTAAGATTGCATACAGTTTAACCTCATATTTCTTGGCCTACAACAATCCATGACTCAGCAATGAGAAGGGTGGTCAGCCTAACATTATTTCAAAAGAACTTGGGGTTGTGGTTTAAGGGAGGGCAAAGTATTCCAACAAAATGCGAGGGTGATCTCAGGTGCATTGGAAAAAATGTTTTCTTGCTGTTAGCTGTCTATGGTGTTGAGATATTGTCTTGTTCTTGATATGAAGAAGAATATCAGGCCCCAATCTTAATACCACTTTCCTTTTACCAAGGCATCACGTCTCATGGTGTTTCTGACATTTCACTAATACATATCTTGTCCAGTTGAACATTAAATAAATAAGTAGTAAGTAAATAAGACATACACCCATTTGCAAGGCAACTCTGTGCTGGAGAAGCCACCGCCTCTAATCCCATCTCTTTCGACAGGTGATATGATCCATGGTGAGTCAAATGTTTTCTCTTAGCTAACAGGACAAGGCTTCTTTAAGGCAATACAAGTCAATCTAGGTCACCAAACACTCATTATACACAGGTCTTAAATCACAGGGAACATCTGACACTTTTTACTCAACCTAGTCTTTGCCAACAGTTTCTCTACTTCAACAATAAAGGGAACAATAAATGTTTTTTAATCTGACTCGGCCATAAAAGAATTTCTACTGCCACCTAAAAGGAGCAGCTGAATCAACACTCTGAATAAACCTCAGCACACTCATAAAATAAATGCATGCGGTTTAGCACATGTCAAAGATATGCCAAGTTAGTATATTAAAGTCTCCTTATTTTGTTAATTGAATTTTGAGCAGTTCTTGCACCTAATGGACATTGCCCGGTCATTCAGTCACCTGCAGATGTTACGCGGGCTATTGCTTGCTGCTCTGCTTTCAGCAGGCCTCTGAGCGTTTTGAAAGTTAATGTTGTGTTATTAGCAGGAATAACAACGACATTTTGCATCCTTTCTGGGTGGAGCCATTATTTCGCATTAAGTGGTGCAAAAAGACGCAGCCCGTACTGCGATGTACAAATAAACTCTCTGTCCTTTCATATGATTCTTTTTGTAGGGGAAGTCATGACTTGGCAAGTTTCCTCACACCATTTATACAGTAAAACAGAATTTAGAAACACCAGAGCAACATGGTTGTGTTTCTACAAGTCAACTATTCCAAACTTTAGTGTGACAACCTTCCAAAAAAAAAGTAGGAATAATTTGGGAATAAGTCACTTAGGGTCATCAGTAAGTTCATTATTTGATGAAAAACCTTTTTTTTAAAAAAATGGCACATCATGTTAGGCTGTGCAAGCACGTCAGGCAAAACCCAAAGAAAAATCAAAATTTTTTAAAAGACACCTTATAGAGTGTTTTCATTGATGAATCTACTAATTTAGATTTATGGATTAAGTTAGTGAATCTGTCAGGAAACAAAAGTGTAGACCTTTTAATTGTTACAGACATTTTAAGAAGAGCTTTAATGCTTTCAGGCACCTCATCCAGCTGCTGCCTTTAATATGAGTTTAGAGATCATTTTCTTGGTTACTACCAGTTTTAACCAGGTTTCATATTGAATTATTGGTGAATGTACTGCTGCATTTGCAGTTCTTTTCTCTCCTTTTTAACAAATTCCATGTCACCCACTCAACTCTGATTGATGGATGTTTTAACAGTTGGTGCACCATATACTGTAAATAAATGAATGAAAAGTTCCATTTTAATCCTCCTCCTCCTCACATTTATGCATTGTAATCATTTAAATGTATAAAGAGCCAGTCTATATGGCCTTGGGCAAACAGCACAGACCCAGGAGCCCACACACCCCAGGAAGGGAATGGAAAGTCACTTCTGAGTACTCGGTTTAGAGAACACCCTGGCAAGGGTCTCTGTAAGTCACAATTGACTTGATGACACACAGCTATTCATTATTATAGATAGATAGTCTCTCACACACACACATTTCTTCATTAACACAAACTTCTACAGATTCAGGTTTTTGCTTCATCAGACAAATTCTATAAAATAATAAGCCTTGAGTTAACTGCAGGATTTTTTTTTAAAAAAGAAACATGTTGTGTTTGCATTTTATCTGTTCTTATGCTGCATGGTATTAATAATCACCATTGGGTGTTTTTTTTTAATTTCCAGGGAACAACTGCACAGTGAAAGATTCCATTAGCTGTAATAAAGTCATCGAGTTCTTAGTTGACCTCTACCCAGAATTTAAAGACTGCATGTGTACCCAAGACAACTGCAACCTCAAATCATTCCATGGCAAGCAATGCTTCAAAAAGCAAGGTAATGAATCAGCTTTCATCTATGATGCAAAACGTGACACAGAATATTTGCATTGCTGCTGAAAAACAGTTTACCTTTCGGGGCTTGTGACAAGTCTTTTTACCATGACATCAGTCAGTCAGCCCCTCAAGACTTTATGACCCTTCTAAGAAAAATGTGGCCGTACTTGAATTCCAAGGCTTTGGAATAAAGTTGTATACAGTAAATGGAGATCATGAGAACTATAACACCATCTTTAAGTTGCAGTCTATAATTTTAGCCCAGTTAGTCTTTTGGGTACAGTGACCCCCCCCCGGGCTATCGTGGGGGTAAGGGACCCGACCCGACCCGCGATAATTGAAAATCCGCGATATACGGATGCAGGTCGGGTTGGGCCTGGGGTGCCTAGCTGGGGGCTCTTGTACTTACCCCCAGCCTGGCGCTGCCCTTTTGGGGCCTGCGAGGGCCTTTCTGGGTCTTTTGGAGGCCCCAAAGGGCTTCCCTGCGAACTGGAAGTCCTTTCTGAGGCCTCCGACAGGTCCTCCCCCCTTACCCCAGGCCTTCCCCCCCTTACCCCAGGGGACTCTTTTTTCATATACTGTGGTCCCACAATATAGTGGGATCGCAGTATATGAACCGCGAATGGGCGGGGACCACTGTACCGTAAATCCCTGACAGTTGCAATCACCAGTTGAGTAAATTGTTTTAGGATCAATCTTGGGATATGAGTATTTTAAATCATAGTTAAGATCTTATATACTATATTACAAGAGGAAATAATCATTGCTGTTCCAGGCTGTTGCACGTTATTTCATATGACATATCTTTCTTGGGTGTTATTGTGGGTTCAATGTGAACAAAATTAGGGAGCAAAGGAGAATGATTTCAACCTTATTTTCTTACAGTTCTGAGATCAATAGCTTAACACCCGTGCAAAGGGGTGAAAAGACTGTATATTCTGGTTTATAATGGTGAAGGATGCTGTCATCCCCCTTAATTAAATGTTGCTACGACTGACTAGTCTAGATCCAGAAATGGCAGGAGAAGGGAGGGAGAAGAGTAAAATTGAAAGGGGAGGTGGACATTAGAAGACAATAAAATCATGCAATAAAAATACAGTGGACCCTCATATAACAAACGGTTTGTATAACATAAAATCTGTACAACATAAAAAATTCCGGAGATAGGGGAAATTTACTTAACAGAATCGTCTATGGAGCAAATCTGTACAACATAAAAATGGTTGCAATTAGGGATTACCTGTACTCTATTTTCAGTGCATTTATATGGGAAATTTGTATAAAGGAAAATTTGCCTAATATAATTTCATTTGGAACAAATTAATTCCTTTATTCAAGGTACCACTGTACATAGTCACTTAAAGAAATGGAAGAAAATGACCAGAAGGAAGTTTTCCCATTCCTCTCCTGTCCGTCCTCTGAAAACTACCAGTATCATCACCAAACACTCTCTGCAGAGTCTGGAAGCCTTCCTAAAAAAATTATTATGTAAACAAGTATTTCCACATGTCCTGTCTAAATTATTTTGGAGTCATGTCTTTCTTTCACAGGAAAATCAGAGTCTTCTGCTGCTGTGGATATTCCATTAAATGTTCCGCAACAGAAAAAATCAGAAGGGGTACTTCCCTCGGTTGGAAGAAGAAAGGACTGCTCTGCTGCGAGGGAAATATGCCAGGCAGACTACGCATGTTTTACACAGTATCAGACTTTCCTGAGGGTCTGTTCAGTCCAATGTAACCCTCAGGTCGTGGGCGCGCAGTGCTTGGCATCATGG
Organism: Phrynocephalus versicolor; assembly: GCA_023846285.1. Classification (NCBI taxonomy): domain Eukaryota; kingdom Metazoa; phylum Chordata; class Lepidosauria; order Squamata; family Agamidae; genus Phrynocephalus; species Phrynocephalus versicolor. Next base: position 30,438,693 of record JAHTLZ010000122.1, on the reverse strand, counting down.
AAAGCCCTTGAGGGCACAGTCCTGGTGAACTGCACCTGCCCAGAACCTGTGCAGGAAAAATGCACTGAAGTATGGGAAAGTATCTTTAATAACACCTGTTTACGGCACACAGAGAAGTCCCAGGCCTCCACAGTTACTAAGGGCATCCACACAGATGAGGGAGCTCAAGGTTCCCATGCTGGTAAGTGCTAACAACAAGTCATTCGGTAAATGGAAACAGGTTGGAATAGCCAGAAACATGGGTGTGGTAGTCAGTTTGTAGTCACAAATGGGTGGTTGTGTTATCAGCCACAATGGTATTGTGAATACCCAGTGTTAACTATGAAATAGTTACACTGCAGGTTATTCTGATCTTACTGTCTACTAGATGTCTGTGTTGCCCCCCTGACCCCGTTCATGCACCAATAGGTGCTCATGACTTGAGTTTCAACCCACCATGAGCCCTTTTGAAGATACTCCAATTCAATCTCTGTCTACGTTGATGCTAGATGGGCCCTCATGGTCAACCCTGGCCTAGCATCTGCTTCCAGATGCTTTTAGTGTTTCTGGCTAGGAGGTGGCACCACCTCTCAGGGAGCAACAATTCAATTTCAACTACCTCCTCCAAGGGCTCGGATCTTCTGGAAGCATCTGAAGACCACCTCTGGCTTGCCTGACTCTCTGTGCAGTCTGGTCCTGATAGCTTGTGGCTTAGGTTTCTGGCTGTGAGTTTGATTCCCACTGTGCCTCCTTGATAGGGGCTCAACTTGATAGCATATAGATGTCTTCCTGCTCCCCAGTTCCATGATGTTGTTGATGATGATGATTGGAAGAGGACCCTTCCAGTGAGAACATGGCAACTCTCCTTGTTCCCCGTTCCTTCTTAAAGAAACAAAGGAGAAAAGTGATTGCACTCACATGGAAGACACATCCAGTGAACTCACTGGGTCTCACTAAGAAGTACACGTGTGTAAGACTGGATTGTTGAAAAGAACAGCACTTATTTACTAGGAAATGTGAAATTACTGGCATAGTGGCTCACTTTTATTAGGCTGCCCCCCCTCCAGGGTCTCTCCCCACCCCACCTACATGCAATCAAACATAGTTTGCAGTCATGTGCCAGAATCACCCTGCAATCCATTTTGCTTGTGACCAACCCTTGTTGTCTCAGCTGGACACCCTCCTTTCAACACCGATAACCACGGAACCTTGACTGTGTAACACCAGGTCATTTGAATTCCCTCTGCCTGGATTCTCTTTTAACTTTAGATTGCTTTAATTCAATGTTGCCAAAATGCTATTTACCCAGATTTGTGATTATGCCCACATTTCAGGGTATCCTTGCCAACTGAGGCAACTGAGTCTGACTTGCAAGCCCGATAGTTTGATAACAGAGCATTGAAAAGACATTAATTGATATGAACGAGCCTCGGCCATATTTTGCAGCTGTTGCATTACGCAACCACTGCACAGAAATCCAAATCAGGAACCACTCTGAACTCAAACTGGATGGCCCATGTCTACTTATCAAATGACCTATTCATTGTATTGTTTTTCCATGCTGTGCCTACTCTGTAAATGTAGGAAAGTGCAAAAAGTAGGTAGTCTTTCAAAGTGATCATGCAAGACAAGATGCCTTGAAAAGACCTCATAATGCTCCTGGTCTTGGATTATACCTCACAGTAGCTGGCAATCTTAATTTAAAATCTTTTTTGTTTGTTTCATTAACGTGAAACTATTTCCAATTACCGTTCAAATTCTGGTCCACTGAAGCCTACACTGTTTCACATTCAAACACATAATTAAAATGCCATGTACAAGCCGCTAATTTTGTCCATATCTCTCTTGTTGTAGATCAACAACTGAAAATAAAATCACAATGGAAGTCATCGGCTCTTTCAAACCATGGTTGGTAAACGTCCATTCTATGTAGATATCTTCTTTGTACTCTACATACTCGTAGACTGTAAGTGATACAACCCAGACCCCATAAGTTAACACAACAAACACACTGAAAGATTGGGAAACATACTGTGCCCATCCTTAAAGGATACCACAAAAACCATGTAAGTACCGGCAGAATCAGGGATGCTGAGGCTTGCTGGGAATAGCTGAAGGGCAACAAAGTGGTGCAGCTGGAGGCTCTGGGGATCAGAATATACACATTCAGGTTCTCTCCACTGCTTCCCTTTGGCCTCAGCAACACAAGCTCTCTTGGTGGCTCCTGTGCTTTGGCCCTTCACCCCTTTGCTCCTAAGAGCCTTGTTCCCTGTTGGTGTGTGTTCCTGCCTTCCTCCTGAAGGTACCTGTGTGCTCCAGTGATGCAGCCTGCCTTGCTTCTGCATGTTCCTGCCTGCTCCACTTGTTCCAGTCCTACCCCAGTGTCTTCCAGTTGCCTCACAGACCTGGCCCCAGTGCTCTGGTCTCGGTGTTTTGCCTGTTCCGGCTTGCTGCCCACAACTTGGCCATGATAATTTCCAAATGCAACTGAAGCAATGACTGCTTATATATGAAAGCCTTCTGTAGCTGAAGAAAACCCATCTGGCAGAATTTTATTTATTTATTTATTTATTTATTTATTTATTTATTTATTTAATCATTTATCCATTCATTTAAATTTTTCACTGCCAATCTTCCCAGAGGGGACTCTGAGCAATGTACAATATAAAACACAATAAAAATATTAAATAATTAAAAAATAACCATATAAAACTGACAATATACATATAAATAATTATTGGGGTAAGCAGTGGGGCTTTAAAAGAGATGAATGGCCCATGTCTGCCTTCCTGCACAGAGTGAGATATTGCAGGAGCAGCATTAATAGCCCCACACACCCCAGTGAGTCTTCCATAACTGAGGAAGGGATTGCTGCTGGAGGTATCATGGATGTCAACAACGCCTTTCAACTTATTAACCACGATGGATTAGCCTGTGGAATTCAAGAAGCTGCCAAAGCTTTAGACAGTCCCCAAGCCCACCTGTGTGTTCTTGCATCCAATTGTGATGAGCCCATGGATGTCAAGTTGGTTGCTGGTTGAGCAGCCGTAACCAACTATGAGCTGTGTATTACTGTATACATTCTCTACGTCAGCCTTTTCAAAGCTGCAACCTGCAGTTTTGTCAGACTACACTTTCCACCTGGCCCAGCTCGATTAACGGATCTATGGATGGCAGGATTTGAAGTTCAACAAATCTGCATTGTGCCTAATTGGGGAAGGTGTATGTCAGAACGAATGCAGGATAATTGCTAATGCCAACACAGTTTCGGGTGAGCAACTGGGGAAAAGGTAGATTCTGGTGCCCACTGAGCCATGACCCTCAGTGTTTATCGGCCAGCCACTTTCTTTTGCAGCCTAGCCGACCTCATGAGATTGTTGGGAGGATAAAGATTGGAAGAAGGGAGTCACATATGCCAGTTGGAGCTCATCACGGGAAAGATGGGATTTAGAAGAAACAGATAATAAATGACTCAAATTTTTGGTACTTATCAGATTGATCAGGCCTCATTTTCACTTCCCTAAAATTGCGTGTTCCTGTTCCTTTAGAATACAAACATCGGAGGTCCTGCTTCCAAGTCAATGTTGAGTGTGTTAATGACGAAGTCTGTAACAGGCAATTAGCTCTGTATCTTCAAGCTTGCCACGTAAATGGAACACAGTGCAACACTCGCCAATGCCAAGCGGCCCTGCGGTCCTTCTATGAAAACATGCCTTCGGGCCTTGCCCACACGATGGCGTTTTGTGACTGCGTCCAGTCGGATGAAAACTGCCATCAGGCCAAAGGGCTCCTTCATGGCAGGCCATGCGCGGTGCATGCCACTCCAAAGCCTTCCTGTCTCAGTGTGATTCATTCGTGCCAAGGAAACAATGTCTGCTGGTAAGTAAGGAGGTAGATTGTGTTTGCTTTCACATGTGTGGCCTCTCTCTCTCTCTCTCTCTCTCTCTCTCTCTGAATATAAAGACCAACAGCTTCATTCTGCAACAGCAATGGGGGAACCGTGCAATGCTCTGCCCACCCCCAAAGTTTTCAGGAGCAGTAGGAGGCTCCGCCAGTTGTCCTCGCTGGTTGTGCTCCAATAGGAGGCTTCGGTTTCTCCAAACTATTCTTTATATTCAGTCAATGCACCTCTTATAGGCATCTCAGATCAGCTATGGCCCAACCCACTAGATCTTCTCAGGCTCTCGTGCTTCGGGCAGCCCCTCTTAGAGAGGCCTGCAAAGCAGTCACGCGGAACTGGGCCTTTTCTGTGGCTGGCCCGTTGTTGTGGAATTCCATCCCTGGCGAGGCTGGCCTTGATGCAGTCCCTGCCAACCTTCAGGAGAGCTTTGAAGACCTGGCTCTTCAGGGAAGCCTTTGGTGACCAGCGATGTTGTTGTTCTCTTGTATTGTTTAGCTGAGCGCCTGTGTTTATGTTTTATGTTTTTTACATATTGTTACATTTCTGATCTTGCCAATTATCTTTCGCTATGGTGGTTGTGTTTTTTTTTAATCTCCTTGAACTTGTGCACCACCTTGAGTTGTCTCTGCGCAAGCAAGGCGGTGTAAAAATTTCAAATATGCTAAACTAATAAACTATCTCTGTATTAATTGAGCAGAGGTTGTGGTAAGTGTTTAACATACACTAAACTAATAAACTATCTCTGTATTAATTGAGCAGAGGTTGCGGTAAGTGTTTAACAATTAGAGCTATAGTCCAAGCTTGATGAAGCACATTTAAACCCCTTCACTTTAGAATGGAAAAGTTAAATTGTGGATCCCATTCAAACTGTGGGGAGTCACATTTAATATTGGTCAAACCATGTCCTAGCTGTAAATTTCTTGATTTGTACCTCCCTTTGAATCTCAATTTTTCCCTTTTTGTTTTGCTATTTGCCTTTCTCTCCTCCATCTTTCCCTACATCTCACCATGAATGAATAGTAGGGGTATTTATATATGTACATGGGTATGTTCTCTGATGTTCTGTAGGAGCAAGTATAAGGCCTTCATGTCCAAGTGTTTAGGACACATCAGCCAAGCGTGCCTTCAAGATAAAGACTGTCTGCAGTTTTTGGATTCAGACGATCTGATCTGCTCCAACAGCACAGATTGCAGAGCTGCTTATGTCAGCTTGTGGGGATCTGTCCTTCAAGTCGAATGCACCTGTGACGCCCCATCCGTAGCAGAGCAGTCTGCATGCAAATGGTTCCACCACACACTCCACAGCCAGTCTTGCCTCAGTAAGTTGAAAGATCAAGTCTTTTTCAACAGAAAACAGAAATAAACCAAAAACCCAGTGTCTTTGGTATCAGTATCCACTGATCCACCTATCAACGGTCTAAAATGTTTAAAACATTTAACAGCTTAATATACTGTATATTTCTAAAAATGAAGTGACCAGTAGAGGAATCCAGGGACTATGCTATGCCCAGGGTTGGCTAGAGCAGGGCTGTCCAACTTTGAACAACCCACGGTCTACCTGAAGCTCCTGAACTTTCCCACAGTCGACTCTTCGGGCTCCTGGATGTCCCGGCGATCTACTTTTAGAAGCGTGTGTGCGTGCACGTACATGCATGCACACACTTCAACAGTGTTCCCAATTAGGAGGGCAGAGAGCGCTATAGAGGAGTTGAGTGAGGGCGTGGGGCGTCGCAGCAGCAGTTAAGGGAACAAATCTGGACCAAACATCTGGGGCGGGGGCGAGGGCAAATTTTTGTTCTGACCACACAGCTGCTGGTGGTGGGTTGGGAGGCTGGCAGAGGCCCAGTGGTCTACTTCAAATGGCCCCGCGGGCTCCTGATCGCCCGCGGGTGATGAGTTGTGGAGGCATGGGCTAGAGAAATACATAAATTTCTACGACATCATTACCAGAATGGCTACTAGAAGGAGCCAGAGACCATACTACAGTATGTAGGATGTCTGCTAACTAGTGATGGGTATGAAATGAAAAAAAATGTGTTTCATTTCATTCTGTTTAGTCTCCCTGCGTTTTGTTTCGTAGTGTAGCGAAATTTTTCAAAAAAAGTTACTTACAAAACAAAACGAAATGAAATGAACCCCCCATGGGACCAGTGCTCTGGTGCGGTGGGGGATTCAAAAGCCTCCTCTCCACCGCCTCCCAGCTGATTTTGATAACTTGATTGCAGCTGGGAGGCAGGGGGTAGGAGGAAAAGGAGCAGCCAGGCTCCGTAAGTTGCTCCTCTAAGACATTTCTTCCAGACATTTAACCATCCTGGTTGCCTTCCTCTGAACCCGTTCAAAGTTGCCAACATCCCTTTTAAATTGAGGTGTGCAGAACTGAACACAGTAGTCCAGGTACTAGACAATCCAGGACAATCTTCAAAGATTGAAGTGTTACTAAATGATGGAATGAGTTTTGCTGCAGGGTCCACCTATCTTTCACATTACTGCTTGTTGTTGTTCTGTAATATCCTCTTCTATTTGAAGATCAAATATCAGGTGGAAAGATGGACCTTTACTCACCCTATATGGATCTACCTGGAGAAAGACTTCCAGCAACTGGTGAACAGTCTCTGTCTTACGGTAAGCTTGAGTTTTAAAAAGAAAAATATTTTTGAAGGTGATATTATGAAGAGCTGCATGGGCTCCCTAACAAAACTGCCTAAAATGTGAGGCCAAGTAATGAAACCAAATCATTTCCATAACAATGATGTGGCCTGCTCTAGGGAGCTGATGTTTCCACACAACTTCCTGAGCCCTTTAGGGAGTTTCTTACTGATTTGGCCACTGTCTGTGCCAACCAAGTCTTTGCCTGGGCTACAGAAATGCTGGGGCCATTGACTTAACTCCACTGGAAAGTGCCTATTCTAACATAAAAAGTATGTGAGATCCTGCTTATCAGTAAACCTACAAGCAGATGAAGTGTTCGCCTAATGATCAGAGATGCTGATGACAGGAGACTCATGGCCTTTTTCATGTAGCAAAGAGTTTTCTGTACATTTGATTACAGATTCGGGGAACTGGATCTCCAAAGAAGCACTGTGATCTAACTGCAATAATATATATCTTATAGGTAAAGTTACTTGCCACTGTTCTGATGTAGTCACTATAGTCTTGCCAGTCAAAAGGTGGATGCAGCCAGAACGGTGGGTTTTCTTGCTGATAGCTTTAGCATGTGCAACCATGGGTGAGGAGCTATGGGTGCAAATCAGGGTGAGGAATACCTCCTCAAATAAAACAATGTACAGTATTGATTGGTTACACCTACCCACCAGCCGGTGCTTTAGAGAAGTTTGATATGCACTGGGTTGGTTGCAAAATAAGCTAGGTCCCTTTGAAGTTAATGGCACACTAGAGCAGTGGTAACGAACCTTTGGCACACCAGATGTTTTGGACCACAACTCCCAGAATTCCAAGCCTGTATTGCCAATGACAACAGACTATGGGAGTTGTGGTCCAAAACATACGGAGTGCCAAAGATTCGCCACCACTGCACCAGAGTCATAGCTGAATTTAAGTCTCACTGATTTCAAAAGGAATTAATTTTTTCTAATTTGGTCTAACTAGAATATCATACTTCATATTTGAAGTTTTGGACTTCCTAGTCAAAGATCTAAACTTTCTGTCTTTGAAATACTATGGCAATAACCAGCTTATTATGTGGATGCAGCTTCAGGACTGACAATTTCTGCTGTTTCTGACAATCTGACAATATATGTGGCTCAGATTGTCCCCAAGCAGAAGGAATGCTACTAGATACACACTCTTGACCTTAGGGGCAATTTATTTTCCTTCTAAAGCTTCACTGTTTATAAGAATTCAAGAAATGGGAATAGTTTCTTGAGTTACCAAGACCTTCTTAATTGCCACTCAGCTAAACAGTACATTTTCCGTTTAAATGCCAAATTTATCTGTAAGCTAACAGTGTGGTCAAACTTGTGAAGAATTCACTGCTTGAGTAATTAAATGCTGTATTGTCGTCAGAGATACCAGGGATGGGGACTTGAGTTGTAGGGCAAGGTGTCAAGTCAGACTAAAGTCACACATTGGTGCCATGGCTCAGATTCAATTCAGGCTGCTTTTGCACGACCCCTAAAATCTGCTGGCAACTTAAATGCAGATTCCCCCAACGTGGTTTTTGTTCTGCTTCCTGTGTCCCCACCTCCTGCACTCTGATTCTATTGCTTCTGTCTGTGGTGAGGGGAGAGAGAGAAAATGCAGGCTCACCTCTGCCTGCCTTCAGCAGCAGCTAATTGTTCCAGCCCATTAGGATTCCTGTCTGTTAAAAGGGGGGGAGGGACCAACAAAACCAAACAAAAAGCGGAGGAGGGCCAGGCATGCAATGCTTTAAAACAGCAACAAGGAACAGCAACAAGGATTTAACCTCCTCCAGACCAGGTACTTGTAAAATGCACTGGGGCGCGCTTAAGTGGGCACGGTCGTACTTTTTTTTTTTTAAAGTCTGCTGCTGGTGGGAAAACAATTTTATGCTCCACATCTGTGAGCATTTTGCAGCGGATTTTAGGGGTCGTGTAAAAGCAGCCTCAGTTGGAGGAAGAGTGTCAAGCAAATCAGACATAAAAACCCTTGATTTTCGAAAGGCAAACTTCCCTCAGATGAGGAAACTAGTTAGAAAGAAATTGAAGGGGAAGGTTGGAAGAATCCAATCTCTTCAGAGTGCATGGAACCTGTTTAAAACAATGGTAACAGAGGCCCAGCACAAGTGCATACCACAAAGAAAGAAGAGCTCATTTAAGTCCAAGAGGGCACCGGCATGGTTAATGAGTGGAGTTAGAGAGGCAAAACAATAGTAAGGGCGCACCTGGAGTATTGTGTACAATTCTGGTCACCGCATCTAAAGAAAGACATAGTGGAACTGGAAAAGGTGCAGAAGAGAGCGACTAAAATGATTACTGGGCTGGGGCACCTCCCTTATGAGGAAAGGCTAAAACATTTGGGGCTCTTTAGTCTGGAAAAAAGGCGCCTGGGGGGGGATATGATTGAAACCTACAAAATAATGCAGGGCATGAATCAAGTGGATAGAGGGAATCTCTTCTCCCTCTCACAAAATACCAGAACTAGAGGACATCCACTCAAATTGAGGGCGGGGAGAGTAAGAACAGACAAAAGAAAATATTTTTTTCACCAGCGTGTTGTTAGTCTATGGAACTCCCTGCCACAGGATGTGGTGATGGCATCTGGCCTGGATGCCTTCAAAGGGGGATTGGACAGATTCCTGGAGGAAAAGTCCATCACAGGTTACAAACCATGATGAAGATGTGTAAGCTCCAGGCTTAAAACCGGGGTACTTCAAGGGCCAGATGCAGGGAAGTGGTATCAGGATATCTAGTCTCATGCGCTCCCAAACGCATTTGGTGGGGCCACTGTGAGATACAGGAAGCTGGACTAGATGGGGCTTTGGCCTGATCCAGCATGGCTCTTCTTATGTTCTCATGTTCTTATGTTATATTCTTATGTTCAGTATTTCCCCCACAATGATTTAGATATGACTTGAGATGCAAACCTCACCCATCCCTCCCTTTTTTTGGGGGGGACTTGTTTCTAACAAGGACTAAGACTTGGGACTTGGAACCAAAGATTCCGACTTGGGAAACTGACTCAAATACTTACCAATATACCAGAGAGATACTTACACAGCAAGCACTAAATGCTGTTCTTGGATCTTCTAAAGCTTTAGACCAGGCCCCTTTCAGTGAAAAGCAGGGCATGATCTACCCAGAATAAAATGGTTTAGTATCTCATCAATTTTATACTAGTGACATACACACATCCCTGCTGCTCTTTGTGAAATCCACAGGCAATAAAATGTGAAATGTGGGGGGTGACTCATAGCGTTTAATTTTTACTCTAAATATTGACACTAGACCCAAGCGTTTGGAACGACCATTTTAACTAGCCCTTGAATTAACTGCTTTCACTATTTAATTTCAGACGACACAATCCTCATCGCGATATACGTCTCTTGCCTTATCCCCATCCTTGGAATCATCGTGCTGGCTTTGTTAAAGAGCAGGTAATGGTGACACCGTAGGTTGCTAGTGAGCTTCACAGCACCTCGGGAAAAACGTGTGGCTCTCCTTTCCAGTAGGCGCACCGTCTGAAACTCACAGCTATTTTAGCTGGGTGCCTCCCAGAAAAATCCAGAGCTTCCAGGTTTTCAACAAAGAGGAACTGGTTTCTCAATATTTATTTATTTATTTTTACAACTTATCTGCCGCCCACTACCCAAAGGTCTCTGGGCAGCTTACAATAAAGAATTAAAACAGTTAAAACATCAAATATCAATATATAATTAAAACAATAATAAAAACCTTACACTGAAATCATTACACTAAAATTGCCATCAGAGGATCCACAGTCTGTGTTGTATCAATTAAAAAACTTCTGGAACAGTAAGGTTTTTGCCTGGCGCCAAAATGTCATCAATGTTGGCGCTAGGCGGATCTTACTTTGGTGGGCATTCCATAGCTTGGGGGCAGTTGCTGAGAAGGCCCTGTTCCTACAAGCCATCCCTCTCACCTCCTTGAGGTATGGCTCTTTCAAGAGGGCCCCCTGGCTCGATCTTAATTGCCGGGTAGGTTCGTATGGAAGGAGGCGGTCCTTCAGGTATCTAGGTGCAAGGAATGTGTATCAAGCTGAGAAAGACTTCATTTTATAAACCCTATGAGCTGAGAGTTCATGAGAGAGAGAGAAACTGAAGATTGGGCTGTTAAACTCAGTCAAAGGCATACTGCTGCCCTTGGAAGGAACAGCAGCACTGGTAGTAACAGCAGCTGTAGTAGTTAGGGAGCACCGAGATGTACAGCTTAGCAGGAACACTTAGGACTCTAGCTTCCTAGAAACAGAGAACACGACCTAGCTCATGTTAAGTACTTCCTGATCCCATTTATTTCGAGGAGAGAACATCTGCTTCATTTTCTTCTCGGAATCAATGGGACCCCAAGGTACTTTAGCAATGACTGGGTCATACCCAAAGTTTGCACAGCGTCTGATAATGGCTATTGATTTCAGCCCAGAAGCTTGAATAACTCATGTTTCATGGATATTGAGGATGATGCTAATGCAACACTTATGTGTTTGTTTCCAGAGCCTGCACAAATGCTTATCAGGCCAAGACTGTTTCACCGGCTCATTTATCTGAGAAACTTATGACACCAGAGCAAGCATGGATCGTCAGCGTGGATAATGCTCATTCAGGTTCCTCTCCTTAGGCAATCAGCTACACATGGGTGGCAATAGATCTCCTGAGGTTATAAAAAGGGCAGAGCACTGCTCTGTGCCTTCAGCAAGCACAAGGCAACTTACTGTGCCAGAGACATATCTTTGGAGCTCTGTTTCATCCTGTACTGTATTTCTAAACCCTGGGTTGATATGTCTGATTTTAGACTGGCTCATAAAAGTTGTGGACATTTTCCAAGAGTGTCCTGAGAGCCGGACTGGATGTTATCTTGGGAAATCCATGCTCCTAAATCCAAACAATGTTTGCCATGAAAACATGTATGGTATGGCAAAGAAGGCACTTATTGGGGAGAAGAGGTAGGTGGGATGAGCATTAACCTTTCCTGTCCTATTAAAAACACCTCTCACAGCATTTGAGCCCTCAGTCAGGCTTACTTTTGGCTTCAGAAACCAGGTAAAAACTAAAATGGATGAAACAGCCTATGTTGTGGACCACTCCAGATGTTTTGGACCACAACTCCCAGAATTCCAAGCCTAGACTGCCAAAGACAAAGGACTGTGGGAGTTGTGGTCCAAAACATCTGGAGTGCTGAAGGTTTGCCATCACTGGCCTAGGGTGCATTTGTTTACAAATTAGGCGAGGGAATAGGTAAGCACCCCGTTTTACCATTTCTCTCTCTCTTGGAAATGTACTTCCTTTTCTCCCTTACAGGTAGGGTTGCCAGATCATGAGGGTTCCTCTGAGCTTTTGGGCCAAAGGCCTCGTGGCGCAGTGGTTAAATGCCTGGACTGCAGGTAAAACTGTGCTCACGACCTGGGTTCAATTCCTGGTAGCAGGCTCAAGGTTCACTCAGCCTTCCATCCTTCCGAGGTCGGTAAAATGAGTACCCGGCTTGCTGGGGGGGGCAATGTGTAGCCTGCACACTGTAATTAAAATTGTAAACCGCCTAGAAACTACTTGTAGTGGTATGGGGTGGTATATAAGCAGGACACTTTGCTTTGCTTTGCTTTAAGCCGAAGCGGTGGCACTGAGGGAGGACCTTTGTGCTGCCCTTTCCATGATTTCTGCAAAAAAGCAGCTTTGTGAGCTGCAGTGCTGGTGGTCCACTACCTTCTTTGCTCCAAATGGTACAGCAGGCCCAACGGATGTGCTGAAAAGCCAGTGGTACCTTGTATAAAGGAATTAATTCATTCCAAATGAAATTCTGTTAAGCAAATTTTCCTTTATACAAATTTCCTATAGGAATGCATTGAAAATGGAGTACAGTAATCCCCCACCTATTGCAGGGGTCAGGAACCCGCCCTGCCCAACAATAATGGAAAATCCGTGATATGCAGATGTTGGGTCAGGTCATGACTTGGGGGCCTATCTGGAGCCTCCTACAGTTACCTGAGGCCCGGCACTGCCCTGAGTGGGCCTCTGATGGGCTTCCCAGGCCTGTTGTAATCCCAGAAGTGGTTTGGGTTATCCGGAAGTCACTTCTGGTTTTCTGGAAGTGACTTCCGGTTCACTGGAAACTACTTCTGGGGCCTCTAGCAGGCCCAGGAAGCCTGTCAGAGGCCTGCTTAGGGCAGCATTAAGCCTGGGTTAAGTGCAAGAGGCCTCAAGCAGTTCCAAGCAACTTGCCCCAGGGGGCCTTGCATTTCATATACTATGGTCCTGCAATATACCGGAAAAGCAGAATGGACGGGGATGACTGTAATCCCTAATCGTGACCATTTTTATGTTGTACGGACTCGCCCCATAGACAAGTCTGTTAAGCAAATTTCCCCTATCTCCAGAATTTTTTATGTTGTACAGATTTTATGTTACCCAAACCTTTTGTTATACGAGGGTCCACTGTAGGGAGGTGAAAAGACCTGGGACAGAGTGAGTCCATGAATTCACCTGGGTCTGTCCTGCCATTTGCATACACAAATACTCACAAACACCCACAATGCTGAGCAAGTGAGCCTCGAGGCAAGTGCAAGAGGAGGCAAAGGGGTGCCCAGGTTTTAAAGACACTTCACACATAAAAATCAAACTTCTCTGGTGCGCTCACTCTGAGATTTGTCTCCCGACCTGGAGAACCAAAAAACCCATGTTTCCCTGAGACTTTAATGAGCACCCAAACAACTTACAACTTCCTGATAGGATTGGCAAAGACATTGTGCCATCTGAGGCAAGGCAGCAAATAACACACCTCATGGCGCAGTGGTTAAAATGCCTGTACAGCGGCTAAAACTGTGCTCACAACCTGGGATTCAATCCCAGGTAGCAGGCTCATGGTTGACTCAGCCTTCCGTCCTTCCGAGGTTGGTAAAATGAGTACCCAGCTTGCTGGGGGCAGGGGTGCAATGTGTAGGCAGAATACTTTAATTAAAACTGCAAACTACCCAGAGATTACTTGAAGTGGTATGGGGCAGTATATTAACAGAACACTTTTGCTTTGCTTTGCTTTGCTTTTGCTGCAACCAAGGCACATGTTCCTTATATCATTTTGGCCTGCAAGGTGGAAAATCCCATAAGTGCCCCTTTCCTTTCTTGGCAGTGCAAGAGCAATACTTTCAACACCTAACAATTTGCCTCTCTCTTCCTCAAAATCTTCTGACTGAAGTGGTGGTCTCATTCTCATTTTGCTGTAGCGCTGGCCCTGTTCCCTGTAGTGTAGTCTCCCTCACCCACCCTTTTTTTCATTTTTAGCTTTAGGTATTCATGGCATATCGAATTCATGTTCCAATACAGAGGCCACATATTTAAGGCTCACATTATTTTAGTAGCTGCTGCACAAAATAATTTCAAAAGCCCAGGAAGACATAGGAAAGCATCTTCTTTTGGACCCATCAGCCAAGAGTTGATACTGTCTAGCACAGCAGCCTTTCTTTGCTTGTCTGGACTACCCGTTCCCTTCACACCAGCAGCAAATGGCATTAGAGCCATTTCTGTAATGCTGGGGTATGTTGGGCATGGATTCTTAGCGATGCTTCTTATTTTTTAACATATGAAAGGATTATAGATACAGTAATACCTTGTAAGACAAATGCCCCTTAAGACAAAAAACTCATAAGGTGAATGAAAATGTCCAGGAATAGGAAGACCTCGCAAGATGAATTTTCCTATGGGATGCTTCGCAAGACAAATTCAATCCTGGCAATTCCGATGGAATCAGATGGTCATTTCCTAACTAGCAATTCCTAATTAGCAATCCCGTTGCAATCAGATGGTCATTTGTCCTACTGATTGTTCCAATATAGGGATAGGCTGGTTCACCCCTTTTACCCAATGCTCACATAGTGTAATTGCCAGAGTGAACCAGTCCCTCCCTAGAACATTCTATGTACATCTTTCCGGGTCCCTATCAAGGGCTTCCCCCTTTTTAGTGCAGGTAAGATAGCTCTATTTTGGTTCCCTTCCAGTATGTGGCCCCTGGAAATGAACCAAAGCGGTCAGTTTGCCAATGTCATTAAGTGGCTTAAGGAGAGAACTTAGCCACTTTACTGTTTTGGTAAGTTATACTCTTCCTTTGCTCTGTGGAGTGGGAGAGAGAGTTATACTTTTAAACTGTACTACGAAAGTGCTGGTGCGCTGCATCACTTGGGAAAAAGAAAAAAACTTGAAAGCTTTCTTCTTGAAGAGGAGGGGACAAGAAGAGGGATTTTTGGCATAACAACATGACACATACTAAATAGGCAAATTAAAAAGTCCTTCCTCTGTTCCTTCACATTTTTAACCATTTAGGGCAGCACTGATTCACTGCATCACTTACAAAAAGAAACCTTCCTCCCAGAAGCAATAGGAGACAAGAGAGGAGGAGAGGGAGGTTTTCTTTTGATTTCAGCAGACAGGCATACCAAATAGGGTTGCTTGAGGTGAACATGCCATTTGGAAGCAAGGATCACACCAAATAAGATACTAGGCCTCTACCTGATCCAAGTGACCCTATTTAGCTAGCATCAGGCCACTCCAAATGATCCCATGTACGCAACCCCTAGTTACAGTCTTTGTTACTTCTGTAGGATAGATAGTACATGAGTCATAGTGAGTAGCAATCTAGGTCTATGAAACATACGAGCAACATCCCGACTGAGTGCGCAACCCAGCAGAAAATATGGTGAACTGGAAGTGCTGGATTGGACTTTGGAAGTACATCCCTGGATTTTGGTACCCGATTTCCTACTTAACTGTAACAGACCAGGTGCATCTTTACCTTGTTTATTCACTGGAAGTAACTCTTCCCAAAGTTCCATTTGCTGGAAGCACTTAGGAGACACAAAGAGCTTGAGAGCCACTCTTAAGACCAACCACCCTCTGCTGTACCACTTTCCTCACCAGTAATGTCAGCATTAGCCACATTGTGAACCAGTGCTTCCTGCCTGGTGCTCGGACTAGGCACTGTGGAAAGTTAAAAGGGTTTGCTCCAAACCAAACTGCATGCAGCACTTGAGGGGGGTGTCCTTTTGGACTAGGGCAGTGAGACCCCTGGATAGGCTGGGTGGGTGATTCCGGGAGTTGTAATTAAACCCACTTTCCCAAGTTCTGGCCTCTGGCAGGCTGACAGGATGTGTGAAATCAGGTGCAAAGCCAGGAGAGCTTTTTCTAAAAGGGCAATGGACAAAAGAAATCTACCTGCACCATGCCTTTAAAAGAGATAAATCCAGTGCCATTACTTTTAAAAGCCAGTTGGAACCAGTGGTTTTTTTAAAAGAAGGAAAAGAAACAGAAGTAATTGCACCCTATGGTTTATGATAGCCCAATAATGTCAACATAGGCAGCTGATCGTTACCAACGATTTATGTGAGGATTGGTCAGCCGTATCTAACAAATGTGCCATTTTGTAACGTGTCAGGTTGTTCTCTAGTGTTCTTTCTAATTCTTAAGACAAACACTATAAACGGGTGAGAGCAAATAACAGATGCATTCAATCAAACAGTGATATGCTAGTATCGTGCTTTGGATGAATACTCAAAATAGGGAAGCACAAGTAGACATGAGAAGAAAATGGTTTGTGGTTTTAAAAAATAATCAAAATACATCCACAAAGATACACAACTTGATTCTATCTGCATTTATTGCTTTGCATTTACATACAGTATGCAGCAGTATAACTGTCAGCATCACTGTGACTGTTCACACCACTGCTGCCTCTGGGGTAACATTGGTTGGGTGAGCTTCCTGTCCCATCCAGAGCAGAGTAAGCAACCACCGGACATCAAGGGCCACGCTACAGCTAATAATACAAAGGCCTAAAGGCACTGCTTCTAATGCTACTGCACAATGAGAAAGGCATAGAAGCACATATCTGGGTGTGCCTACACCTGTAAGAATAGGACACTTTTGTTAGGGGATAAATACCAACCCAGGTCAATCTAGGATCCTTATGGGAAATGTGTGTTTCTTCCAAGTACTGTAACCAGTTTTCCTTACCACAAAGGTATTTCATCAGAAATATATGCCTTAACTATCAAATTTTCAAATTAAGCTGAGCTTACCTCCACATGACCAAACGCAGAACAAAACATGCTAAATGCAAGGCCTTTGGCTGAGGGAAATCATATGCCATGACCAACAGACATCTTTCACCACTGCAGGGAGCAGCTCTTCTAAATACATGTCAAAATATTGGCCAGTAGCCTGTTCGGGGGGTTGCAGGGTTGGAAGCCAAGCGCATAAGCATCCTAGCTGCTCCAGCACGTCTCCCGTCACTTCGCTATTGGTGCAGCTGATCTCACAGCTGATCTTACAGCTACTGCAAGGCCGAGTACAGCAGGGAACCTGCTAAGGTGGCAGAAACCTTTGTGTTATCGCCTGTCCACTCCACATGCACTGAAGGCCATCACCTCGTTGATTTGTGAGTTATATGTGAGGAGAAGGGGAATTTAGAGAGAGGTTGAACCAAAATGCTGGCCCCAAGGAACTTATTATGTGTATGGCACCTAAGGGCTTTCATGAATGACTGTACAAAGGTGGAAAATGAGAACTAAAGAATTAACAGCTGGTAGTGACTGAGAACTATCCAGTCTCATCTAATTCCTTGCACGGTCCAGACTCAGCAATTCAGGGTACAATTGCAACACTTCTAAGAGATGGCTATCCCATCTCTTCCCCCTTAGTTCCTCCAGGCAAGAATAATTCCACTGTCTTCTGCAGCAGTCTATCTCCCGTTGACATTGGAAATTAAGACACCACCTTACACTGGGTCAAACCGTTGGTCTATTATCTAGTCTACCACGGTTGGTTCTTTACCGGCAGCAGCTCTGCAGCACCCCAGGCACTGCTGTCTTCCTAGCCTACTCAGAGATGTGCACTGCATTCCCTGGTGGTCTCCCATCCAAGTACTAGCTTGGATTCTCCTTGGTGACCTTCTGCGATCCATGGAGACCAGGTGTGTTTAAGATGTTCCAGCCGTCCTCTCAAACAAGTTAAGAAGCTTGTCTCGGTGGCCAGCCAGACCATATGGAATAAATTGCCTAGCGAGATTCAGCGGGCCCAATCTCTACCAGCCTTTAAGAAAGCTTTGAAAACATGGCTGTTTAAAGAAGCGCATGGCAATTGCTACTGTTTGTTCTGTGTTCCCTGCGTTTGTTGTTGTTGTCAGCAGACTATATAACTAACTGAATGGGCAGTTACATATAATATATAAATTAAATGTGTTTGCCACTGAGCAGTGCAGCAGTAACGTAGATAAAATGTCAGTATTGATATAAAGGGTTGCAGAGTTAGGCTAA
>JAHTLZ010000122.1:30390545-30404426 GCA_023846285.1 Phrynocephalus versicolor | reverse complement strand
CCATAGGAATGCATTGAAAACACAGTAATCCCTGATCGTGACCATTTTTATGTTGTATGGATTTGCCTCATAGGCGATTCTGTTAAGCAAATTTCCCCTATCTCCCAAATTTTTATGTTGTACAGATTTCATTTAATACAAACAGTTTGTTATACAAGGGTCTACCTAATTCTTGTCCCCATTTCCATAGCTGAACACATCTCCATGCCACATCACAGCATCTTCTGAGGGAGGTGTCTCTCAGATTAATTCCTATGAGCAATGTTTAGTGGGTTGAAGCAAGAGAGTGAAGCAAGGCAACCCAATACCACCCAGGGAGTTTATCTACATAGTTGATCGTTTCCATCATTAATAGTTGCTCATGACAATTTTAAATCAAGGAAAAAGTCCATTCCATTAAAACAGCTGTAGCTAAATTCATTGGAAGAGGAACCCAGCCCTTTGAATGCAAAAATGAATGTGATATTCCCCCTATGAAAGACTGTAATCGACACATGCATTTTGTTCAGAACTATTGCATTCAACTTGTTGTATTCATTTTGCCGGCCATGCTGCGGGGGGAGGCGTTCTGGGAGGTGTAGTCCCCATAAGTATCCTTTTCAAGCTCTAGAACACCTTCCATCTTGCCTGTCCCTAGGGCAGTGATGGCAAACTTTTTAGAGGCTGAGTGCCCAAATTGTGATTCAAAACCCACTAATTTTTTGACAAAGTGCCAATACAGCAATATAACCTGAATACAGGTGGCTGTGAAGGGGCGATGTCGGGTGCCCACAGGAAGGGCTCCGAGGGCCACCTTTGGCACCCATGCCAAAGGTTCGCCAACACTGCCCTAGAGTTCCTCTATAAAGTCTCTCCTTTGCAACTTTTCCTCACCTGAGTGGTGCTTGGGCAGCGAGTGGCTTTTAAACCTAGCTTTTGCAAAGCCCTGGGAAGGAAGGCCCACAGTCTCTAAAGGCCTATTATTACTATGCAAAATTACCCCCCATCCCGCCCCCCAGCAGTAATTCAACCTGGCTTTTTAAGCCCTATTCTGGCATTATAGCCCGAAATCCACTGGGCTCAAACAGTCCTGCCCCGCAACTTAAAACTTATCAATTGTGTTTTGCATATTTAGGCCAAAGGTCTGAAGAGGCACATGTGTGCTTGAGTGAACATGCTTGCTTGCAGCAGGTCTGTGACCTAGGGCCCTGTCTCACGACAGAATAATAATCACGGGAATGCTGTAAACATGTTAGCTGAAAACATCCTTTCAGATTTCTGTAATGAACACACAGAGTTCTTACTGATATCTCAGCTGGGCAGGATTTACAGAGACCCCCACATCCTCAGCGTAGCTGCAGTCATATCCATTTTTAAACTGTAATACCCAAATAGGGCTCCAGTCTTCGTGATATAGGATTAGGAGTTCTGAGAAACCTTGGCCCTCCAGATGTTGTAACCATTACCCCTTCCAGCGTGGCTACTCGTGAGGGCTGGAAGTAGAAGCCATTCAACGTGTCGGGGACACACGTTCCCTACACATATCAACAGGAGCAATTTCTTTGGTTAATCTATTAGGGGGGGAAACTGGGTCAGAATAACTTTGTTGACTCATTATGGTACATTCTCCTTATATAGGTCGACTCAAAATGTCTCCCACTGAGTTCAATGAGATTTTTTCCCAGGTTAACAGATATCGAGCTAGATCAGTGTTGGCGAACCTATGACATGGGTGCCAACGGTGGCACTTGGAGCCCTTTCTGTGGGCACCCGACATCGCCCCTTCACCGCCATCTGTATACAGGTTAAACTGCTGTATTGGCACTTTGCGAAAAATTAGTGGGCTTTGAATCACAATTTGGGCACTCGGTCTCTAAAAGGTTTGCCATCGCTGGGCCAGATCATCAATTACAGTAATTAACTAATTAAGGTCAGCACAGAAGGTGGGACTTTTGCTAACATTCCTTACTGAAAGACATTTGAAAGAATCACGTTTTTGTCCAAGCTAAGGTCCATTTAAAGGCAGCTCCAGGCATTTTACCACACTAGGAGACAGCCATGCAGGTGCACGCTAGTCTTCCGCTCCATTTGGGAAGCAGAGACACCACTCTTCCTTCCAGTGCCATTAACTTATTTACAGCTGGACCTGGAGAAATTCTATTCATCATCACAAAGTATAAAGCCAAATGTCCTTTCCTTTCCCCCTTTTTTCTCTCCCTCTTCCTTTTTTTTTTCCAGGAGCACCACAGATTAACAGGTTAGAATGTTTTCCACATGTCCATTTTTACTGTCAAGAGAATATTAAAGACGTTTTCCAGCTTCCGCAGCTCAGCCAGATGTCCACCGATCCCACGGTGAGAGCAAAATTGGCAAAGTAGCCTTCTCATGACCTTGGCATTGTTTTTTTTTATCAGGGATCAGTTTAAAAGTATAAAGGGCCGTTTCTTGCTGAGATCTGTAATGTTTTTCAGCCCTTTCGCCTGCAATTACACAAAAGTGCTGACTTGGTTGAACTACTGATAGGCAGTAGTCTTCTTATGAGTCCCCTCACACTGTGCTGTAATTGCTGTTTGTGTTGGCACAAGAAAGATACCAGGTCTTGTTTCCACCGTACATTTCCGGACTCTGGTTTCAATAACATCAGTGTAGGATATTATACCGAGCATATGTTTTGTTGTGTAAACATTAGCCAGTAATTTACCCTGTCAATCTCCACAGACTAGCCTCTAATTACCAAGATCCTCAGATGGACAATTTCTAAAATATGTTTTATAGCTACCCCAGTTGCTTTTCCCTTCACCAATGTATTGTGTTCAGAAAGTCAGAAAGCCAAATGCCTTTATGGTAGAATTCTTTATGTAGACTAAATTTAGGCTACATTTTATTTTGAATGTGTGAGGGAGTGAATGTCTGAGGGAGTATTTGCAGCCAAGCTACTGAATCAGTGTTCTGAGGTACAGTAAACTATTGACCCCCCAAGAGTTGGGTGGGGTTTGATTATTTTAAAATTAATTATACATTTTTGTTCATTTTGTTTGTTAACTGAAACATTTCTAAGCTATCCTTTATCAACAAGGATATCAGGATGGGGTACAAATTTAGTTAGAACAACAGACTCCGATCCAACACAAACATCTTAAAAAATAGTGGCAGAAAACAATAACACAGATTATATCAGCAATCAATATGCTTAGCCATAGCTATCTAGCTATCTAGCTGGACAGTCAGACAGACAGAAAGACACACAGATGTGGAATCCTGTTGCTAAACATAGTAAGTAGCATGTGAACACTGGGACACATGCTGGCTTCAGTGGAAAGTCTAGTCTGTTAGTCTTAACATGCCCGAAGCGTTCTATCATCTCACTGAAAACGCATTCCACTTTTATTTTATTTATTTCAAATATTTATATGACACCTTTGTCCTAAAAGATCCAAGGCAGCTTGCAGTATTAAAAGAAAAAAAATTAAAAGTCAAATATCAAATTACTGCAATATACAGTATAACCTTGCTTTTCAGGGAGGCATGTGGCGACCTATTTTATTTTATTTTATTTTATTTTATTTTAGTTAGTTAGTTTACTTTTTTTCCCTACTGCCCTTTTGACCCGTCTTGTTTTACTGTATTGTACTGTTTTTTTAAAATCTTGTAAACCACCCAGAGTTCCATATTAGAAGATGGGCGGTATAAAAATGAAACAAACAAACAAACAAACAAACAAACAAACAAAGCATATTAAAATTGATAGATAGCAATATAAAAAGTCAAGTAAAACAAAACATAATTTAAAAACCTCTTAAAAATATCCCCTTGGTCATTTAAAGCTGTGTTAGTCTTTTCAAGAATCTCAGGCAAAAATCAAAGAAAAAGAGAACAAACCAAAACAAAAGACATGAAACATGTGGAACCTTAAAGACTAACTTTTATATTTTAATATAACGTTTCATAGACACCTCCACTTCTTCAGACATAGAGCAGCAGAAAGAGGTGTACAATATAATATGTGCTGGGAGACACATTTCATACCAGATATTCATTGGCTGTATTATATAGAGTTGGGGGTTGGATAGGGGAGGGGGAAGAGGAGGAGGTAGAGTTTATTAGTAGAGATGGTGAGAAGGAGGATTTGGCCAGGGTCTTTAGATATGCTAAGTATAGTTTTATGGCTCTGGGGCCAGGATCTGTTGATATGTTAAGTGTGGTATTATGGCTCTGAGGCAAATTCCTCAAGAGACAGAAACAAGATCAGATCAGAGCAGGGGGAGGGGGTGGAAGAGAGGGGGGAGAGAATGGGAGTTTTGTACCTTAGAGTCCATAAAAAAAGAAAAACGTTTCACTTTTGTTTATGCATGTGGGTTGGTATGTTTGATTCTATTCTGTCCTCTTCACTAGGTCTCAAAGCACTGGGAAAATACAGGGCAACAAAAAGAACCTGAAAGTAAATACTTAATTTAATTTAATTAACTTAATTTTAAAAGGAAAGAGTTTACATTTACCTGATTCCAGAAAATCAAATAATTTAGCTACATTAGTTTATAAAACGTAAATTGTGTTTGTAATAACTGTTTGGATACACTATATTTTAATTTGCTAGTTGTGATAATGTTATGCCACGCCAAATTGTCCATAGTCATTTTTTATGTTCCTAAATGACTTTTAAGATGTTAAGGGGGAGAAAGGAGTACTAATGTAGCATTTTCCCCAATTTTTCTGAAAATTTCCATTTTTTCTGGATAAACACAAGAAAAAAAGTTTTTTCCGAGCTTCAAAATTTCTAGAAAGTTTACATCTCCAGAGTGACTAAGGTTAGAGAGTTAATGGGGGGGGGCTTTGGAAGTGGCGGGGGCTTTTAATTGTTGGGCTTGCTCCCCCCCCCCCGAATAGCCATTGGTTGTCTTAAAGCAAAATTTAAAAAAGGAAATATTCATTCATTTGTATTCATCAGGGACCATAGTCCTAACAGATATGAAGGGGTGAAACCTAAACAATTCAGTGATATTTGTTGAATATTGCAACATATTTTATTCCTCCCCATCTCTAATCTGTATGTGAACCTGTTTTCAAAGAGATAACCATCCTAGCCTGTTTCAGAGTGTTTGAGAAAAGCAAAAATAAAGGTGTAGCACCTTAAAGATGGCTATATTTCTTTCTGAGTGGGATTTCCTAGATAAATCCAGTTTCTAAAACACAAGGGATAGAATATTTTGCTTTCCAGGCTTTCAGTTTCAGGCCTGTGCTTGCATACAGAGAGCCCCCTGACCTTAAACAATTGTTGGCACTAGAGATGGGCACGAATAAAAAATGGCATTTCGTTTGTCGTTTCTTGTTTAGGGGGTCCGTTTCGGTTCGTTTCTGTTTTTTGTGAATTTTTGCAAAAAAATCGTTTTCATTTTTGTTCGTTTCGTTACCATTTCGTTACTATTTATTTCATTTTTTTGTGATTCTTTTTGGCATTTAAGCAGATCACTTGTATTGCCGTAACGAAAACGAAATGCACGACAAAATTTCCGGTGTTTCTGTTCGTTTCGTTTCATTTTAGAGACAAAATTCGTTTGTCGTTTCATTGCATAACGAAACGAAAAAACAAAAACGGAAATGAAAAATTGTTCATTTCATGCCCATCTCTAGTTGGCACACAAGAGGCCACTAAGCAACCTCTTCAGGTCTAGTCCTGCACACTACATATCTCCTTGACCCCAATGTGTTTCCCTGCATCCAGCTGGGCCCTTAGGCCAACAAAGGTCCCCTATTTATGGCCTCAACATTCTGCTATTTTATCTTTTAGAACAGTTTAATTTGGTGTTCATTTCTACTATGTTCTCATTTTTTAAATTGACATTTTTGATTTTAAACTACTTAAGCACCTATGGCCCAGGTGCCAAATGTGGCACTCTGAGCCCTTTCTGTGGGCACCCAACATTGCCCTTCACAGTTACCTGTATTCAGGTGAAATTGCAGTATGGGCACTTTGCAAAAAAATTAGTGGGTTTTGAATCGCAGTTTGGGCACTCAGTCTCTAAAAACTTCACCGTCACTGGTACATGATTTAAGATTTGTCTGTTTGTCTCCTTGCCTGCTTCACCACACACACACACACACACACACACACACACACACACACAGAGAGAGAGAGAGAGAGAGAGAGAGAGAGAGAGAGAGAGAGAGAGAGAGAGATTGTGAAAGGCACTGCAAGCCAGAAGTAGGGAAAATGTAGTGAAGTTAAAATATCAAATAGTGTGGAGTAGAGGCATCTGTTTGTTATATTTTCCACTTTCCTGTGGAGCTACCAGCCTAATCCCCAGTCCATTTACATATTAAAATTGTCAGCATTAAGCAAAAAGGAGGATTTGAAGTGGCCAGCAGAGCCAAAGTGTAAGTAGACAACATGATAACGCATGCCTAAATTGGGGATTAACAACTCATCTTCGATGACATTCAGACTACTGAACATTTTTCACAGCTCAGCTGTGGTTTAACTTGAACTAAATAGGCTTCATATACATATTGGATGACATTCTGATCACGTTTAAAAAATTCTGGGGAAACTGAGGTGAATCCAGGAAAAACAACAACACTCCAGAAGTGCTGTCTTAGGTGTATGTCTTCGAATGCACAGCAAATAAAAATGAAGACTTGTTTGAAATTGAGAATTTTCCCTCCTGAGATGGGCTGTTAAGCTTGTGGACCACAGTGAGAAGGAAATATATGCTGCTAAGTGTTACAATTCTCACAAACAAAAGCAGAGATGTATTGAGCACCACAGCAGAGGGACCTGCACTGAAGCAACCACTTCAAATTATATTAGCATTGGCCTATCAGACCATAAAACTTTCTCATTATGGGAGCAACTGTCCAACAGAACAAGACGCTCATCCCAAGGAACATGTGAAATCTCCTTCTCTTGAGGTTTGTAATGGAAGGGAGAGGATGAGGAATTTTCACAAGACGGTTTACAAGGTGGGAATATTGCCAAGGTAGTCTCAGACCCGGTCTTTATTTTTTAACAGTCAAAATAATGGGGAAATCTCCACACTCTTCACTGACCCTTCTCATCTTAGCAGCCCTCATAGTTTTTCTGCCAACGCACTCAAGCGTCTTTACCACTGAAGCTTTTAGATCATTCAAGTTTCTTCATCAAGATGAGAATGGAAAGCCCTTTTCCCGCTTGCTCATCACCCTAATGATATATATTACTGTGTGTTTAGAAAAGCTGAAACACAGATTACCTCCAGTGGAAAGCAACTTAACAAGCCCCAGAGGAAACCATGAGGCAGAGTGCCGTGCAAAATAATAGGCCAAAATTCATCCTTAGAGTCGGCTGCCTTTTTCTTCAGCAAAGCTGAGGCTTAGGGTTGTTCGGTTCCTTCAACGTTACCTAGATCTTATCGCTGGCTGACGTGGCGATTCCCAAAGAGGCATTTTTGGTATATACTTGTGAAATGCTGGATTCAAAACTAAAAAGAATAGTCGGAGAAATATCGCTGCAGTTTTGAACTGATGCCAAATGTCTTCTTATTGCTCAATCCTAAAACCATCAAAGTGAGGTTCAGAAGATAGAATGATCTGGCTGAAGAGCCCTAGGCAAAGGAGCTGAGTGCTATTGCACTAGACTTAAGCATCTTGTCAATGCTTTCCTTAGCTTTTTGCATAAATTCCACACTCCTTTTCCAGGTTGTATTTCACACTACCTTCCCAGACGCCCTGTTCTAATAATGGAACCTACACAGCACTACAATGCAGCCCCAGCCTTCCTTACATAATAAATACACGTTATTCACCCACATACCAAATTGTTATACCAGCACTTCCTTCATTTAAGACAGCATTGCCAGACCCTCCTGAATTCAACTGCAGGGTGCCAATTTTACCCGCAACAAAATATATCTATTAACAGCAGAACATATTAACCGACATATAATATATTGGGTTGGAACTAAGCATTTTGACTCTGCCAGTGGGAATGTGGCAGAATTCCCATTTAGAGCAGGACCGCTAATTGTGCAGAGAGGCAAACATACTTCAGGCAGTGTAGTGACCTGTCATGAGTCACATTTTCTGTAACAAGGGCTGATACTTCACATCCCTCTCATCGCTGTTCGCCATCCAGATTGGGACTGGTACGAAGAAATCTTACCGCATGTCCATTGTGTGATGACAGGAGTTCGCCCCGACCATGTCCCCTGAACTGAGATTAAAGCGTGACGAGCAATACCCCTCCCTGGGCTTGGGAATCTGCTTGTCTCGGTTCTCATTCCGAGACGAGTGCCCGTGAGGTAAGTCTTGTCACGCAACGTGCCATTCTCCATCTAGTGGCAGGAGTGCAAAGTGCCATTTTCCAGTACATTCCCTATGGAATCAGTAACGCAGTGCAGAGAGATTAAAAGACAAATGCCTCAAACTTAGCTCCGTAACGCATTGAAGGCAAAGTTGAGGAGATTCAAAAGATCGAAAAACGGAAAGTCAGACAAAAAAAAAAGCCCCCGAGAACAAAGGCTGAGAAGTTCAGATGTTGTCACGAAACAAGGATGTGCAGTAACAGTCGTCACGGTACCTACCATCAATCACACCCGTGGGTACACGGGAACAGGGACAGTACTGGGACAAGACCACGTGACTGCGAGCGACGTGATCATGAAACGAATGTCAACTTGGAATGAGGAAGGACTTGAAGTAACCATCTAAGAAGACTCCTTGCCTGGCAGACATCATCTAGCCAAGAACTTTAAGAATAACCTCCTAGCAAAGCACATCATTTGCCATGTTTGAACTTTTGGGACTCGCTTTGAAGAAGAGTGTGCTGCACTCGAAAGCTTGCAATGTTTTTTATTTTTATTAGTGGCCTATAAAGGTATTGCTTGTAGCCTAGTTTTGCATTTGTGTTTTGTGATAGCCACCCGGCTCACCCCCTTTTTCGGCTTATAAACAGAGTGTTCTTGACCATTTCTACACTGCTGTTTTCCCCATCTACATAACATATGTGGCAGATGCTATTAACACTGCAAGGGAATACACACACACACACACACACACACACACACACACACACATGTACCTAGACAAACCAGAATTAATGGGAGAATGTCATCATTCATTTCTATGTACAGCTAAGAACTATTGATACACTATGCCAGAACAGTTAGACTTGGTGAACTGCTGGGCAGAAAATTTTATTTCTATTTATAAATCAAGTCCTGTTATACTTGCTGCATTTTGCCAGCATTCGTTTGGTTCCTGAAGTATATGCTTGCCATATAAATTACGGATATCCAAAAATAGCTGAGCTCCATTGTTTCTCATGCTTTCTATTTTCCCTGTTAAATAAGTGGAAAATTGGAAATCTTGTCTTCATTTTCCATGGTCTTGTAAGACATATGCTAAAGAAATAGAAGCTGGGATCTACAAATTGAATAGGGATGGGCACCATACAAAAAAGACACACTGTTTCATCGTTTCATTTTGAAATAAAACGAAAGGGCAGCTAGTGTTTCGTTATGAAATGAAACATTTCCCCCTTCTAGAACGAAATGCTTAGTTCTTGTGGAATTGGCAGGGGAGATTCCTCAAGCTCTTCCCTGCAAACCCCCTGAAATTTGGGAGGGTTTTGGGTTCAGGGAGTTGAGTTATGAAGCTCCAAAGGGGGTGCCCCTAGGAAAAAAACTTTCTAATTGGAATCGGAAGCTGATTGAGCGAGCGATAGCACTGTCGCTGGTTCCCATTGATTCCAAATAGAAAGGTTTTTTTCCCTAGGGGGAGGGCCTTGTGAGTCTTAGAACCTCAAAGGAGGGGCAAAGGAAGCTTTTAATTACTTTGAATTAAATGCTTGTGATGCAGAATCTAGGTAACACCAAGAACAGAAGCACTACTTTGCCCACTGTTCCTCTGTCATTGCTGTCACGTATTTGTGGGAGAGGAAGCCTTTAGATAAGTGAACGAAGGAACAAAACTTGCATTTCATTTCCCTTCAGAGTGCTCCCAAAAATGCCCTTAAAATGTAATGTAACTAGAAAAGGTTTATATTGATAAGCCAATTTTATCCATGCTTGTAGTGTGTTTGCAGTGTAACTTCATAATTCCCTATTATCCAAAGAGAGCAACTTGATTTGCAGTGCCTTACTTCCAAGCTCTGAGTAGACTCTGGGATGGCAGCAACAGCAGGAAGTGCCAAAAAGCAATTTTGTTAATGCAAAAAAACCCAGAAACCATAAAGGGCCTCCTCCTAGGTTAGGCCTTCCCAAGTCTGGCCCAGGGGCCAAATCCGGCCCGACAGGCCATTTTGAGTGGCCCACGGCTGGCTGGCCCGCCCCTCCCTCCCCCTCCTTTGCCCCCCCCCCAAAATCTTCCGCCAACACTGACACCACCGGGAAGCTTGAGGGTCTGGGTGGGCCAGCCGGCCGGTGAGCAGAAGCTTGTGGTGCTGGGTGGGTGGGTGAGGGGGTGGGCCACCACCACCAGCACCGCCAGGTAGCTTGTGGGGCTGGGCATGCGCACGGGGGTGGCGCACGGGCAGGCCACCACCACTGGCATCACCGGGAACCTTGTGAAGCTAGGCGCGCGGGTGCACGCACGGGGCAGTGATCGGGCGGGCCACGCCACTGGCACCGCTGGGAAACCTGGGCAGCTGGGCACACGGGCGGTCTGCCACCACCAGCACCGCAGGGGAATGTGTGGGGGTGGGCAAGCCAGCAGGCCTCTGCCACCGCCAAGGAGCTTCCTTCCTTCCTTCCTCCCTCCCTTGGTCCCCACCTCTCTCCCTCCCTCTCTCCTTGTTCCCCACCTTCCTTCCTTCCTTCCTCTCTTGGTCCCCACCTTCCTTCCTGCGGGTGGGGTTGCAAGGGGTCAGTGGGTGGGGCTTATGGCTCAGTGGGTGGGGCTTGCAGTGGGGTGACAGCATCGAGCAGCAACCGGCCCCTGACACATTCTCAGCCACCAAATCTGGCCCTCCTTACGAAAAGTGGGGGCACCCCTGTCCTAGGTTATGTGTTTTCAAACTGGAACCAAGCTTATAGTGACCACAATAGGGGTTTCAAGATAAGTGAGATATTTAAGGTGGTGTTTTTTTAACCAGTGAGATTCCATGGCTGGGTGGGATCTAAATTTAGACCTCCTGAGCCCTACTCCATTCACTCTACCATCTAAACCAGTCTGGTTATTCCAAAGTCTAGCACAGTAATGAGTCAATAATGTAAAATTCATGGCAAAGAGTTTGATGGAGGCACTCTGACTGTGGAAGAACCCACTACTGGTGATGGTTTTCTGAGACTGATCTGCCTATGAAACATATGTGTGCAAACAAGAAATTTTACATGATATTCTGATAAATTCAAGTACAGAATAAAATGTGTCTTGTGAGTTGAAGTATTTCCATTTTGAAAGAAAAACGAATCCTCTACAGCCTTCACTTAAAAAACCCCAAACTTACTGTTTTTAGCTCACAATTAGAGATGGGCATGAATCGAAAAAATGGCATTTCATTTCATTTTGTTAAGGAGTTTGATTCGTTTCGTTTGATTTTTGTGGATTTTGCGAAAAAATCATTTTGTTGTTTTGTTAATTCATTATTCGTTTTTACCTGCTTTTTTCTCAGCACCCACTGCACGGCCCCTGGGGGCCTGCCTAAGCGTGGCCTCCTTAGCTCCCCTCCCGATCGGCCCCATGATAACGGGCCGCAGGAGGGAGGCACAAGGGGCGGTGGCTTTGAAGCCGCGCTGCTCTGGCCGCCTAAGCACGGCTTCCTTATCTCCCTTCCTGATCGGCCCCATGATAACGGGCTGCAGGAGGGAGGCGCAAGGGGCGGCGGCTTTGAAGCTGTGCTGCTCTGGCGGCCTAAGCGCAGCCTCCTTATCTCCCCTCTCGATCAACTCCATGATAATGGGCCGTGCGAAGGAGGTGCAAGGTGGGCGGCTTTGAAGCTGCACTGCTCTGGCCGCCTAAGCATGGTCTCCTTATAATAATAATAATAATTTATTGTCATTGTGTGTATATACACAGTATACACATACAACGAAATTCAGACACCCAGAGACCAGATTCAACACGCACACACACAAATCTCCAAACACTCTCACACACATTAAAAAATAAAAATAAAAAACCCTTCAACACACACACATAAAATCCCTGAACATTCCCCCACCCACCAACCCCCCCCCCTTAAAAACACAAACATCTACACAACAGGCTAGGTAATCCTGTCCAAGTGCTCACTATTGGTGGTTCTTGAGTTCATTATTAAGTGCAATTATAGCTCTGGGATAAAAACTGTTCAGAAGACGTGTGGTCCGAGTTTTAATTGTTCTATATCTTCTGCCAGAAGGCAACAGTTCAAAGAAATTGTGAGCAGGATGAGTAGAGTCCCTCAGAATGTTGTGTGACTTCCTCAAACAGCGAGATGTGAAGATGTCATCCAGGGTTGGTAGCTGGAGCCCAGTAACATTCTGGGCAATTTTAATTATTCTCTGTAGAGCTTTTTTGTCCGCTACAGAGCTGCTCCCATACCATGATAGCATGCCATAAGTTAGGACACTCTCAATGGTGCTGTGATAGTAAGACAGAAGTAGATGCTGAGATAAGTTCATCTTCCTGAGCATTCTCAGGAAATACAGCCTCTTCTGTGCCTTCTTCACAACCATATTGGTGTTTACAGTCCATGAGAGGTCCTCTGAGATGTAAGTGCCCAGATATTTAAAGCTACCAACCCTCTCCACCTCCTCACCATTTATGTACAATGGTAAATGTACATCTTTCTTCCTCCTGAAATCAATTATAAGTTCTTTAGTTTTTTTGTGTTAAGTACAAGATTGTTTTCTTTACACCACTGAGTCAACCCTTGTACTTCTTTCCTATAAGCAGACTCATCGTTCTTACTAATGAACTTATCTCCCCTCCCCACCGGCCTTTAAATAATGGGCTGTGGGAGGGAGGCGCAAGGTGGGCAGCTTCGAAGCCGCGCTGCTCTGGCCGCCTAAACATGGCCTGCTTCTTACCTCTCCTCCCAGGGCCGGCCACCACGTCCCTCGATGGCACCGACAAGGTGTGTGCTCCCTCCACGCAGCTCGGCACGAAAGGACCTCCAGACCAGCATCAGGTAGGAGACATCTCCACCCCCATTAACAAAACGAAACTAACTGAACCAATTTTTCTCAGTTCGTTTCGTTTCGTGTTAAATTTGCCCCTACGTTCATTATTTGTTTCATTATGTAACAAAACAAATAACGAATAACGAATAACAAAACCAAAAAAATCATTTCGTGCCCATCTCTACACACATTACATAATACTTTGGTTTATGAACATAATTCCTTCCAGAAACATGCTTGTAAACCAAAGCACTTGTATATCAAAGCAGATTTCTCCATAAAAATAGACCACATACTGAACATACAAAATGCCAAAACTCACAAAAGAAGTTGATTAGAAGTCGACATCCACACCTGGACTCCCCTTTGAAAACGTTCCTGGCTGGTGCAAGGGAAACCACTTCATCTCTCCTCCCTCCGCTTTTGAGGCTTGCCTGTGATAAATTGTTCCAGACAATCCCCTTCAAGCCAGCAGAGGGAGAGACAGCCACCATTGGCTCACTTGTGACCATGTCATTTGTTCCAGTGCTAGTATTTCAAGACACTGCTCAAGGCGAAATGTAGAAGTAATATTTGCTTGTCTTGCAAAACACTTGCAAACCAAGACACTCATAAACCAAGGTATTACTGTACTGGCTTTTAATTATGCAAGCCGCCTCATTACCTTCTTAGGGAGAAACATGATGTAAAGCTTTTTAAGATAAATAAATACACAGAAGGTCAAGGTGGTGCCTGTAATCTATACCCGAATTTCTAATCATACTGAGACCATTTCTATATGAATGAAATGGTTTCAGTATGATTAGATATGTGCATATATGTACCT
>JAHTLZ010000122.1:30351350-30381684 GCA_023846285.1 Phrynocephalus versicolor | reverse complement strand
TTATTATTATTATTATTATTATTATTATTATTATTATTATTATTATTTTCTCCCTAATAAGTATCTATTCTTTTTATTAGTAGCCACCTCCACTCAACTGAATTCCTTGCTTCATGCATTTAAGGGATGGCTTTCAAGTTGTCCACAGAGTTGTGAAAAACCCTCTGAAATCTTCTGTGGTTACATTCGTACCAGGGGAGACGCCTTGGCTTTTTTATTATGTTTTACATGCTTAAATCATCAGGAAATAAACATACTGTTTATGAATCTACCCCTAAGGGTAGCAGATGCATAACGAGCTCAAGAAGATAGAGGGTATATGTTTTGTTTGGATATGAACAACTGATGCTTCTTTACAGAATACTGCTGAGGTATTTGCCTGCTCCATGATCAAGGTGTGTTATTTATAAACAAGCTAGGATACAACAAACATAGATGCTTAAGCTTCCAGTGGTTTCTTTTCAGAAGCAAATGGATCCTGTACTACTGTGGTTTTCCATGGAACTTCCAAGTACATGGGAAAAAGAGACATTTCAGAAATATACATTTCTTGAGTTTAGTTTTTTATTTTTATTTTTAAAAGAGCCTTACTTCTGCAACTTTAGATGGTGCAATAGTCCCTTCATAAGGACATCCCAACGCACACGACACGTATCTAGAGTGACAAAAGAATACAGAAATATTGATCAAATATATGCACACATGGACACCAACTCACAGACAGAAAAATACTGACGAGATACTGGATGACAACCAGGGAAACAAACATTGGGAAGAATAAAGCAAAAGCTAGCCACAAGTACAGTAGGATCCTGTATCCACTGATTCATTAACCACTGATTCAGTTATCCAGGGTTGGCAGAAGAAAAAAAATTAAATAAATAATTCAGCAGCCGCAAAGCAAGCTACTGGCACAAACAGCAGCCGTAAAGCAAGCTGCTGCTGTAAAACAACAGCCGTAAAGCCAGCTACTGTCACAAAACAGTAGCCATAAAGCAAGCTACTGTCACAGAACAGCAGGATTTTTTTTGGGGGGGTAAGGGTTGTTTCTGTTATCCATGGGACAGCCTGGAACCAATCCCAAGTGGATATCGGGGTCCTACTGTACGTCACATCCGAGTATAGTAGTAGTTTTACTTTTTGAATCCAAAAACATGCACTTGAAAGAAACCCCCAGGGCCCGATGCTGAATGTCTCTTTAAATACATCCAGGTAGATGTCTAGCTTGACCTCTACTCTCCCATTCAAGACACTGGCTTCACCAAATCACCCACAAAGCTGACATGAGATTAATTTATAGAACAGCAGCGCTCAGGCTGCTCGTGGAGCAGATATACCAGAACGAAAAGGATTTGAATGGGCCACAAATTCAAGAAGGTTCTCAACCGAAGGATTCTATGCATCCGGTTCATCCAAATCACAAAATGGACAGAAAGAAATTCTCCAGAACTGCAACAACATGTAAAGAATAGCTCCATTTTATATAAATCTAGGGGAATCACTACTACATAAGCATGATTACTTTTGCAGCAAATTGAAGTGAACAGAGTTCCAGATGGTGGGAAGGTGGTTCAACATCTCAGTCATTTCCTCTCAGTTTATTCTACTTCACAGGATGTTGGTAAGAATGAAACGGGAGAAATTTTACGTTCCTGTCTCTGAGTCCCTTCAACAAAGGTTAGGGGATGAAAATAAACAGTACGTTTCAAAACCCTGCCTTTATTGCATATTTTTCTTCTATGGTATTTCCTACCACTGCAACAGGACTCTTAAAATCAGTATGTTTTTAAACTTGTTAAAACTGCGGTCCTATTAAAATACATTTTCTACTCATTGCTCTTGATATTCCGTCTCCTAAATTAGCTGGAAAAGATACAGTGTTCCAATCCTTTATTGGGTCTTAAATATGTTCATACAGGAGGCTTTTGTGTTTTAGAAAGAAGTAAAATGTATATATTTTAAATGGATAACTACATGCAACCCAAATGAAAGTTGAAAACTATACTACAGTAATCCCCTGCCTATCGTGGGGGTTAGGGACCGGAGCCGACCTGAGATAATGGAAAATCCATTATATGAGTATTCTGGGTCGTGTCAGGACTAGGGGGCCTATCTGGGGCCTCCTACATTTACCTGAGGCCTGATACTACCCCGAACAAGCCTCCGATGGGCTTCCCGGGCCTGTTGGAGGCCCCAGAAGTGGTTCCTATTAAGGGATTGGCTGTTTTTATTTTGGAGGGTTGGTCCAGTTCCAAATGCCAGCTAGGCTCCTGCATTTCATTTCGGAACCGGGCCACTTCCGAAATGGAATGCCCATCTCTACTGTCTAAATGCTTTGTGTTTCACATAAGAACATAAGAACATAAGAAGATCCCTGCTGGATCAAGCCAGGAAAGGCCCATCTAGTCCAGCTTCCTGTATCTCACAGTGGCCCCTACCAGATGCGTTTGGGAGCGCATGAGACTACATATCTGTCTCCTGATACCTCCCCGGTTTTAAGCCTGGAGATTACACATCTCCATCATGGTTTGTAACCTGTGATGGATTTTTCCTCCAGAAATTAGCACCAGTTCACGGGACCAATGGGCAAAGGGCTTCTGGAAAATGTGGTCCAAAAAACCCTCCTGAAGCCAGGCATTTCCTCAGTTCTGTCCCAAAGCGAAAGAAGATAAAATCCCTGCTCATCCTCATTCATAGAGAAGAACAAACATGTGGGCATTACAGCAGCGGTCTGCAATCTGGAAGATAAAGGGCACTGAACATGAGGCTTCCCTGTGGGCATGATGCCAGCCTTGCAAAGGGGGAAAAAAAACAGAGGATGCAAGCCACGTATGGGGTGACTGTGAAATTTATCCCAAGCAGCTCCGGGTGGAAACAAAATCAAACCCAGCAGAAACTCAGCCACGCACAGAAGTCAACTTATGGCAGGCTCTGCCTGAGATGGTTGAAAAGCCAAACACACAAACACAGACAGCTACTCCTACAGCTGAATGCAGACAGTCCCCTGAGAACCTAGTCATAGACACAGATGCTGCTGCTTCCTGTTTATTATTACATTGTATGTTTGCATATAATTTACACTGTTCATTGCATAACTATTTATTTGCATTGGAAGCTCATGTTAGAATAACAGGCATCTATCCCAGAGCAAATTCTTACTACTTATATTTCTTTAGAGAACACCATATGTTACAAAGCCGCCAAATATTTAGTGTTAGAAGGATGGAGGCGGGAAGGGGGATGATGAAATAATTTATAAAGGGATAGGGTTTTGAGCCTGGAGCATTGCTTGTCTCTCCCTTTTAAGTTATATAGTGGTACCTTGTATAAAGGATTCGTTCCAAATGAAATTCTGTTAAGCAAATTTTCCTTTGTACAAATTTCCCATAGGAATGCATTGAAAACCGATTAATCCCCAATCGTGACTGTTTTTCTGTTGTACAGATTCACCTCATAGGTGATTCGGTTAAGCAATTTCCCCCTATCTCCGGAAACTTTTCCTTTAAGTTTCCACTTGTTATATGAGGGTCCACTGTATATTGTTTTCATAGTATTCCTTGCCTAGTTTCTTTCGAAATGGGTTAAACTAAATCTCTCACTCAAGGTTAAAAGTGATTAAATAAGGAAATGTCTGGAGGAGCTGTTATAAAGGGATAGAATATTCTTGCAAACTCAGCTTATCAGAATCAAAATACTGTACAGTAAATGCCTCTGGATTGTTCACAATTAATTTCAAAATGATTCTTGCTAAAGCACTGTGTTTGGCACATTTAGAGGTTGTTAAATATAAAGTATTTTAAACATCTCTATATTCTGTCCAGAGAAGCAGTATGAAAACGTTAAGCATAAACAAACACTTTCATATCGCAACTTCTAATGTGCTCAGTGTAGCGCCGTGGGCATGCTGTGAGAAGACAAGGCAACAGTGCATCATTTTAGCCAGACTAGACTTCTAGAGGAACAGGCACAGGGCGCTTTTACACGACCCCTAAAATCTGAGGCAAAGGGCTCCCAGATGCAGAGCTTAAAATTGTTTTCCCATCAGCTCCGGACTATAAAAAAAGTAAGTACGACCACGCCCACCTAAGCACGTCCCAGCGCATTTTCCAAGTACCTGGTCTCTGAAGGTGAAAAATTACTGATGCAAAGGAGTGCTGGGCTGTCATGCCTTCTGTTTGTTTGTTTTTTTGCCCCCCCGCCCCTTTAAGAGACTGGAATGTTTCCCGCGCGGTAGCTCCACGGCAGAGTGGAGGTGAGCCAGCATTCTTTTCTACCTTTTTTTTTCTCCCTCCCCTCACGCAGACAGGAGCAAGGGAGTGCAGAGGGTTGAGAACGCAGCAAGAGGAGCAAACCCCTAAGATCTCTGGTCCGAATTTAAGTTGCCAGCGGATCTTAGGGGTCGTGTAAAAGCGCCCACAGTAGTTGTGATGAAGCAAATGCCACCCTGCTAGCTGCCAAGACTGCATATCCAAGCTCAGGGTGGAATCTAGGAGTATAACCAAACTGCAAATGTGTGTTTTCAGAGGGAGTGCAACCCCATGTCAGTGACCTGGTCCCCCTTTTGAGTGGATAGGAGCACCTCTGTCATGTCGAGACTAAGCTTCACCTTATTTACCCCAAATAAGTCCATTAGCGAACCACTCAAGATGGTGGCTTAGAAAAGAGAACAACTGCTCTGAACTTGAAAGGAAAGGAGAAACAATTAAATGCCATCCATGCACTGGTGACACTGAACTCCAGATCTCTGCACAACCTCTCTGAATGGTTTCATAAATGGTTTTGAGGACCTCACAGGTCCATGGCCAGACATCAAACAGGAGCCTTTTAGCACTGCCTTTCAAGTCAGCCCTTCCAGGAAGAGCCATAGGAAGTGTAAAACAATGGCGTCCAAAGCCACTGAGATGTCCCACAGAACCATCCGGGGGCAAACTCTTGCTGTCCAATTTCTGGTGCAGGCCATCTACTAAGGAGACTAAAGCCATATTCATCCCATGACCATGCTTCCAAACTGAAAGCTATTGACAAAGAATGGTATACTGGAGACTGGCTACTTCGTTATCCCAACGTATAGAATTCAAGAAGAGCTTATTCAGAACTGATCTCCGTAGGGTCACCTGTAAGGATGTTGGGAAACTAGTTTGCTTCAAGGAGGTACTCTCCATGCCCTTGATCCACCCCATCATTCCCTCTGTCCAGCGGCATTTCTGAGTTACAAGGACAAGAGTCCAGCTCTCTCCTTGTCAAACAACCTGCCCATATCCTCATATTGTACAAACTGAGATATATCAATTACCACACTTAAGAACACAAGAACATAAGAAGAGCCATGCTGGATCAAGCCAAAGGACTATCTAGTCCAGCTTCCTGCATCTCACAGTGGCTCGACCAGATGCGTCTGGGAGTGCATGAGACTAAATCTCTGTCTCCTGATACCACTTCCCTGCATCTGGGCCTTAAAGTACCCCAGTTTTAAGCCTGGAGATTACACATCTCCAATCCCCTTTTGAAGGCATCCAGGCCAAATGCCATCACCACATCCTGTGGCAGGGAGTTCCACAGACTAACAACATGCTGGGTGGAAAAAATTATTTTGTCTGTTCTCACTCTCCCAACCCACATTTTGAGTGGATGTCCCCTAATTTTGGTATTTTGTGAGAGGAAGAAGAGTGTCCCTCTATCCACTTGGCTCATGCCCTGCATTATTTTGTACATCTCAATCATATCCCCCCTCAGGTTCCTTTTTTCCAGACTAAAGAGCCCCAAATGTTTTAGCCTTTCCTCATAAGGGCGGTGCCCCAGGCCAGTCATCATTTTAGTCGCTCTCTTCTGCACCTTTTCCAGTTCCACTATGTCTTTTTTGAGATGCACTATTGGGAAAGATTGAAGGCAAAAGGAAAAGAGGACGGCAGAGAATGAGATGGTTGGATGGTGTCATCAATGCAACCAATATGGATTTGACAAAACTCCGGGAGGCAGTGGAAGATAGGAAGGCCTGGCGAGCTCTGGTCCATGGGGTCACAAAGAGTCAGACACGACTGAAGGACTGAACAACAACAACAACATTCCACTTAACTTGTGTTTGGGGGCCTCCTGCAAGTGCCAGGTTGGCCACTGTGTGAAGAGAATGCTGAACTACCTAAGCATTTCTAGCAGGCTTCTTCTTAGGCAAAAGAAAAGGTAATGGGAAGCATCAGAGAGCTCAAGCAAATATACTGTTATAAAATCTTTACCCCTTTTTACCTCATAATGTTGTGAATGAAACCAGTTACATAGAGGGGCAAGAGGATTTTCGAAGGCCACTCAGTGAGATTTTTGGCAGAATATGTCATACAATTTATCATTGTAACACTGTACCCATCTGCATCCCATTTCTAACTTGAATCGACTAACTTGAATGGGGAGGGGACAAGATGGCGGCGATCAGCAAAGACGTTAGCTGAAAGCAGCCCGGCTAATGTCGAATGTATCCCAGGTCCCAAGAGGGTGTTTCCACTTCAAGACCACCCGCTGGGAGCAGAAGACATTTTCTTCATGTGTTAAACACAAATTTCCTAACACCCAATCACTAACTGCTATTATACAGTATTCTCTTCTGCAGGGAACTATTTCTAAAGTGAATGAAAAGAAGCCCCCGAGACCTGTATTTTTTACCGCAACCACCAGCAACATCCAAGTAACTGAATACACAACCGTCCTTGCACAGCAAAAGACTTTGGTCTGAAGGGATACAGTAGGACCCTCATATCCACTGATTCATTAACTTCTGATTCAGTTAGCCACGGTTGGCAGAGGGGAAAAATTAAATAAATAATTCAGCAGCTGCAAAGCAAGCTACTGTCACAAACAGCAGCCGTAAAGTAAGGTACTGTCACAAAACAGCAGCCATAAAGCAAGCTACTGTTGCAAAAACACAGTTGTGGGGTTTGGAGGGTATACTCTCTTATCCACGGTTTTCATTATCCACAGGAAGGCCTGGAACCAATTCCCAGTGGATACCTGGGTCCTGCTGTAGTCTTGAGCTGTGTAGAACATAATAGGAATGCAACTAAAGCACACAATTCTGTCTGCTTGTCAAACAAGACATTATTTATTTACAGCTTCTGTAAAAATTACACACACACACACACACACACACACACACACAAAAGAGAGAAAGAGAAAGAGAGAGAGAGAGAGATGTGATGGTATAAAATGACAAACTTCCCATTCATTTTAAAATTATTTAAACAGAGGCGCCTCCTGCAATGACTACATCTGCAAAAATTATTTTTTTGGTTACCACACCAAGAAGCCCACAGCCCACAGCCGTCCATTTATAACTCAAAATAATAATTTTTCTAATTTCTGATATGAAGACCATAAAGTAGGAGACAGAAAAAGTATGAAGGAAGTGCCAACTTCACAGTGCTGGCCTCAGGTTCTAGATAGTCGTGAATACCTGCCTTTGCCAGATCCAGTGTGATAGGAGCCTTCAATGTGCTCGGTTGTTTTTAAAATGTATTTTAATATTGTTGTTTTGAAACGTATTTTTGGTATTGATTTTACTGACCATTTTAATATACTTCTTTAATTTTTTTAAAAAGTATTTGTATACTCACTCTTTTTTTTTTGGTTTTTAAATTTTGTCTTTTAATTGGTGTAAGCCTCCTTGGATCCTTCTTAAGAAGAAAGGTTGGGGGAAAACTATTTTAAATAAAAGTAAAGCTCACTCCATGAATCCCTCCATTTTCTTAAGCTATCCAAATGAGTGACCATTAATATATCCGGTGTGTGTGTGTATGTGTGTGTGTGTGTGTGTAATGCCTTTTTGATCTGTCCTGAATCTGCTGCTAATCAGTTTCATTACATATATTACTATGGAGTTTGCTTCAAAGACAGATTATAGAATGAACTTTACAGGGTGAATAAATAGTAATGGCATTATGACCACACACAATTTTCCTATTTCTTTCCTTTCTTTTAAAAAAGTATTCCAAGCCTCTCAGTAAATGCTTAAGTATGTTGTACTGTGTTAGGTTTTCAATGTGACAGCTGGCAATATAAATGTTCCAGATGATGGCTTTGGAAGTGTTGGTCCAGCTGTAGCAACATGACAACAACGCGAAGCTTAAAATCTCACTGACGCTTTCAAGTACATTTTTCATTATAGTAACCTATTACTCTTGCTTACTACATCAACTCGAGATTGCCAGGAAAAACAGAAAATAAAACCCGAAACCTCTAAAATTATTTCTGAAAGTTAATTTCTAGCATGGTTCCCATTGGGTCATTCCACACCAACAGGGATGTGACCAGGCTGCTTTAATTGCAGCTTGAAGTGGGATGCTGCTTTCTCTTACTTAACCCTCAAACATCAGAATTTTAAAAATGGCAATGAGTGAGTTATGGTGTATTTCCTGAAGCCAAGGAGACCTTCCCTCTCCTGAAGGTTAGGGCAACTTCTGAGGTCACCCTGTGGTTCAAGAAAGCAGAGCTCAGCCTAGCATTTCACAGGGAGGCATGGATTATATAGATGGCTGTGTGGTTAAGATTGTGGTTAGGGCAAAGTGTGACTGGAGTTCAGGTTTCGGGTGGACTTGGTGTGTTTCCTCTTTTCTGGCCTCCTTTGTATGTGCCTAACCAGAGTAGGTCACTTCTGCTTCTCTGTACTACAGTTTGCCCACAAAGTCATGAAACAAGCACAGTCTGATGAAGAAAATAACAATTTTGCATGCAACCTAACATATTGTTTCAATAAGAGGGCATCACAGCCTCATGTAACTATGCCTTGCCATTAACTATTAGCAAAGCTCTGTTCCTCGGGCTTGAAATAAGCCCTTATCTCTTCCTGCTTGTTTACTTCTGTTGTTTTGTTTGCTGTCTCTTCCTCTCTGATTTTAGAGCAGAGCAGCTATGTAACCATCTGCTCCTGACTCTGACCATGGTGGGTTTCAGTCTTCAAGCATGATTGAGACTGCAGTTCATTTCTTTATCCTTTTATTCATCTGATTGTAACTGAATTCCACAACTGTAAGCAAATATTCTTTTCTACTTAGGCAACTTGTAGAATGATTATTATACATAAAGAGCTAGTCACTGTGAGAACAAAAATGACTCCCTGAAAGCTGGGATTTCAGCTATTCTCCTTCACAGTTTCCCTGTGCTACAGATGGATTTTGTATTTTATGTTCTTCTAACTAAAAGGAAACAATCAATCAAACAAAAATTCCTCCAAGATAGTCTTCTCCACAAGAAGTTCAAGATAAATGATAATTGCTACAAAAATCTTCAAGAAGCATGCATGCTCTTTTTAAAACTCCCATTATTTCTTTTGGATCTTTAACCTGCATATCCACTTCTACTCAAAAAGGCTGTTCATCTACTTACTCTATTCAGTTTCTCCTCATAATAATTGGCTGCTGAATTATTTGAACACCCCCTCCCCGTGGAAAGACTTACACTGACATAGAAGATGGGATGCGAAATGGCAAATGTTTTTCAGTGTAGGAAAATGTCAATTAATGCATAGTGGGGCAAAAAATCAAAACATTCAAAGTCATTGAACCATTGTATCAAACGATAGTACAGCTGTACCTGGAGTATTGCAGTTCTGGTCACTGCATCTCAAGAAAGACATAGTGGAACTGGAAAAGGTACAGAAGAGAGCGACTAAAATGATTACTGGGCTGGGGGACCTCCCTTATGAGGAAAGGCTAAAACATTTGGGGCTCTTTAGTTTTGGGGGGGGGAAGCCCCTGAGGGGAGATATGATTGAGACGTACAAAATTATGCAGGGCATGATAGAAGGACACTCATTTCCCTCTCACAAAATACCAGAACTAAGGGGCATCCACACAAATTAAGGGTTGGGAGAGTGAGAACAGACAAAAGAAAATACTTCTTTACCCAGCATGTTGTTAGTCTGTGGAACTCCCTGCCACAGGCTGTGGTGATGGCATCCGGACTGGATGCCTTCAAAAGGGGATTGGGCAGATTCCTGGAGGAAAAGTCCATCACAGATTACAAGCCATCGTGGGGATGTGTAATCTCCAGGCTTAAAAACAGGGTACTTCAAGGGCCAGACGCAGGGGAGTGGTCTCAGGAGACAGATATCTAGTCTCATGCGCTCTCAAACGCACCTGGCGTGGTCGCTGTGAGATACAGGAAACTGGATTAGATGGGCCCTTGGCGTGATCCAGCATGGCTCTTCTTATGGTCTTATGTTCTGAAGATGCATAGGTACTTCTATACATTTACAATGAGACCAAGTACATGGAATGAGCTTTGAAAAGCAGCTAAAAAAGAATGGCAGAAAAGGATTGCTCCAATAAATGCCAAGGGGTTTTCAAACAAAAAGGGGTTGGCTGTTAGCCATGAAACACAAGAATCCAACTGAATGTGTCTGAGATTTGTACATCAGATATACAGTGGTACCTTGAATAAACGAATTAATTCATTCCAAAAGAAATTATGTTAAGCAAATTTTCCTTTATACAAATTTCCCATAGGAATGCATTGAAAACGGAGTAATCCCATTTTTATGTTGTATGGATTTGCCCCATAGGCGATTTATGTTGTACAGAATTTATGTTATACAAACTGTTTGTTATACAAGGGTCCACTGTACATGTACAGTTCATAACAATAAAAAAGAAAAAGGCTGTCTTGTATAGCATGGTGCTTTTACATCTTTTTAAAATATTTGACTTAGGAGACCTTCGGGGGTGATGATGCATACCTGCTGGGATGATGATGCATATCTGCTGGATTTAATAGTTAAAAAGGGGTTGTTTGGAAATGGCACTGTGGGAACATGAAGATATAAAACAGGGTAATTGACCACTCTGGTGCTAGGAGTCAAGCGTTCAACACAGCCTCCTCTGCTGAAGACAGTGAGACTTAACTTTTGAGCAAACATGCACAGAATGGTACCGTAAATCAGCAATCCTTTAATGGGTCCAACGCATTACATTTCTCTTTCTCTTTTTAGCAGCCCTCACCGTATGAAGTTATAGCTTCCTTTAGCAGAGGGCCATATCAATAAAATGTATCATTCTTACCCTCGCACGGGAATGTCCATCTTTCTTGCGGCTTTAATAACATCTTCAAATCGTTCCATGCTTTCTTCTATGGAGCAATTAATATTTACTTTGCTGAAAGACTCAGATGCTGCACCAAAGACAGACACTTCTGTTGCTCCGGCGGCAATCTAAAATAAAACATGATTTAAAACAAAACAATCTCTTTCTCGATTTTTGCTGATGTTACTGTTTTTATTGGTTCTTTTAACTCTTATTGTTAACTGCCCGGAGTTCCCTGGGAAGACGGGCAATATAAAAATAAAATAAAATAAAATAAAATAAAATAAAATAAAATAAATAAAACAAAAAATGACTCTGCCCTTTATTTTTAGGCATATAGCAACTTTAAATTTTTTGCTTTGGCATGATAACTGTCCATCATCTGGAGCATCTGAAACCAAAGGGTGGTCAACTTGATTCTAAACC
Source organism: Phrynocephalus versicolor (assembly GCA_023846285.1). NCBI lineage: Eukaryota > Metazoa > Chordata > Lepidosauria > Squamata > Agamidae > Phrynocephalus > Phrynocephalus versicolor. Next base: position 30,370,198 of record JAHTLZ010000122.1, on the reverse strand, counting down.
TGAAGAAAAGGCAAAGCCTCAGGATGTTGAGAAAAAGGGATTTATTACACTTGAGAAATTATCCAACCCATTTTGGCCAAATTGATCTGTAGCTATCTTTGTCGGCAACAAAGATGGGCACAAATGACCAGTTTGGTGATTTGTGCTGGGTTGGTGCACACCTGGACAGGTGTTCCATGGTTTGGCACCCTCCCCCCTCTAGCAGGACTCCCCTCGGAGGCAGCGCCCACAGGAAGAAGGGCAGGGAGGTCAGGATCTGTTTCTGGGTGGGCGCCTGACAGCCTTTGTGCCCAATCCTTGGTGGACAATAATTTAGCAAAGTGTATTGAAGGTTCCCTGATGTTGGGAAAGATTGAAGGCAAAAGGAAAAGAGGCCGGCAGAGAATGAGATGGTTGGACGGTGTCATCGATGCAACCAATATCGATTTGACCAAACTCTGGGAGGCAGTGGAAGATAGGAAGGCCTGGCGAGCTCTGGTCCATGGGGTCACGAAGAGTCGGACACGACTGAACAACTGAACAACAACAATTGAAGGTCTTCTTCCCATCTCCACTAAGCTACTGATTCTGGAGCTTGGAACCAAGCCATAAGAGGCTTTCACAAAGCAGAGTTTGAAGTACTATCCGTGAAGAAGTCCTATAGATTAGCTGGCAGACCGAGCAGGACTTTCCCAAGGGGGTGGGGTAATTTCTGTATAGGCCTGTACCTTCTGTATCGTTGGATTAGCTGTCACAACAGCAGCTGGAGAAAGAGACAACATGAGTGCTATTTTTACCTCGTCTCACCCTACAATGCATCGACTGGAAAATTTCCATGCCACTGAATCTAACTGGGGGTAGAGAATCCTAGGCCAGATCAAGTCTGTTGTATGTTTTGGGTCTCATCTGGGGCCATATTGTGTGAATGAGGAATGTTTTGGTGGACACACACATACATCTCTTCAGTGGGACATCTCATTCCAGGGCAATCCTGCAAGGGAAACCTTGCCAGAGACAGAGCAATATCCCAGAGCTTGCCAGGTGTGGATGGAAGCCTTCACAATGGGCATGATACACCCATTGAGAGTGGTAGCTTTTTTTGTCCAGGAGGCATTCCTGCCCACTTCACTCTAACTCTGCTCCCAGGTGAGTTTCAGCATAAGAACATGAGAACATAATAACAGCCTTGCTGGAACAGGCCACAGCCCATCCAATCCAGCTTTCTGTCTCACACAGTGGCTCACCATTTGCTTCAGGGTATTCCCAAGCAGATGTCTTCACCTGCTTATGATTCCCCACAAATGGCATTGGGAGATATCCTGCCTATCTCTCCAACCTGGACGTTGTCCTTAGGCATCCATAACGATAACTATTGATACCCTTGTTCCCCATGAACTTGTCTAATCCTTTCTTAAAGCTGTCAAGGCTGACAGCTGTCACCACTTCTTCTGGCAGGGAGTTCCACAGACCAGTGATCCTCTGGTTGAAAAAAGTACTTTCTCTTATTTGTTTGAGATCTAGCACCCAAAAGTTTCATGGAGTGCCCCCTAGTTCTAGTGTTGTGCGATAGGGAAAACAGTTTTTCTTATCTACTTTGTCCACAGCATCCACAGCATGATTTTATAAACTTTAATCAGGTCAACTCTTAGGCACCGCCATTCAAGAGTGAAGAGGCCCAGCCACTGCAGCCTCAGATGGTAAGGAAGGTGTTCCAATCCCCTAATGATTCTGTTTGCCCTCCTGTACACTTTTTCCATTTTCATAATATCCCTCTGCAGGTATGGTAACCAAAACTGCACAGAATACTCCAGATGGAGCTTCGCCACAGATTTATAAAGAGGCACAATGACACTTGCTGACTTATTTTCTATACCCTTCCTAATGATCCCTAGCATTGAGTTTGCTTTTTTCACGGCTGCGGCACACTGGACTGACACCTTCATTGAGCTGCCCGCCAAGACACTATTGTCCCTTTCCTGGTTTGATGCAGAGAGTTCAGACCCTGTCAGTTTATAAATGTAACTGGTTTTGGTTTTTTTTTTTTTGCTCCAACATGCATCACTCTGCACCTACTAATGATGAAGCTCATTTGTCACCGGTTTTCCAACTCCCCCAGTGTCAAGACAGCCCTCTGGAGCTCCTTAAAATCTCTCTAAGTTTTTACTACTCTGTATAATTTAGTGTCATCAGCAACTTTAGTTACTTTGCTGTTTACTCCTTCTTCATCATTTATAAAGAGAGATTGGAAAGCAGGGGTCCCAGTACTGAACCTCAGGGGACCCTACTTTTTACCTCCATCCACTTGGAAAACTGTGCATTTAGTGCTACCCTCTGTTTCCTGTCTCTTAGCCAGTTGCTGATCCAGGACAAGACCTGTCCCTGGATTCCATGACTGGCAAGTTTATTTAAGAGTCTTTGGTGCAGGACCTTGTCAAAAGCCTTCTGAAAGTCCAGATAAGTAATGTCAACTGGATCTCCCTTAACACATGCCTGTTGACACTCTCAAACAATTCCAACAGATTAGTGACGCAAGATTTGCCCTTGCAAAAGCCATGTTGGCTCTCCTTCAGCAGCGCCTTCTCTTCTATGTGCCTGTTATAATTAATCATTTAGGATGATTTCCATCACTTTACCTGGGACACTTGTCAAACTGACCGATCGGTAATTCCCTGGATCACCTTGGATCCTTTTTTGAAGATTAGTGTTACATTCACTACCTTCCAGTCATCAGGCACCATGCCTGATTTGAGGGAAAGATTGTATATTTTGGCTAGCTAGGACATCAGCAATTTCATCTTTTAGTTCCTTGAGAACTTGTGGATGGAAGCCACCTCTGCAGTGGAGGCAGTATGCTCCCTTGATCTGTGCATGGAGGCGGTCATGGAATGGACCAGGACTAACAGGCTCAGACTTAACCCAGAGAAGACCAAGGTTCTGTTCTTTGGGCCACCCTCTTCTGGGTACAATGGCCCCCTCCCCATTTTGGGGGGTGTCACCCTCTGGCCTGCGAACAGGGCCAGGAATCTGGGTGTGGTCTTGGATTCAGCTTTATCCCTTGAAGCCCAGGTGATGGCTGTTTCCAAGACCGCTTTTTTCCACCTTCGCCAGATCGCCCAGATTCGTTTGTTCCTGGACGAGGCTTCCCTGAGAACAGTTGTGCTGGCCCTCATGATTTCAAGGATTACTGCGATGCCCTCTACGTGGGGCTGCCCTTGACCCTTACCCGGAGACTCCAGCGGGTTCAGAACGCGGCAGCCAGACTGGTGGTGGGTGAGCACAGATATGACCATATCACCCCAGTTCTGGCCTGCCTGCACTGGTTGCCCGTTGTACTCCGGATAAGGTTCAAGGTCTTGGTTTTGGTTTACAAAACCCTCCACGGCTGGGACCTGAATACCTGTTGGAGCGTATCTTCCAAAGGTCAACTGAGGCCCAACCCACAAGAATGTCGCAGGCGCACTTACTCTGAGTGGCCACATCCAGAGAGGTGCGGACATAAGTCACACGCAACCACACATTTTCTGTGGCTGGCCCCTCGCTCTGGAACCAACTTCCGAGTGAGTTGCGCCTTGCACAGTCCCTGCCCGCCTTCAAAAAAGCACTTAAAACCCTGCTTTTTGGGGAGGCATTTGGCAACCTTTAAACTTTAATTTTTTTTAATTCATTTTTTGATGCCATTTGCCGATGATTTTGGTTTTTTACCTATTTTTTTTCCTCCTTAAAATTCTTTCCTGGTGCTTTGATGCACTGTCATATTGGATTTTAATTGGTTGCTTCAACCCATGTTGTTAACCGCCCGGAGTTCCCTGGGAAGACTGGTTGTATATATATATATAAATAAATAAATAAATAAATAAATAAATAAATAAATCTGGTCCTGGTGACTTGTTAGCATTTACATGCAAGGACCTCCTGCTTGGTTATTTAATTCTTCGGTTTCCCTCCCTACGAAGATAGGCTCTGTTTTGGGCATATGGTCTCTCTTCTTCAGTGAATACTGAAGAAAATAATCCACAGAGTCTCTCTGTAATCTCTGTTTCCTCTTTAATAATTCCTTGCCTTCCATTTTCATCTAATGGTCCAATGGCCTTCCAAGTTGGGTTCTTATTTCTAATGTACTTAAAGAACGTTTTATTACTTTGAGTGTTTTTAGCTATACGCTTCTCAACGTCTTGCTTTACTTTCTTTCTTATTTATTTATTTATTATTTATTTGTTTCATTTTTATACCACACCATCTTCCTTCAGGAACTCTAGGCAGTTTACAAGATATAAAAAATTAAAACATTGAGATAAAAAAAAAAAACATCGAGATATGCCTTGCATTTGTTCTGCCAGAATTTATGTTCCTGCCTGTTGTCCACGTTTGGACAACCCTTCCATCTTCTAAATGAGCTTTTCTTGCTTTTGATCACTTCCCAAACAGCTCCTGTAAGCCACATCGGAGTCCTCTTGGACTTGGCAGTGCCCTTTTTCCTTTTGGGTATGCATTCCAATTGGGCCTCTGTTATTGTTTTTCTGAACAGCCTCCATGCCTCTTGGAGTGTTTGGACTCTCTCAGTTTTCCCTTTCCACTTCTTTTTTACTAGTTTCCTCAACTTTACTAGGTTTTTTTACTACTTTTTTTTTACTAGTTTCCTTTTTGAAAATTTAAGGTCCCCTGTGTTAAATTTTATCAGTGATTTGCAGTCTATAATTAAATTAAAAGTAATTGTGTTGTGGCCACTGTTCCCTATTGGATCAGTCACATTAACATTTTGCACCAGATCCTGTGTAATACTCAGGATCAAGTCAAGGATTCGTGTACCTCTAGTTGGGTCTTCAGCCATCTGTTCCAGGGAACAATCATTTAGCATACTTCATAACAACTAAGGCTTAGTTGGCCAAGATGAAAAACACGCAACATACGTACAGCAGAATAGAAACCGTGAAGATTCGGAGTAAGTACGGGATACCGGACTCCAGGATACCGCTCTATTCCTCTCATTACTTCTGTGTGATCTGCCATCTTAAAGACAAAATGCAGCTTTAAATTCTGAAGGCCATGTGACAGCACCAGAAACACAGTGAATTATTATTAACAGATAAATATAGAAAGATGCAAATTTAATTTATACAATCATGTAAAGAAGAAGAAAACCTTGTTTACATGTTTGCATGAATGCAGCAAAATATTACATTTGTCTTAGAGGGAACAAGATTCAGACGGAAATTACCGTCTGGGAGCCTCTAGACTTCATCGCTATTGGGGAATCAATGTGTTTCATTTAGAGAATTCTACAGGGACCAGGCTGCCTAGATGCCCTAAGCATATCCGATCTCGCCTGATGTTGGAAGCTAAGCAGGGTCGGCCCTGGTTAGTACTTCGAGGGGAGACCACCAGGGAATACCAGGTGCTGTAGGCGCCTGGAGTAGGAACTGGCAAACCACTCCAGTATCCCTGCCAAGAAAACTCCATGGAACATAAGAACATAAGAAGAGCCATGCTGGATCAGGCCAAAGGCCCATCTAGTCCAGCTTCCTGTATCTCACAGTGGCCCCACCAGATGCGTTTGGGAGAGCATGAGACTAGATATCTGTCTCCTGATACCACTCCCCTACATCTGGCCCTTGAAGTACCCCAGTTTTAAGCCTGGAGATTACACATCTCCATCATGGTTTGTAACCTGTGATTGACTTTTCCTCCAGGAATCTGTCCAATCCCCTTTTGAAGGCATCCAAGCCAGATGCCATGACCACATCCTGTGGCAGGGAGTTCCATAGACTAACAACGCGCTGGGTGAAAAAATATTTTCTTTTGTCTGTTCTTACTCCCAGCCCTCAATTTGAGTGTATGTCCCCTAGTTCTGGGGCTAACCAATGGTTTGAGTCAGCTGCCACTGCCGTCGACCGAATCGCCCCCAAGCGTCTCATCCGCAGCAGAGCTCGTGCCTCACCGTGGTTCACGGCGGAGTTACGAGTGATGAAGCAAGATCGCAGGAGACTTGAGAGCATCTGGAGGCAGGATCGGACAGTGAATAATAAGACTGCAGTTGTGATCCAGACTAGGCACTACTCGCGAGCGATCAGGGAGGCCAAAAGATCTTTTTACTCCCTGAGAATTGATGAGGCCTCGAACCGCCAGGCAGAGCTCTTCCGGGTGGTTCGGGACCTCACCAATCCTAGTCTGACTAGGCCTCCTCCTACTGATTTCAGTAGTGAGAATTTTGCAGTCTTTTTTAGATCTAAAATTGAGGCCATCCATGCCGGCTTTGACTCCAGCTGCACTAGCCCTCCCTCGCCATCCCCAGCTTCACCCCGCCGCTCTCCTCGACTGGTTGAGTTTGGGCCTGTCTCTTCATCTGACGCCTCCAGGGCAATTGCCCATTGTCGTCCCGCGACCACCCCTTTCGACCCTTGCCCATCATGGCTAATTAAATCTACCGGAGGGAGCATGCCTGAGTGGGCTGCCGCCATCGCCACCGCCTCCTTCCGCGAGGGGTTTTTTCCCTCTCGTCTGAAGGAGACGGTGGTCAAGCCCATTTTGAAAAAACTGGGCCTGGCGTCGGACCAATTGGTCAACTACCGTCCGATCGCCAATGTTCCCTTCATGGGCAGGGTTATCGAGAGGGTGGCCGCGGTGCGGATTCAATCATTTTTGGAGGAACAGCGGTGCCTTGATCCTTGCCAGTCCGGTTTCAGGCCTGGCCGGGGAACCGAGACAGCTCTGGTCACGCTGCAAGATGACCTAATCCAGGCGGCCGACAAGGGTTGCTCTACCCTGTTGGTCCTCCTGGATTTGTCAGCGGCCTTTGATACCGTCGACCACGGTATCCTACTGGACTGGCTCTCTGAGGTGGGCATCGGAGGCACTGTTTGCAGTTGGCTCCTGTCCTTCTTGGAGTGTCGGCTCCAGTATGTGCAGCATGGTGGAGCGTTGTCGACCCTGTGGACACTCCCTTGTGGAGTTCCGCAAGGGTCTTCTCTCTCCCCCATGCTGTTCAACATCTGTGTAAGACCGCTGGCTGGGGTCATTCGGAGTTTTGGAGTCTGCTGTCATCAGTACGCTGATGACACGCAGCTCTCTCTCTCCTTTTCCACCTCTGCAGTAGAAGCTGTCCGGACCCTCGACCAGTGCCTGGAGGCGGTTATTGCTTGGACCAGGGCCAACAGGCTCAAACTCAACCCTGAGAAGACCGAGGTGCTGTTCTTTGGGAGTTCCCCGTCTGGTTATGGAGGCCCTCTCCCCAGCTTGGAGGGAGTTTCCCTCCAGCTGGCGGAGAGGGTTCGTAATCTGGGCGTGATCCTGGACCCGGCTTTGTCCCTGGAGGCCCAGGTGGCGGCCGTGGCCAGGACAGCATTTTACCATCTCTGCCAGATTGCCCAGATTCGTCTCTACCTAGATGTCGACTCCTTGAGAACAGTGGTGCAGGCGCTGGTGATCTCGAGGCTGGACTACTGCAATGCTCTCTACATGGGGCTGCCCTTGACTCTCCTCCGGCGACTGCAGCGGGTGCAAAATGCAGCGGCCAGACTGGTGGTGGGAGCGCATCGCTACGACCGCATCACCCCGGTTCTGGCTCAGCTGCATTGGCTACCTGTTGCAGCCCGGATCAGATTCAAGGTCTTGGTTTTAGTTTATAAAACCCTCCATGGCTTGGGACCTGACTACCTGGCAGAGCAGATCGTCCAGCGGTCAACTTCGGCCCGACCGGTTCGGAAGTTGCGGGCGCACTCGCTGCGGGTTCCCACCCCCCGAGAGGCCAGGCGATCCTTTACGCGGAATCGGGCCTTCTCGGCTGCTGCTCCATCACTATGGAACAGCCTTCCCAGCGAGGTGCGCTCAGCAGAATCCCTGTTGGCCTTTCGCAGAGCGGTTAAGACCATCCTATTCCGCGAGGCCTTCGGTGACCTAGCCTAACAGGTTTCCCCCCCTCCGCCATCGTTTTTCCCTTATTAGGACCTGTTGTTAGCAGCGAGGTTCTTTTTATTATAACAAGGGTGCTTCAAGCTGCTCTTTTTAAATCACGTGTGTGCTTTGTCTTGTTTGTCTGTTTTTTGCATTTAAATTGTATTGTATTTGCTGACTTATCTCAGCGCTGTAAGCCGCCCAGAGTTCCCTTGGGAAGATGGGCGGGGTATAAATCTAATAATAAATAAATAATAAATAAATAAATAAATAAATAAATAATATTGTGAGAGGGAGAATTGCTTCCTGCTATCCACTTTACTCATGCCCTGCATTATTTTGTACGTCTCAATCATATCCCCCTCAGGTGCCTTTTTTCCAGACTAAAGAGGCCCAAATGTTTTAGCCTTTCCTCATAAGGGAGGTGCCACAGCCCAGTAATCATTTTAGTCGCACTCTTCTGCACCTTTTCCAGTTCCACTATGTCTTTCTTGAGATGCGGTGACCAGAATTGTACACAATCCTCCAGGTGCGGCCTTACTATTGTTTTCTATAATGGCATTATAATGTTGGCTGTTTTATTTTCAATGGACATGGGGTCACGAAGAGCCGGTCACAACTCTAATGATGCAACACACACACACACACAGGGACCAGATAACAGAAGTGCTAAGCACTTCCATTAAGGATAGAGAGATAGAACTTCCATTAACCCTGCCCTTTTGCCAACCATTACATTTGGAGCAGGAAATATGACACAGACAGCTGTTTTTCAATATTGTTTATTACTTTACTGTCAGCATCCATCTTATGAGTTATATATGGCCTATTGTCCAAAACTGTGGTCCATCTCTGATCTCCTTGTACAGTGGTTCCCAACTTTAGGTCCCCAGATGTTTTTAGACTGCCACTCCGAGAAATCCTGGCCAACACAGAGAGCGATGAAGGCTTCCTGTTTATATTGCCTGTATTATACACATGCATGCAGAAGAAACACCTACTGAGAGCAATGCAAGTGCTATCATTGTGTATATAGGACTGCAGTCTAAATAAGTTGTCATTCTTGTTATGTGATGTCTTTAATTTTGGTTTTAAACCTATCAGTGTAAACCTGGTAAGTGTAGCAGTGCTCATCCAGTTGCAAATCTAACACCCTTCTGAATTTTAAAAAAGTGCAAAAGAAAAGAAAATAATGACTTTTGTCCGCCTGTAATATTGTTGGCTATAATGTCTGCAGGATTTGGGGGGTTGAAATGTTATTAGATGTCTGTGAAGATTCTTAGTCATTCCGGTGAGGTTATCTGGAAGATGAGTCATGGCAACTGGACTTCTTTTCTTGAGAGTTCGAAACGTTTTGCTGCTCATCCAAGCAGCTTCATCAGTCTGAGAAAAGTTAGTGGCGAGTCCTCCAATTTATAGTTCACCTTGATTTCACCTCACCCTGATCTGAATAGGCTCATAAGAATGGTCCAAATAGGCTTGTTATTAGATGGTTGGCATGAGCTGGATGGTTAGAGGCAGCTAATCCATTGCACAGTAAAAATTAGGCATAAATAACATAACACTGTGCTGCTTATCAGATTTTACAGTTCCAAGATCCTTAATCCTTACTTAAACAAAGGATGCCATCTCTACTTCACAGAGTGAGGAAATAGTTAATGTGATGCTAAATTGTTGTGGCGACAAGCCTACACTCTTAACCCTTGCAGCATAACTGTAAATAGCAGGCTAAAAAGAAAGCACAATTCCAACCCCATGAAACATAATAACTGCAAATAAGCTTTATATAAATGCTTTTGTCTCCCTGGTATTTTTGTTGTAAGCCAAACCTTACTTTAACAAGTACTTCAACATTCCTAATTAACCTTCAAAGTGCAATCAGATACTTAGGCAACAAGTATTTCAATGGCACAAGTTTATCATTCTTGGCTATTTCAATTATAGGTCTGGGTTCCTGTTTTACATGGCACCTTGCTACTGCAGAAATTTCACTTCTGCAGGCTGTTTTTAGCCAGGAAAAACTCAGCCAAACAAAACATTAGTAAGGAAATGGTAAAGGAGCTAAAAAATACTTTCAAGGGGAAAAAAGGAGGAAGGAAGGAATGGAAAGAGAGAAAGACAGAACAAATGATGGAAACACAACTCACCAAGCCATTCCATGACCTAAGAAAGTAAAGGAGTACTAGGAAGACAAAATCAAGAATAAACTCCATTTCTAAGAATGCGGCCTTAGTGTATAAACAGAAGTTAAACCAATCTTCAGCTAAGTCGTTAAAACAAAACATTCAGATTGGAAAGGAGAATGAAAAAATGGCTTGTTCGTTATTTCCCCCTATCTTTGACAAGCTCAGTTTAAAAGTCACAGGAGACGGAAGCAATTTAAAACAAGTTTTTAAAAGGATGTGTGTGAGAGACAAGGGAGGCCTATGGTTGCTTTAGATTTTAGATTTTATTAGAAGGAACAACTTTGGCAGGGCAACTGTCAAAATTCAAGGTTACAGAAAGCAATTTGCCACAAGATTTTCAGACTCAGTTTTTAGAAAAACATGGGACACATACACTAGTGGATACGAGATGTAGTATCCTATACCCCTATACCACAGAGTGCATATTTAATGTACATTTGTTCCAAAAAGCAAGTTATGGGACAGGTTTAGTGATTTCAGCTGGAGAATCACAGCATGGAGAGCAGGTCAGAATTAATCCTGGACCGTTCCAAGCCATGCTTGGAACTCTAATTTCTTTTGCTTACCTGAGGGACCCATTTTGAGGAAACAAAACTTGTCACTTCTATGACAGGCAACCCTGTTTTGGAAAGTCGGTCGATGAATTCAATTTTAACTGCAGTAGGAACTATAGCCTGAGGAAAGGGGGAAAGAAAATAACTTTGTAAAGTCTGGTGTAAAGCTTAAAGTAAGGTTGGGAACTACATTTCATGTTTATCAGACCTACTGTACTTCATCATTATCAGACACAAATATAGTCATCCAAATTCTATTTCTATTTCCTTTTTCCTAAACACACTGGTATTTTATTGATTTTCTTTAAAAACAAAAGTCTGTAAAGACAAAGAAGCCCTAGTGTGGCATATAAGATATTAAAGGCAAAGTAACAGGAAAATAAGCAAATGCCTACATGAAGGGAATGTGAAATGAAATCCGAACTAAATTAATTTAGTCTATAAGGGCCAATCCAATAAGGATTGGAAATGTTGTGTACATTATTGGGATGCCAGACAGACCATTTTAATGGTTTAGTTGTAATATTTCAATGGCTCCTAGTTTTCCTAGAATGAGACATTTTATTTTTATATTTTCCTTACCACATAAAGCTCTCAGGAGTTCAAAAGTGGTGAAGAAATATTTAAAATATACGTACAGTGGTACCTTGCATAAAGGAATTAATTCGTTCCAAATGAAATTCTGTTAAGCAAATTTTGCTTTGTACAAATTTCCCATAGGAATGCATTGAAAATGGATTAATCCCTTATCATGACTGTTTTTCTGTTGCACGGATTTACCCCATAGGCGATTCTGTTAAGCGATTTCCCCCTATCTCCGGACATTTTTTCCTTTAAGCAGATTTTCTATTAAACAAACCACTTGTTATACAAGGGTCCTCTATATTTTAAAAATTGGTCATCTCTGCTATTGTTATAGCATTGTTACATGTTTGGCCTTCGATTTCTTTCCCTGTGGTTAAAACGCACATATTTTCAGTGCTCAACCATCCAGTGAGATGCTATGTGATATGTGCTTCATCCCAGTGAAGCACATATCACTTTTTAACCATGTGTGCTTCAGGTGGCTGCCAATGGTGGTGGCGACAGCTGAGGAGTAGCAGTAGCAAGGAGTGTTTTGCCAGCCGCTGAAGATGCTACTGCCTCCACCATGGCCGTTGGCACTCCATTCCTGGCCATGAGTGTCCAGTTTGCCCATTGGGCAAGCTCTCTCACTCTGCCAACCTCTGGACAGGGGCAAGGGCAGCTGGGGATGGCGTTCAAAGCAACAGCTGCAGCCGTAATGGGAGGATCACTTGAACTATCAAGTATGCCATCATCCCCACCACCACTGCTGCCACCGCTGCTGCTGCTGCTGCTGCTGCTGCCATAACTCTCCCACTGCCACCATCACTGCCCGGCCAGACAAACCCACCCAAGTGCAGAGAAATGTCTGTTGTGATTTAAACCTGCTTTGCATTTCACCTGTCCTGTTCTTCTTTCTTTCTTGGGGTGTAGATGCAGCCAAGGTGACCCTAGAGTCCGGATCACTGTTCCTGCAATGTATTTCTTGCTGGCCACAATGTCAGGAAAAGATGGGAATTGTAGTCCTAATGCCTGCTCCTGCTCTGTCAGCTCCTGAACAGCCTGACATCCTGCTGGGTCCTAGGCAGATCCTTGTTCCCTGTTGCTTCTTTTTGTCTCTGCCCTCTGCCAGAACGCAGATATGAAAGTCTTCTCATCAGCATTGTGAATACCATCTTCCTTCATTTAACCCCCCCTGCCGCCGCCCATGTCATTATGGCTTCCAGCAGCTTCCATTTTCCTGAAATGTATGTGCCACAAGGGTAGTTCAGGGGGTTGGTCCTCGTATAACAATTGCAAAATAATATGTGTGGTAGTAGATTTGAGGAAATATGAGATAGGCTATCTGAACTGTCTATGTCAGTGGTTCTCAACCTGTGGGTCCCCAGATGTTCTTGAACTGCTACTCCCAGAAATCCTGGCCAGCTCAGCTAGGGATGAAGACTTCTGGGAGATGCAGTCCAGAAACATCTGGGGACCCATAGGTTGAGAACCACTGATCTAGACTCTGCAGGTGTCTTCATTCCTAGCTGAGCTGGCCAGGATTTCTGGGAGTTGCAGTCCAAGAACAGTTGGGGACCCACAGGTTGAGAACCACCGGTCTATATTGTCACCAAAGTAAATATGATCTGTGCAATACACATTTGAATGCCTTTATGCTAAGCAAGGGAGCCCTGCAACTAACTAGCAAGGAATGGACAAGAGGTTGGCAACTTGGCAGTTAGGGACAGGATAAAATAAAACATTCTCCTTCTCCAGCACTCTTCACCCTGAGGTTTGTCTCCTTGCCTGGGGACTTGAGGACGCACAACATTCCTGAGACTTCAACCAGCGCCCGGAGGTCTGGCAGCCCTAAATCTCACAGCTGAAATCCTGTTGCTTAGCATGGTACAGCACAACGAGAGCCGGCCTACTGAATGAGAATTTGGTGAGACCAATGCCTCTGAAAGTTCCATTGATTCAGTGAGCCTGTTTATGACCTACTGAAGCAGGATTCCAGCCATTGATATGGTTTTGTTTGGTTTGGTTTACTCAGAAAATCTTGGATTTTTCCCAAAGCTATGCCCTTTGTATTAACCCAGAAATGCCATGTGTTGTTCATATTTTAAATGCTACGCATGTTTAAACTAGCAAAGTGAGTAACTGAAAACAAACAAACAAACAAGGAAACTAGCATTGCCAACACTTGTTTTCATATTTTCAGGATGCCAGTCAGAGAACCTTCTGCCATAGGGCAGAATACAAAGGTAATTACAAATAATTTTATCACATATAGTATACAGTATCTGAAAATGAATACAAAGGACCTATGATCACAAGAGTCACTACTACTATTATTTTCATAACAACTGATCTCAGGCCTGGATTTCTTGCCCAGGATGGCTAGCCCTCAAAGCTCTGAAGAAGGGCGAATCACTACAATTTTCTCTGATATGTAACCAAAAAGTTTTCAAACATGCTGCTGTTTACACATTTAGATTTCTGAGTAAGGAATGCTGGGAAAGTTTCTGGTTTTCTCATTTCTTTTCTTTCTCGCCCTCCAGAGCCATGTTTATACTGAATGAATTCTCTGCAACTTGCTGATAAAAAGGTTATCAGTTGTTAATATAGTGTAGGAAGCAGGGGGGGGGAAGCAGAAGGTATCAATGAACTAAGATTTCAATAACATTCCTAGCCACTTCCCCTACGTGGCTTTTACTGATATGATACTATCTATCTCGGATCACCACAACCTGCATTATTCAATTACCTTTTCATTCTGCAATCCGTCTCTTGGACCAACTTCGACTATTTTTACAAATTCAGGAAATCCATGCGCCAGCAATTCCTGAAACGTAATACAGAAGATTTGTTAAGACACAAAAGATCAAGCTCTAATTTGCTTGGTGCAAAATTTCCTTTCAGTATACAAAATCAGGCCAGCAATGCGCAGGTGGTAATAAAAGAAAACTATCTTAAAATCTACCAAGAGTAGAATCCAGCCCACACAGAATAATTTCAATAGGCTTCCCACAGAATTCGGATTACGCCACAGGATATCTCAAGTGGACAAATTCTTCAAATAACTCGGGAGTCAGCACTGCCCTTTTGAGAAATTAAGAAACATTATACTCACACTAAGCAACTGAATTGTAGCTGTTTGCAAACCAAAGTTTACACAGCCAAGACAAGATTTTGGAATTGCTTTGTGAGGTAGTTGTTTTGAGCGACAACCTCTAAATGAGTTCTGGAGCCTGGAGGGGAGGGTGGGGGGTCTCAAAGTTGCAACAACTTCTCCAAGGATTTCCCAGGATACATTGGGAAGCTCTTCTCTTCAGACATGCATTCATTCACAACAACACTGAAAAGAGTGGAGTGGCTCCTCCCCTTGTATCCAAGCAACTGAATTATGTATGGCTTGAATGGGAATCAACGGATATTTGTAGGCTAGACACAAAAATTGTTTCTAAAATCGACTTGGGCAAAGTTTATGGAAGAGCAAGTAATGGAGGTGGTTTAGGTATCTCGATGCAGAGCCATAGGTTGGGGCTTCAATTCCCCATCGTGCTTCCTTACATAAACCTTAGGGTGACCCCTCTCGCTCCGGAAGAAGGGAATGGTAAACCACGTCTGTCATCTCAGTCTATTTCAGTAACATATCACTGGTAAATAAAATTCAAGCACCCCATCATTGGCTTGCACTAGAGCATTGGTTCCCAACCTGGGGGGGGGGGGGCGAGAACCCCTTGGGGGGGGGTCAAATGACAATTTCACAGGGGTCGCCATGAGCCAGTTAAGAAAAAGGCACAAATGGCTTGGATCTGGAGGAGGAGGGGGAGGAAGGGGGTAAAGAGTGAGTTACAGCTTGATAGGTTGGAGGGGGATGTCAGTCAATGGCACCGGAGGCGGCGATTGGCTGAGGGTACCTGTAGAGGGAAGTTCTCTCTGGCACCTGCGGCAGTGGCCTGCCAAAGTGGGCTTGTGGCCTCTTCCAAGTAGGGCAAGGGGGCACCACCACATGAGGAACCGTATTAAAGGGTCGCAGCATTAGGAAGTTTGGGAAACCACTGCACTAGAGGATGGCAGAGGTAGAGCAGTGATGGCCTACCACTGCAGCCAAGTCAAATGCCAGCCCCCTTGTTTCCATGCCAGAAGTACTCCGTGGGTAGTTATTCAACTGGACTTTTAGCTATTTAACCGGACTTTCATTTCATAACGATAACCTTCATTTCCAAAAGTTCCAGTGGGAACATTAAACTCTTGATTGATTGTTCAAGAACTTGTGCAGAGGGGACCAAGGCATTACACAGATACCCAGGTAGAAGCCAGGGCCTAGTTTCTGTAGGAACACATGCGGGACTTGGAACCTCACAATGCCCAGAGGTAACGGCAGCATCTATTTCTCAACCCACGGTGCATCTCCTTTCATATGACATAAGACCAGGTGGTAGGAGGTAATCCCAATGTTTACATCTAGAAACTGAAGGTGAGTGAGCATCACAGAGCCATATTTTCTTGCTTTTGTAGCCTCCTTTCGCATTTGCTGACATGACCATCAGAATGACCATCTCATGTCACAAACTGATGCACACATTAAATTAAGTCCCATGGAGGTAGCTTCCTCCCATGATTACTAAAGTACGGTGTATTTATATGTAAACATATATTCCTGTACATTTACTGTGCATTTATGTGAGCACTGTAAAAAGAAATGGGAAACAGCTGTGCACCATCTCTAATCACATGCAACATCTGGCACGCTAAACCTTTCTTGGACCAGGCTTGGCCCACACTTGCTGAGAGAATATAAGCCTATTTAAACGTGGAGGGAAAAACTTTCACATCTGTTGCTTAATCTCTCCCCGACTCCCATTCTTGAAAGTACTTTTATTATAAATGGAAGGCCTCCTTCCACAGGGCATACATTTGAGGCTTTCCGTGAGTATCAGATGATGGATCTTACAAGACAAATGCCACATTCAAGGTAGGAACACATGTGTGACGGAAACAAGAAGATCTAAAATGTGCTAAACGTATTATGCTTTAAAGAGAATGCCTTCAGAAATGTGCATTAAAACTTGTACTGTCATCGTAATTTTCAACAATATGCACCAAATCTTGTAACAATGACTAATCGCAGGCAGTTCAACAGTACACACTCCAAATCCTGCACATACTGAGGGAGACAACCATCACGAACTCCTTATTGCATAATGGACGGCTTTTTCTTCTGTTTCTGTTACACATGGCTAGATGGTGGGATAGAGGCTTTTAGCTGCCACACGGGTGATCTACAGTCCTCCCTCCCTGGATTATCTGGGAGTGAACCCCACACTTGAGCACCAATAGGGATGTTGTTTCCATTATTGTTAACTGTTTTGTGGGAGGGAGAAATGTGCGGGGGATAGGCACGGCTATTGCTTGGAAGATTGGGTTGGAAGAAAATCTGTATTATTAACCATTAGACACAGGGAAAGTATTTTATTACTGTCACTGCTGGGAGATGAAATTTAATTCAGTGAACTGAATTAATCAATTATATAAATCACCACTTTTTGATTAAGCAATGGGATTTATGAAGAATCGATTTTCTGCCTGGAACAGGTACTGGAATGTTGTTCCCGGGGATTTTTTGTATCTAGTTGCATCAATCCATTTGGTCTGGTGAATTTTGTTGGGCTGGCCTAATCGGAAGTAGCCATTCCAGGCTGTTTTTTAGCCATTCTAGGCCATTGGGCTCTGTTCTGGTGGGCTTAGAGGTAATAAAAGGTAAATGAAAGTATAGTATTCATTGGATTTGAGGTCTAAAATGTTGTTTGGGTGTTTTCCAGCATGTTCCACTGTTCTTGGCATCAGTTTTTATTAAGAAGTTCCCATTCATTCCCATTCAAGCTTTTACCTATTCCCGTTTTCTTTTCACCATGTAAATCAGTTCCCTGATCCTTAATCCAATGGCAATAATTCCACTTTACAGCAACTCTTTCCACACTATGCAAAAAGACCCTGGTATCCGCTGGGGAGCGGTTCCAGGCCTTCCTGTGGATAATGAAAACTGTGGATAAGAGAGAATGCCACCCCCCCCCCCAAAAAAAAACTGCTGTTTTGTGACAGTAGCTTGCTTTACTGCTCCTGTTTGTGATGGCAGTTAGCTGTACGGGTGCTGCTTGTGACAGTAGTTTGCTTTGTGACTTCTGAATTATTTATTTAATATTTTCCTCTGCCAACCGTGGATAACTCAATCAGTGGTTAATGAATCAGTGGATATGGGGGTCCTACTGTAGAGGGATCAGAAGTGAGTTATAATTTCCTTCTTCTTTGGTACTATGGGACTGTCTAGTACAGTAACCCCCATCTATTGCGGAGGTTAGGGACCCACCCGACCTGCGATGATTGAAAATCTGCAATATGCGGCGCTGGGGAGGGGGAGAAAAATCTTTTGTTTCCCTAACCCAGCACCAATGAGCTGGAGCCCAAGGTGTGGGGAAGGGGGAGAGTTTAAAAAACCCAGTTTTTAAAAGCCTTCCCCCCCTTCCCCATTCCCCGGGCTCTAGCTGATTGGCGCTGGGGTGGGAAAACAAAAAGTTTTTCTCCCCCACCCCAGCGCTAATCAGCTGGAGTTGTGGCATGGCGTGCCGCTTCCCACACGGGGGTAAAGTGCCTTCCGGGTTGCACTGTACTGCAGCCCCGCAATATAGTGGGACCACAGTATATGAACCGCGAAAGGGCGGGGGGACCACTGTATGGCTAAGATTGCAAAAGCTGGCTCTTCTCCTAAAAGGCAACGCTAACTCCTGGCTCTGCAGCCACCTGCATCATCACACTGAGCTATCTTCTATCTTTGAAAGATCACATTTTCTACCTATTCCTCAACAATATTGCGGGAGAAGGAAAGAAGTTTGCAATATAATTAAACAAAAAGGAACAGGAATCGAGCCAGCTGAAAACCCATTTCAGGCATACAGTATTATTTATTAATGCTGAAAGTCCCAGATATTACAGCACAGAAAATATCCTCCCAATACCTAGAAACATCTGTACCATTCTTTGAATTTAATACTCATCTGACTTGGGGAAGCCCGTGCCATTTGGCTAGCAAGAAAATACAGGAAAAGAAAACTGAGCCAGGTTTGCAATTTGAAGAAACAGAGAGGGTGGGGAGGGGAGGGCTTATTCAGACATCATCAGGAACATGAACAAGCACAAAACACCTTAAAATGAAAGGACACTCTTTGAGAATGTGAGGAAAGAAATAGAAGATTTGCTGCCAGCTTGTAGGGGTGTCTTTTTGTTTCCACTTGTGTTCTATATTTGGAAATATACTGAGCATCAGGAAACTCCTTGAAATCTTCAGGACCTTCTGATCGATGGGAAATTATACTTTGCCACATTTCTCTTGAATTTCTTGCCACTCAAGAGAATTAGCAAATGCGGAACAAACTATAGTGGCTTAGGGGGAAGAACAGCAGGGATTTCTTTTGTACCTTTCTATTACAGCTGTACAGTTGTATTTATCTTCCTTAAAAAGCACAAAAGGGTGTACCAATTGCAATACAGTATTACAGATACATCCAAGTATGTGAAAGGCCAGACAAAAATGCAAGATCAGTATATGCAGCCAGAACAGGGAGAACTGTGATTGAAAATTTGAAGACTTATTATTATTATTATTATTATTATTATTATTATTATTATTATTATT
>JAHTLZ010000122.1:30317782-30341509 GCA_023846285.1 Phrynocephalus versicolor | reverse complement strand
GGCCTTGCACTGCATTTTGCTGGTAGTATTGCATATTAGATTAACAACCAGGAGATCTGGCTTCAGACCCTGGCTTCAAATCCCCATAAAAGCCCACAGGTTAACTCTCGACTCAGTCACACACTCTCAAACTGACCTTCCTCAAACAACTGTTATAAGGATGAAGTGGGAACAGACAAGTACTGTATGGCCGTTACTTCACGAGCTGCTCGCTTCGCGGCAAGCCGTCATTTCTGTGCGAACCGATCGCTTCAGTCCGCACGCTCCTCCTTTTTGGCTGCGACGTCACCCCAACCACGCCCCCTTTACCGTGCTCCAACCGGGGTGAGTGATTCCCCTGCCATGGGCCGGGAATCTTTTCGCTTCGCATCTCGCTTCGCTCCCAACGTCATGTGTGGTCTCGGTTTTTGGCTTTTATTTCAAGTTTTTTAAAAAAATATTCAAACAGGGATATCGATGCATCGCTATATCGTTTCATCGCTTTGCGCTGTTACTTCCTCGCTCGAGTAGCGGCGGCGGCAGTGGCGGCGGCGGTGGCGGGAGCAGGAGGAGCCGCTGCCGCCTCACCCGGCCAGAGCAGGGCACCCGGGGCAGGCAGCGTGCAAGCGGCGGAGGGCGGGCAGCTGTGCCATGCGGGGCTCCCCCCGAGTAGCGGCGGCGGCGGCGGGGGGGCTGCCAATGATGCCAGGAAACAATGGACAAAACAATATAAATTAGGAGCAGAAAACACAGGATCGTACAGTAACCACGCTCTGTCGTGAATGACAGCCAAGCATTGATGCATCGATACGCCGAGTAAAATTTTTTTAAAAAATAAAAGGAGAGTGGAACCGGACGTTGCAAATCAGCTTTCTAATGCGAAGGGAGCACGTGAGGTAGTAATCGATTCGGTCCCAAAAATGCCCCGCATGAGTACAGAGAAACGGGGGTGGGAGCGAAGGGAGACCATGTGACCACCACGTGACCGCCTCCGAATTCAAATCGAAGGCAAGGTCGATTCGAAGCGAGGCACCTCGTGAAGTAACGGCCATGTTGTCTTAAGTTCACCAGAAGAAAGGCAGGGTATACATCTAACAAATGAATAATTATAACAGCAAATAAAGATGTAAGTAAATCAAGTCTAAAACTCTCACTAAAAGCTGTTACACGAATTTAAGTTAAAGGAAAAAAGAAGACGAGGGAGACCTAGCAAGAGACAGACTGATGCAATAAGAGTCAGACCAGAGCACTTAGAAATGCCCGAGTAGCACTGTAAATATACAGGCTCTTTTCGAATGCTTTAATTCCAAGGGTCATCCTAAATCAGAAGTGGACTGATGATGGATGACACAAGCAAACAAACAACTTTGTTTGTCTGTTGCCAAGTGCCATCATACCTTAAAATGTCCACTATCATTTTGCTCAATCATTACCCAGTCCTATAGGTTCCTAGAGAACTGTTGCACATTTTGAAGGGGCAAAGGAGACCATGGGAGGAGAGGAATTATTAAACCAATATATTTACCATCCTCTTTCTGGCCAACATCCTATAGTTTATGTTGTTTTTAGGAAAATAAAAAAAGTATTCTGAGGAAAATAACTTTTCCTAGATTTTCCAAGCAAATAACGTTACCTAGATAGGCATGAGGCATGAGGGAACGCACGAAAGCCCAATAAAAGACAACACATTTCCCCCTACATTGGTAAACAATGAATGTTGGTAAACCAAAAAGGAGCAGATTATTCTTTTTTAATCTCTAGATTATTAGGCCATCTCTCTCTCTCTCTCTCTCTCTCTCTCTCTCTCCATCCATCCATCCTCCCTCTCATCCCAGTGAGGAAGAGATGCGCCATTACATAATTACAATGACCATCTTCATCAGTTGGCCATCAAATCCTTCAACTTCTGGCACAGCACCATGAACTGTTGTGACCCTGTTTTATGTCTTGGGTCCACTGAAATAGATGACCTTGTCCCCATGCATTGAGAACTCTAGCATCTTTTCCGAAGTATGCTCTATCAGTGGACAGATCCACTGTTTGATGAGACTTTGAAATAGATCAGCTAGACTGTCATCTATTTGGTTCAACTCACCCTGTTTGGGGCAGGGAGTTTCCAGTAGTACAACGAGGAGGGCCAGACTTATATGTTGTTAGGCATGTTCTTACATACAGGAGTAACATATAAAATTACGGAAGAGGTGAGAAAGTGTTCTGATGGAGTTCCATGACAAAATGATATGATGACCTACGGCCTGATTATCTGATTAAACCGCACCAGTAAGCTGGAAAACAGTTGCATTGAGTTATGTCCTGCAGTGCACTTGAGATATACCGGGTGAATCTGCTTCACCCAAAGGCTTTATTTTGATTAACTGATATCAGACAGCACAAAGTAGAGTAATGCACAAATTAACAACATCAAAACTGTGATTATTCAAATGTTCTTAAGTCTGAATTCACAGTTCCTTTAGATATGCCCATCCTGTGTTTACACAGCACATTATTTACTCAAACTCCATACTATCTAAATATTTAGATATTCCTCTAGCCCCACTCGCTGTAGTAATTACATCTTGGTAAACCACATCCTTATAGTTGAAAATCTTCCTTTCTGAAAATGTAGCCACAAATGTTTCTTGCCTGCTTAAAGCTTAAGTAACAGGCAACTATTTACACAAAACATTTTTCTCTTGAGATCAACTCTGATATAACCCATCTCTCCCATGCTTTTGATTTGGCTTGACCTTTGACTTGGACCTATCTCTTCTCTCTGGACCCCTGTTGGATTAAATTGTTTCCTGCCTTTTTTTAATGTTTGCAGTTGCACACCTTCAATGCCAATATCCAAAAAATCACATATAGAGCCTTATGGGAACCAGATATTGGACGTTTTAAGACATGTTTCTGGAACAACTAAATTTGCACTTATTACTAACTTCACTTCCTTGTCCAAGTTTGGCTTGTCTTGTTTTGCAATTGACACAAGTGCCTCAGTGAAGCTAACAGTGGGAAAAGCCTGAAATACAGATTAATATTTGGTTTTCCAATAACAATTTTATAATTACTACAATGTCTTTTTAAATAGGAAGACTCCTATACTTGAAAGCACAAAGACATTTATTTCTAACCTGGTATTCAATTGCAGGAGCCTGCAGGCATTCTTTTGTCAGTAGATTACTGTAGTATTAAATTTATTTCAGAATGTACTTTAGTATTATGTCTTTACATTATACAATGTTTATATAATTTGGCAGACCCCTTGTCTCCTCTCCTGTAACTATATCCTATATAACAGCACTTATGTTTCAGATTTTGTTTACAGCATCATAATATTTATATGTTTATTTGCTTTAGGTAAAGGTAAAGGTCCCCACTGCACAAGCGTGCTAGTCGTGTCTGACTCTAGGGGCAATGCTCATCTCCGTATTCAAGCCGAAAGAGCCAATGTTGTGCAAGTCCATGGCCACGGGGCCAGCCTGGTTGCAAGGAAAAACTGTTTTACCTTCCCGCTTTTTATGGCAGTACCTATTTATCTACTTGCATTTACATGCTTTCGAACTGCTAAATTGGCAGGAGCTGGGGTTATCAGTGGTAGCTCACTCCACTGCGTGGCACCTGGGATTCGAACTGCTTTGTGTGTGTGTGTTGTGTCGTTACAGTCGTGACCGACTCTTCGTGACTCTGTGTCCAGGAATACTGGAGTGGCTTGCCAGCTCCTACTCCAGGCACCTACAGCACCTGGTATTTAAAAAATACAGAATAAGATCTCATGGGCAAAAGGTATCTGGATGCAATTTTTTTATAGGGAAGATGGTATGCTCATAGAATGCAGTTGTTTTTCTGCTTTTGTTTGTTTTACTGCATGACTTTTGAACTTCAGTTCCTCGGGAGAGTCCATCTATCTCACCCGGTATTTTCAGTACATAGACCAAAGAGAGCTGTACCAGTAATTGTGATTTGTCCCTGACAAGCAACCTACTGAGATATCAATATTATTTCAACACAGGAGGCAGCAGGCTATATATTTTCATTCTGGATAAGCTAAGTAATTCATCTATTCAGAATTTTTCTTGTTTGTTTTTTCAGCCACTACATGTGCGCTAGGAATCTGAACTATTCCATTATATAAGAATGTTAGGAAGATCTTATCTTTTTAAAATAGACTTATATTTTTCCCACTGAAGACCATTTAAGCCGAGATGTGTTTTACATATTCCTCTCTATTTGTACTAATTATACTGTGTTACATATTTTGCTTCTGAGTTATGTTATCAGCAAGTAGAGATGGGCACGACTCGGGAAAATGACGTTTTCGAGTTGTCGTGTGTCGGAGGCAGCCCGTGTCGGCTCGTTTCCGTTTTTCGCGAAACTTCGCTAAAATCAGTCGGTTCATTTTTTCGTTTTTTTGTTGTCGTTATACTGGTTTTGGGGGGGTAGCGGGCTCCTGGAGGCACCTCTGTGGGGTGGGTGCCTCCTCTGGCCCGCTATAAAGGGAAAGTGGGCTCCTGGAGGCACCCGTGGGTGCCTCCTATCCTCACCCACTTGGAAGGGACAGCAGCAGCAGGCTCCAAGAGACCCCTCAACATGGGGGTCTCCCCTCCTCACCTGCTGCTGCTGCAAAATGGCATGCATAACCATATGGATATGCATACCATTTGCAGGCAGTGAGACCAGCTCAAGCAC
This sequence comes from Phrynocephalus versicolor, assembly GCA_023846285.1. NCBI lineage: Eukaryota > Metazoa > Chordata > Lepidosauria > Squamata > Agamidae > Phrynocephalus > Phrynocephalus versicolor. The sequence continues at coordinate 30,336,844 of JAHTLZ010000122.1, read as the reverse complement.
CTGGTCCTCTGGTACGAACCACCAAGGAGTGTGTCGCACCTGCCATGTCCCACAAAGAAGGAAATCGTACTTGCGTGTGTAGTGCAATGCAAGTAGATCTGGCTATGGGCTAAGGTGGCTTAGTGCAAGGGCTAGGGTTAGGCTAATGACGGGTAAGGTTACGGTGGGCTATTGGGTTGCACCTCTGGGTGCCTCTCTGACCCACTAAGAAGACAGTCTGTGACGTATGGGTAAGGAGTCAAGGATTAGGGTTAGGGGGTTAGGGGGCTAGGGCAGGTTTTAGGGGGCTTTTTGGCACATCCCAGAAGTCTCAGTGGCCAAGTGGCCATGCGATTGGTGGGATGGCTCCAAAAATTTGCATGGTCGTCCCCTTCCACATGGCTGGCCAGGCCACTGGGCCAGCCCATCATTGCGCACTGCGCAGGTGTAAAAAAAATAAAATAAAATAAAATCAATGGAGGACAGAGGAGGAGAGGAGAGAGACATTTTGTTGCAAGAAAAACCCACTGCTACTGTGAAAAATCTGGCAGTTTATAAATTTCCGCGTGTTTCTGTTGTGCTTGTGTGTTTTTGGACCACGATTTCAAAAACAATATTGCGTTCGCCGCCCCATTTTGGATCCCCCGCCCGCACCGCATGGCATGGCAACTCGAGTCCGGCTGCCCAGGATGGGGGGGAGGCAGGACCACCCCTCCAGAAACAATCCCTCCGGTAGGTGCCCTGCGCCCTTAGTCAAGCAGGCATTTTTCTTCCTGCTTTTTGGCCCGGGAATGGGTGGGGGGGAGACCCGGGAGAGTTTTAAAAAGTTTTTCCCGTGCTGCCCGTGCCACTTGCTTGCGCTTTGGCGGCCGGCGGCGAGACTGGGCTTTTTGCGGCGGGCGAGTCCCACCACCAGAGCATCCCAGGACGGAGGGGGGGGGAGGCCGGGCGGGGACCTCCAGAAACCACCCCTTTAGTAGGTGCCCTGAGGCACGGCAGGCATATTTCCGCCTGCTTTTTGGCCGGGAACCGGGTTTTTTTAACTTTTAAAAACTTTTTTTCTGCGCCGCTTGGCATCGCGCGCGATCGCGCGATGCAAGTAACAAGCACGACAAATCAGACCAAATTGTTCATTCGTCGGTTCGAGCTCGAAGTCTGGCGGAGTAATTCCCGTTACCGTTTCCGTAGAGTAACGGAACCGAGTAACGGAAACGGAAACGGAAATACCGCTAAGTCGTGCCCATCTCTATCAGCAAGTAATCGTTCCTGTTCAAACTATACCATTGGCCCATTTAAATTAAATATTAATCTGTATTCCCCACCTTCATTTAACTTTCATGCTAGCTCTTCAATTCACCTGCCCTTCAACTGGTTCCAGTTGAGGTTTATTAGCACCAGCTCTAGGCTGGCTTGGGCAAGGAAGCATGTCTCACTCCTTCATGATTTAATTTGATACCCAGGTTGGTAATACAGTGGACCCTTGTATAACAAACAATTTGTACAACATAAAATCTGTACAACATAAAAAATTCTGGAGATAGGGGAAATTTGCTTAACATAATTGCCTATGGGGCAAATCCATACAACATAAAAATGGAATTACTACGTTTTCAATGCATTCCTATGGAAATTTGTATAAAGGAAAATTTGCTTAACATAATTTCATTTGGAACGAATTAATTCCTTTATACAAGGTACCACTGTATTGGGTTCCTCCTCCTCCTCCTCACCTTATCTTTACACCATACATACTGCATGCTGCACAAATGAAGAGTTCTGAAGAATTCAGAAAATTCAGAAATTAGCACCATCTTTATGTCATTTCTGCAGCATGTTAGTTATCTACAGTCTATCAAAGATAGTACTCAACTCTGCACTGTGTTCTTGATTACGGGCCACACAGCCATCAGGATGACTTGGCTTTTCATTTTCTTTTGAAACTGCCAGAATTAACGGTTCATGGATGGATTCAGCACCGGAGTCAGATTATGTTCAGCATGTAGTAGAAGCCATGTCTCAGTGAGTCTTCAGTGATCTCAAAGCATGAGACCAGACTAATAATTAAGTTTCAGTAGCCCTTGTGTAAACCACGATAACACCAGAATTGAATCTGCAGCTCAGAGGATAATAGGAACTACTTATGTTTCTGTACATCAGAAAACCTCTACTCCTTGCCAACCTGGAAGTATGTGAGCCTTGAAAAAAGCAGTGGACAGCTGCATAAGTCTCAGCCAGTTCTCTAGTCAATGGAGGATGAACAGAAATGATTTCCTAGGTATCCCAGGAAGCTGTAAACGGACATTCATTGTCTTCTCCATGTCTGCCTTGTATGTCCTGTAGCTACAGAGAGCAGATATAAATCTTCCTTTTGCATACATGAGAACAAAAATGTTCAACCTCCTCCCCAAATTTTGGCAAAAACAGAAATATTTATTCTACTGTTTTGTCTTTATTTTATTTTTATTTTTGCATTACCATTTTTTAATGCAGAATAATTGATTTTTGGAATACACACACTAACTGCCCCATAATCATTGTGCAAAGGTCTTGTATTCCTTTTGTTTTGAACTAAATAAGCAAAGTAATAAAGATTCCTATTCCTATTCCTATTCTGCTTATATACTGCCCCATAGAGCTTCAAGCACTCTCTGGATAGTTTACAATTTACTTATGCAGGCTGCAGATTGCCCCCCACCCAGCAGGATGGGTACTCATTTTACCGACCTCAGCAAGATGGAAGGCTGAGTCAACCATGAGCTGGCTACCTGGGATTGAACCCCAGGTCATGAGTACAGTTTTACCTGCAGTACAGGCATTTAACCACTGCACCACAAGGCTCCATTTGAGCACAATACTTACTCAGACCTCAAGTTCATGACTCTACATGCCATTGCTTTCAAGGACTCACAAACATTTCTTTTTTTAAGTTTATTAATAAATTTAAAAAAAGAAAAATCAATACTTTACTACATAGCATAACAGTTCAATCTATTTCCTGTATGCTGAAGTCCTCCTGAAGCAAAGGTCTGGGGGACCTCAATACAGCAGTGTAGACATATGCTATTATTTCTGGTAGGGAGTGTGTTAGGTTGTGAGAAAGAAGGAGTACTACATCAACACTACAGTATTCCCATTCTTTTCCAGTGGTACAGCATGAGGCAAGGGTATTCCAAACCCACTGATAGATCCCGATAATACTGATTTAATTTCCTTTGGACTACGTCAACAACCTCTCCCTGCCCTTCTGACCTGCCATGAATCCAGACCAAATATCCTGAGGGGCCTAACTTGAAAAGGGTTACAGTAAACCCCCACCTATTGTAGGGGTTAGGGACCCGACCTGACCCGCAATAATTGAAAATCCACAATATGCGGATGCTGGGTCAGATCAGGACTGGGTGGGCTCTCTGGGGGCTCTGGTACTTACCCCAGGCCTGGCACTGCCCCAAACGGGCCTGCAAGGGGCTTTCCAGACCCCCAGAGGCCCCAAAAGTGCTTTCTAGTGATCTGCAGGTCACTTCTGGTTTACTGGAAGTCACTTCCGGTTTGCGGGGAAGCACTTTTGGGGCCTCCGATGAGCCTAGGAAGGCCTTTCCTCCTTAACCCCAGGGGACCTTTTTTTCATATACTGCGGACCTGTGATATACCAGGACTGCAGTATATGAACCGCGAAAGGGTGGAGGACAACTGTACTTCCTCGTCCTTGTCCTCTCCCACCCAGGTGTCAGTTATACATGCCCCCTGGAACAAGAATATCTGAAATGTTCTTCCATAAACATCTGGGCTTTAGAGGATACATCTTTTGCTTCTCAGGCCCTGGTCCCGCATCCCTTTAAAAGCAGTTTAAATTACCAGATAAACTGTGTCTAAAAATGTCATCCCCACAGCCACTGGGCTTTTTGAAAAAAAAGAAAAAAGAAAACCCGATAATGCTCCCTTAAGCGAGGTTTCTATGACTCACCCAAGAGGTAGGGAAATTTTTGCCTCGCTTTGAAAATCCAGGTTTTAAGGAGGCAGACGCCGTGGGACCACGCAGATGATTCGGGTTTCTTTTTCTTTCTCTTTTCATAGCACCGACCAGCTGTTCCTGGGCTGTTTTTTTTAACTGCTTTTCACCATTGGAGAAACAGGAAGCTCTATCTGGTCCTACAAGTTTTCATTTCCCCCAGCCACGTGGTCCGTTTTTTTTCAAATGCTAGCACCACCTGCTGGCCAAGGGGGCTGAACTGCACTTTAAAATAAAAACAGCTTTTGACGTGTGAACTCCTGTCCCACTTATTCAATCACGTGATGGGACGAAGAGGAAAAGCCGGACCTTCAGAAGATCAGGATCGAAACCCAGGTGTGACCACGGCCAGAGTGACTTTGTCAGTGAGAACACATTGAAAGGAATAGCTGACATGGTTTTCACGCACATCACAGAAATCCAACACAAAAGTATTAAACCACTCCTGGAAGGCAGAGATATTCTTGCAGCTGCAAAAACGGGCAGTGGCAAAACCCTTGCATTTCTTGTTCCAGCAATAGAACTCATCCTTTCAGCTACCTGAGAGCTTGCCATGGAGACCTATGGTGTTCTCAAAGAACTGATGACTCATCATGTCCACACCTATGGCTTAGTCATGGGAGGCAGTAATCAATCAGCTGAGCCACAGAAACCTGCAAATGGCATAAACATCATCCCCAGACAGACTTCTGAACCACATGTAGAATACGCCAGGCTTATATACAAGAATTTACAGTGTTTCTGGTGACTGACGAGGCTGACAGAATTTTAGAAACTGGATTTGAGGAGGACATGAAACAAAGCATAGAACTTCTGCCAAAGCGTAGGCAAATGATGTTTTTCTCTCCTACACAAACCCGTAAAGTTGAAGAATTGGCAAATATATCTTATTTTTAAAAAAGAACCATTGTATGTTGGGGTTGATGACAATAAGGAGACAGTGACTGTGGAGGAACTTGAACAGTCACACCCTACAGTAGAAGCTATGGTTCACAGAGAGCTGCCAAAGCATCAGAGGGAATCTCATTGTTAAAAGGCATCAGTCAGGAAAAGGGTAGAAAAGGATTTCTAAGGCATTAGATATACCATGGAACACAGTGAAGGCAGTCATCATCAAGTGGAGAAAATATGGCACAACCATGACATTCCCAAGAACTGGACGCCCCTGCAAAACTGATGAAGAGACTAGAAGAAAATTGGTCAGGGAGGTTGCCAAGAGGCCTACAGCAACAAACATTAAAGGAGCTGCAGGGATATGTCTAAATTGTAATGGACTGTATATTTTCTCTCCTTACTGTAAACTGCCTTGGGTCCTATTCCAAGGAGAAAGGCAGGGTAAAATACTAAAAAATAAATAAATAAATAAACACAATCCTATCCCCCCTCTCTCTCTCACACACACACACTCTCTCTCCACCCATATAATAAAAGGAGGGTTAAAATGTGTAACATCCAGTCCTAGGCTAGAAAATCCCCATCTGCTGAAATTACTTTAATTCCACAACTATCAAAGCCCTAGGAAACTTGTCTTCTGCTGCTGCTTTGGTCCGTAGACTCAGTCTCGACCTCTGGGTGTTTTACCACAGCCACTTCTCCCATTTGTAAACACTCAGATATGCCCACATCGCCACATTTGGCACAAGGTTTCAGCTGGAAGAGGGCTCACCCTCCCAGATAGATAGATAGATAGATAGAGAGAGAGAGAGAGAGAGAGAGAGAGAGAGAGAGAGAGAGAGAGAGAGAGAGAGAATGAGGGGTCAAGCAAGGGTATATTGAGGAGGACTATCCCAGATGTTCTTGGATTACAGCAATAACATCTGGGATTGTCCTCAGCAATATGCCGTTACTCATGGTCATCTTCTTCCTAACAATCCATCCTTGGGTCTACTCAATCACCCAAGGATGGAGGATGGACAAGCAAGGAGAACGTTTCCAGCATCACTCTGGCTTGTTTACCTGAGGAAGCAAAGCAGCCCACAGGCTGTCAGAAGCAACAGACACTGCTTCCATTCCTACATTGGCCCTTGCTCTTTAGGTAGCGAAGGAGCTGGCTATGAACTCTACAGCAACTTCCAGATGCACCAGCGTGCGACAGACAGGGAGCACAGGCAGATCCATTATGGCCACCTTCACTTGTGTTTCACTCTGAACTGGTCATCACTGGGAATGGGCCTGCTGAGCTCACTCTTCCTCACCGATGTATGGGAGGTAACACAGAGATGGATATGGCTCCGAGGAGGGCCTGGCTCAGGTCCAAGCACCTCTGGTTCTTTCATGGGAGTTCAGTTATGTCTGCTGGCCCCAGTGATGGCCCACCCCGAAAGAGAGGGAAAACACAATAATCTAAGTCAGTGGTTCCCAACCTGGGGGTCGGGACCCTTTGGGGGTTGAACGACCATTTCACAGGGTTCGCCATGAGCCAGTGAAGAAAAAGGCACAAACAGCTTGGGTCTGGAGAAGGGGGGGGAGAAAGAGGAGAAAGAGTGAGTTACAGCTTGATAGGCTGGAGGGGATGTCAGTTAATGGCACTGGAGGCTGTGATTGGCTGAGGGTGCCTGTAGAGGGAAGTTCTCTATGGCGGCAGTGGCCTGCCAAAGGGGGCTTGTGGCCTCTTCCAAGCAGGGCAAGGGGTCACCGCAACATGAGGAACTGTATTACAGGGTCGCGGCATTAGGAAGGTTGGGAACCACTGATCTAAGCGGATGCAACGATTCCTTTGGCATCTGTTTGTTTGTTTACTCATCCTTTGCTTGGTTGTACGTACATTTGGCTTCTCTTTCTCAGAAGTCTAGCAAAGAAGACTGGCCTTGTAGGGTCCAAATCCCAGCCATGCGCATGGAGGTTGGCAAGAGGAGGGTTGGGCTATCAGGCATGCCCAAACTTTGGCCCTCCTGATGTTTTGGACCACAACTCCCAGAATTCTAAGCTTAGCTTGCAAATGACAAAGGACTGCGGGAGATGTAGTCCAAAACATCTGGAGGGCCAAAGTTTGGACATGCCTGGGCTAGATTATCCAGCCTGGCTCGAGAGGGTTTGCTTTCAGAGGAGGCTCAACATATTTCCCCACCCCCACCCCCTTTTTGCCCTCGACTCAAAACTGCCCCCGTTATTTTAGCACCTCATCCAGGAAACCCCACAAGCACAACTCTCCAGGAGTAAACATCCAATCGTGATGAATCAAATAACGGACGGATTGCTTCTCTTTCACAACCACGCAAACCTTGTTTACTAATGGAAGGACCAGTTTTAAGACACAAATAGGAGGCCTTTCCACTCATGCTGTGATTCTGGGTACCACAACAAGAAGTTCCAGCATTAACCAAAGGAAGTGCGTCTCTCCACCCGGTGTCTTCCCAGAGTCAAGGTGAGTAAGTCGAGTTGGCAGCAGCCTCCTGGGTAGTGACCGCTATTGGGAGAAGGTGATGGAGGCAGTAATGGAGGCAGCTTCCTTCTCTCTCACCCCGACTCTGAGAAGAGTGGCAATGGGGATTTGACTCCATAGGAAATAACTGGGAATAGGATCCAGCAGGCCCTGTCTAGATTAGAGATTAAGAACTTTAAAATTAAGCCCCTCAGATGTTTGGGGGCTACCACTCAGCAACCCTTCATCCCTGGCCCAGGGCTGGCAGAGATGTCTGGGAGTTCAAGTTCAAAGCAACTAGGGGCGTTTATACACGAGCCCTAAACTCCACGGCAAATGGCTGCAAGCTCCGGAGCTTAAAAATGTTTCCCCACCAGCTCCAGAGTTTACAGGCAATTAAGTGCGACCACGCCCACTTTAGCGCGTCCCAGCACACCTTTCAAGTACCTGCTCTCTGGAGGTGAACATTCTTTGATGCGGTGCAACGATAGTGGGTGCGGGGCTCTCCTCGCTTCTGTTTGTTGTTGTTTTGGCTCCCGCCCCTTTAAGAGCTACTTAAGAAGAGCGAGAGGCAGAACCGAGGTGAGCCATGTTCTTTCTTCCTTTGTTTTCTCCCTCCCCTCACGCAGCCAGCAGCCAGGAAGTGCGGAGGGGTGGGAACACAGGAAGAGCGACAAGCCCCTAAGGTCTCTGGTCCGAATTTAAGTGACCAGCGTATCTTAGGGGTCGTGTAAAAGTGCCCTAGAAGGCCATATCTGGTCTAGAAAGAGAAATCAGATTATCAATGAGTATCATCAAGTGTGTGTGTGTGTGTGTGTGTGTGTGTGTGTGTGTGTGTGTGTGTGTGTGTAGGTTTTTGCTCACCTTCCCACTCTCTTTTTGAAGCAATGCTGGGCTTAATACTTATCCACCCTCTCCCAGGGGGAGATGGCAGGCAAAATGGAAGAGTGATGAGCAGTGCCCAGCAGCGGAGAGATTTGCACCATCCACAGGGAGAAAGAAAAACATTAATGAGTGAACAGAAGCAGATATTTGCCATCCACCTGCCTGCTTCTCCTCTGCCCTGCAGGTGGGTAGAAGGCAAGGAGAGATGACCAAGCCACATTAATGTTGAAAAGTGAACAAACAAGTATCACCTGATCTGCCTTTCTCCAGCTAAGGGAGGGGCTAAAGAAAATGAACTGGCACCCGAAGGCTGCAATGGACACAAGACCCCTCCACATCCACCTGAAAAGGGTTAAAACCTGGTAAGGGACACATGGGCGTGAGACACTAGATTTGGCAGACATGCTGGGTGCAGCAGTAAATTTGGAAGTGCAAGAGTTCCTTGTGAGTCCCCCAAGCCACCCAGGCCCATAAGAAGAGCAAAAGCATGTACGTCATTGGCTTGGCACTGGTCAACTGGCACACATTTGAGGAACAGATCTTTTGTAAAGTAAATGCCACTTAGTTGCCCATTCAAGACCCAATCCTCAAAAACACTTTGCACAACAACAGTGATGGTTTCCAGCAATCCACTGTTCCTGGGAATGGCAGATTGTAGCTAACCCTGCCTATTCCAGCTACTTTCAGGATCGCAGATAACCTCAAATGAAGCAGGGCTTATGTACCCATTGGGGGGGGGGGTCCTTGCTCCTCAGAAAAACCCTAGGAGCTTCCACCTGGAGGCCTTGGTTCCCGGTCCTCCCCGGGCATGCCTGCACCTGTTCAGGGGGACCCTTCCCTTTCGGCGCCCGCCCCGCGTCCTCTTCCAGTGCCAAGCGCTGAAGACCCGCCGGTCCCTCGGCTACCTGCCCCGGTTGCTGCAGAGCCGCCGCCGGCGGTGGGGGCGCTGGGCCCGCCTCGCCAATCCACAGCTGCTCTTTCAGGAGGCGCTGGTGCTCGCTGAGGCAGTGCTTGAGCGCGGACGGCACGGTGCCCATGGCCCCCGGGCGCCGGCCACAGGGCGAGGGCGCCGCCCGCCTCCTCTTTCTCTTCCCTGCCGCCGCGAAGGCGTTACCGCCGCCTCCGGCCGAACATCATTCGCCGCCCGAACCCAAGCCGGCGGCGGGCATCGCCTCGGCTTCCCTCGCGGCGGGGGATCTGGGGCGCGGAGGGCTTCTCTGATTGGCCGAGGAGGCTCCGAGGCGAGCGCCGCGCCTGCATCCCGGACCGCGTCCTCTGGTGATGCTGAGGCCAGCCGTGCGTCAACCTCAGCATCAGCATCACCTTGGCAAGGACGGAGGGAGAGGAGGAGGTGGGGGGAAGCGTCCATGTGGCCGGGTCGTGGCGGGTGGGGGAATCGGGATTAAGAGAAGGGAACTGAAGCTTTCCGTCATCGCAAACCGCGATTCTGCCTGGACTTCCCCGCGTCTAATTCTACGCCCATCCCGGCAGTCGATTAAGGACGGCGACTGATGGGCGGACCCCCACATGGCAACCGGGCTCGAGTTGTAAAGTTGCTTGTCTAATAGGAGGCGGGCGGCCACGGAGACTCACCGGGGTCTGCGGTGCCATTAGGGACCCGGTTAGCAAAAGGGAAAAGGAGGCAATAACTACAAATAAAACTACAATCGGAGTGGGGGGGGGAGGAGGAGGAGATAAATGCAAAGCCCAAGGCTAGGCCTTTGCATCCCCCCAAATCAGAAATCAGAGTTCTGACCACTTTGAAGTTGTCAGGGCATGTCAAGGGCGCCTGTCACAGTTAAGTGTTGTAATGATGGGGATTACATTAAGGACCAGGTATTCTTCCCTTGTTTTGTTTTCTTTTCTTTTCTCCATTATTTGTACTAATTGCAGTCTGTGATCTGCTCTTATTTACTATTGTTGTGAACCACCTGGAGTTCCTTTGGGAAGAGGGGGGGTATTAAAAATCATAAATAAATAAATAAAATTAAAATTGCAAGGAATTGTTGAAATGGCTTCCTAATTTTGGGGCTCTCCTTGAGGGCAAGGGAGAACTCACTTGAGAAGTTACCACTACATTCCACATCTAACTCCAGTTAGTTTTTCACACTATCATCAGCAGTCCAACCCCCTTCTCTCCTCACTTTTTGATGCGACACTGCTTTTGTTTTTGTTTCCCCCCCCCCTCTCTCTCTTACTGCCCTTGTCTAGAAATTGGTGTTTTGGTCATTTTGTTCACCACCCAGTGTGGCCTCTGTTGCTAGGTGGTGTGGTATAGAAATCTAATAAATAAATAAATAATCTTTCTTAAGCTGTTCAAGGGTGTACTCACCTGGATTTCACAAAGCATAGTGGAAACACCAAATAAACCTAACCAGAAGGAAGCATGACTCATATGCCCAGGAACTGCCCATGAAATTTTGGCAGTTCAGAGCAGACATTACAATCCCTGATTTTGTGCCTCAAGGTAGGACAGCCTGAAAAATATTGCTCAAGAAAGAAATGCAAATTTCACTGTACAGTATAAAGATTCAGTTCGGTTAGGTTCAGTTTGCAGTACTGTACTGCCCAGACTGGTGGCCTTGGAGCATTCCACTTTCTGAATATAAGCTGCAGAACAGGGGAGGCAAAATCAAGCCCTTCAGATGTGGTTTGTCTACAGATTCCATCTACCCTAGTCACCATGGCCAATGGTGAGGGATACTGAGAGCTGCAGACCACCCATACATGGGGAGATGCACTCGGTCCATCACTGCTGCACCTACTCTTTCCCTACTGGTTATAATGGTATAGTGTAATTTGTCCAACCCAACCTAAACATAAAGCTGGGGTTAAAACCTTATGATTGCCACATACACAAGAGTCAACATGGTGTGATGCATAGAAGGGTGGGCTAGATTCAGGAAACTGGGATTCAAATCCCAGCTCAGTCATAGAAAGCAAAGTCTTCTGCTTATATACCGCCCCATACCACTTCAAGTAGTCTCTGGGTGATTTACAGTTTAATTACAGTATGCAAGCTACACATTGCCCCACCCCCCGCAAGCTGGGTACTCATTTTACTGACCTCGGAAGGATGGAAGGCTGAGTCAACCATTTGCCGGCTACCCGGGATTGAACCCAAAGTCATGAGCACAGGTTTACTTGCAGTACAGACATTTAACCACTGTGCCACTGCACTCCTTGAAGGTTGCAAGGGTGGGAGTGAGGTGATAATGATGAACCAACCCTTGAATAGCTTGTGTTCCTCAAAAACCATCGTAGGATTTTCATAAGTCAGAAGCAATTTGATGGCACATAACACCAAGAAGTTGTCTACCTAGATATGAAATACAATAACTCAGGGTCCAATACATTCTACTGGTCATAATAGAAAGCATTACTAAATTAGTCTATGAAAGTTTATTCTTGAGTATTTGGTTGAAAGTAACTGATAAAGTGGTTATGTTTTTCAGTCCCTAATTGCAAATACATAACACATGCTATCCTGGCCATCCTTTCATTGACATGACGCCTGTCTCATACCGAAAAACCTCCCTCCACCAAACCACCATCATCGCCTTCAAATCTCTCTTTGAAACTCGTCCTTCCAGCAATCTGCAAACGACCCTTCTGGATATCATTGGGCTGGTCATGTCGTCTTCTTGGACCATTATCACAACCCAGTTTTCACAAAGTCATTAAATGTGTGAAGCGTATAGACAACTGAGAGATGAGAAGATTGTGATTCCACAAACAGAGGATGCTTGAGATGTGGGAGAAATTTTTCTTTGGTTCACAGTTTACTGTCAGGGAACTTACCAACAACCAGCAACCAGAGAGAGAGAGAGAGAGAGAGAGAGATCATTTGTCATTCAAACACTTTGTTGGGAAAGTTAAACCATATACTCATTGGGGAAGATAGCTTCCAGTGCTTGCCTCTTAAAATTCTGCCTTTGGAGTCCCTGCCTGTTCAGATATACAGGTAATTTGTAGTGCTCCCTTAGGGTTGCCATCATCCCCCCCCCCCCCGGGGGGGGGGGGGGGGGGGGGGAGGGGCGAGAAGGGGGGCAGGGAAGGAGTCAGGAGAAAGCTAAGAAGTTAGTAGAGAGTGGGATAGATAGTGCTACAGTTAGGTGGATTTGTAATTGGTTGACTGATCGCACCCAAAGGGCCTCTGTTCAGCTTGGAGAGACGTGACCAGTGGGGTGCCCCAGGGTTCTTTTCTGGGTCCAGTGCTGTTCAATATCTTTATTAATGACTTGGAGGAAGGAATAGAGTGTATGCTAATTAAATTTGCAGATGATACCAAATTGGGAGGGGTTGCTAATTCCCTAGAGGATAGGATGAAAATTCAAAAAGACCTTGACAGATTAGAGTGCTAGGCCAAAGCTAACGGAATGGATTCCAACAGAGGGAAATGCAGGATGCTACATCTAGGTAAAAAGAATGAATTGCACAGATATAGGATGGGGGATACATGGCTGGAGAATAGTACCTGTGAAAGGGATCTGGGAGTCTTGGTGGACCACAAATTGAACATGAGTCAGCAGTGTGATGCGGCGGCCAGGAAAGTCAATGCAATTCTTGGTTGCATCAACAGAACCATAGTGTCTAGATCAGGGGTGCCCAAACTTTTTGTAAGGAGGGCCAGATTTGGTGGCTGAGAATGTGTCAGGGGCCAGTTGCTCCCCAACCCTGCCACCCCACTGCAAGCCCCACCCGCTTTCTTTAAAAAACATGGGATGAAGGAGGGGGAGGGAGGGGCGGGCCAGCCATCCGCGGGCCACTCAGAATGGCCTGAGGGGCCGGATTTGCCCCCCCCCCGGGCCGGACTTTGGGCAGGCCTGGTCTAGATCAAGGGAAGTAATAGTACCACTCTATTCTGCTCTGGTCAGACCCCACCTGGAGTACTGTGCCCAGTTATGTGCAACCCAATTTAAAAAGGATGTTGACAACCTCGAGCGGGTGCAGAGGAGGGCGACCAGGATGGTTGAGGGTCTGGAGGAAATGTCTTATGAGGAACAACTTAGGGAACTGGGAATGTTTTTTAGCCTTTCAAAAAGAAGACTCAGAGGGGATATGATAGCTATGTTTAAATATTTGAAAGGATGTCATATTGAAGAGGGAACAGGTTTGTTTTCCATGGCTTCAGAGACTAGGACTCGGGGCAATGGTTTCAAACTACAGGAAAAGACTTTCCATTTAAACATTAGGAAGAACTGTGTGACAGTTAGAGCTGTTCATCAGTGGAATATGCTGCCACAAAGGGTGGTGGAGTCTCCTTCCTTGGAGGTTTTTAAGCAGAGGCTGGATGGCCATCTGTCGGAAATATTACGATGGGGTTCCTGCGTGGCAGGGGGTTGGACTAGATGGCCCTTGAGGTCTTTTCCAACTCTATGATTCTAAGAAAGAGTCCTCTCCATGCTGTGAACACCCGGACTCCTTGAATTGTGCCATTGTGGATGGATGAACATTTATTCATTTCATTTTCTTTTCTCAATATACCCAAATGTGCGTATGTCTTGACTGCAAGGATAGAAAGAATTTGATGTAAAAAGAAAAGAAAAGATTACATGTGAGAGAACGGAGAGACCCATCCAGAGGCTCGTTACTTTCTGTTCTCATGGCAAAGAAACCAACAAGGCTAATCTGGACTGAATGTCTGAAAAGCACAACTTTGACAGAAAAAACATGGCACACGGAGCTAGTGGAAACCATTTATCACTTTTCGATAGGTCCATGTGGACTTCACCTAATCTAGCTGTTTACTGCAGAGAGTTTTAATTCCTTGCTTTGATCCTGTGTAATTTACTGGCTGACAACTGCGGTTTGAAATGAAGATAATACACCAAAACATTAAGTGAGGGCTTAGCTATTTCACTGCTCTATCAGGATTAAAAAATTCAAACAATTCTGGATGTTTTTATCTTTCTGATACTTAATGTAGCAGTAAGCACACTTTCTTGTCGGTGGGATTACGATGTGGAAATAGATGTCATGTATAGTTACATTCACACATATGCAACTATTAGGTGAAATAGAAAAACGGGGTGTGATGTACACTGTGGAACTGCAACACTACAAACCAAAGACACTGCACACACCACATGGCTTCCTTCTGCCTCTGCAAAGTATTCCTTAAGCTAGACAAATATTTTTCCACCCAGTGCGTTGTTAGACTGTGGAACTCCCTGCCACAGGATGTGGTGATGGCATCTGGCCTGGATGCCTTCAAAAGGGGATTGGACAGATTCCTGGAGGAAAAGTCCATCACAGGTTACAAACCATGAGGGAGATGTGTAATCTCCAGGTTTAAAACCAGGGTACTTCAAGGGCCAGATGCAGGGGGGTGGTATCAGGAGACAGATATCTAGTCTCATGCGCTCCCAGGCGCATCTGGTGGGGCCACTGTGAGATACAGGAAGCTGGACTAGATGGGCCTTTGGCCTGATCCAGCATGGCTCTTCTTATGTTCTTATGTTATGTTAGACACAGAGTCACACAGTCATTACAAGAAGAATGATCAAACAAGGGATTTTTACTCAGTGTACTACCAGTTTCTAACCAAGAGCATAATGGTAAAATAATAAGCATTGTTGCATCAATAAATAAATAAATACATAAATAAACATTTAAAAAATAGAGGGGAAGGAGGTTGTGCTGTTGATGGTGTGAAAAGACTCAAGGAAGGGAGTCAGATGCCAAAATTGTCAACATGCCAAGATGCCTACTAGGCAGGGATCAAAGCTACATATGGTCAATCTCAAGCAAAAAAATAAGCCACAGCATTTTTTTTTTGCATGCCTCTCATGGATAATATAGTCCAGCCACACAGAAGAACAAAAACAATGGCACATAGTGCAGTGTGGGACCTCTGGGAAAAACTGAGATATCATCTTCTTCTCACTGTGATTGGAAGAAAAAAATGTAAATAATTTCACACATATGTTATGTCTGGCAGATCTAAACGGATGGGAACCAAAAGACAGGGCCCAACAAGTCATGCCAGTAAATGAGTGTTATTTTGGTAGTTCCAAGACCGTCTACAGTTGTGGTTATTTTTAGAATGACTTAAAATAAATAAATAAAAAGAAATCAGGAGACTGAGAAGGGCAGTGATGAAGGGATTAGAAAAGATAATCAAGAGCAAAGATGTAGCCACACCCCCTTGTTTTTCTGATCACCATGTAAGGGGGTATAACAGCTGCAAATAAAACTAAAGCGGACAGAAATGATTCATTTGAAATACAATGCTGGAGGAGAGCTTTCTGAATATTTATTTATTTGTTTATTTATTTATTTGTTTGTTTGTTTGTTTGTTTGTTTGTTTTAGAGTATTTTTACCCTGCCTTTCTCCTTGGAAAAGGACCTAAGGTGGCTTACAGTAATGAGGGATAATATACAGTCCAATACAATTAAGACATGTTCAAATACTGAGAAGAGGTAATTGAGGGACATCTTACAACATAAAAAGACAACATTACATTAAAACTATGGTTTTTCCAGTAGTGATGTATGGAAGTGAGAGCTGGACTATAAAGAAGACTGATCGTTGCAGAATCAATGCTTTTGAGCTATGGTGCTGGAGGAGAGTCTTGATAGTCCCCTGGACTGCAAAGAGATCAAGCCTATCCATCCTGAAAGAAATCAACCCTGAATGTTCATTGGAAGGGCAGATTTTGCAGCTGAGGCTCCAGTACGCATGATGAGAGAGGAGTCTTTGGAAAATTCCCTGATGTTGGGAAAGATTGAAGGCAAAAGGAAAAGAGGACGACAGAGAATGAGATGGTTGGACAGTGTCATCGATGCAGCCAATATGGATTTGACCAAACTCCGGGAAGCAGTGGAAGATAGGAAGGCCTGGTGAGCTCTGGTCCATGGGGTCACGAAGAGTTGTACATGACCGAATGACTGAACAACACAAACATTAAAGCTGAACGACTGAACAACAACAAAAACATTAAAGCTACAAGTGAACACGAGCAGTTAAAAAGAGAGTAATGTCCATGAGTGATGGAAACTAACATTGAAAACACAGTGTCAGTGCAATCACACAAGGTTATAAGTGTCTGTGAAGATTCTCAGTCATCCAGGTGAGTTTATCTGGAAGTTGAGTCATGGCTACTGGACTTCTTTTTTGAGAGATAGAAACGTTTCGCTATTCATCCAAACAGCTTCATCAGTTATAAGTGGTTATAAACATAAAGTCTATGTGATCATATATAGATTCATATAAAAGACACATAATAGGTAGTTCATTGTTCAGGAAAAGCTTGCCTGAAGAGAACATAAGAACATAAAAAGAGCCATGCTGGATCAGGCCAAAGGCCCATCTAGTCCAGCTTCCTGTATCTCACAGCGGCCCCACCAGATGCGTTTGGGAGTGCATGAGACTAGATATCTGTCTCCTGATACCACTCCCCTGCATCTGGCCCTTGAAGTACCCTGATTTCTCCATCATGGTTTGTAACCTGTGATGGACTTTTCCTCCAGGAATCTGTCCAATCCCCTTTTGAAGGCATCCAGGCCAGATACCATCACCACATCCTGTGGCAGGGAGTTCCATAGACTTACAACGCGCTGGGTGAAAAAATATTTTCTTTTGTCAGTTCTTACTCTCCCAGCCCTCAATTTGAGTGCATGTCCCCTAGTTCTGGTATTTTGGGAGAGAGAGAAGAGCTTTGCCTGTTTCCGGAAGGACAACAGAGATGGGGCAGTCCTGGCCTCTAGTGGAAGGGAGTTCCAAAGTCTGGGCGCCACAGCCCAGAAGGCCCTTTCATGTGTTTCCATACATGAAAACTCTGGCTTGCCAGAAAGACATAAAAGTGGCTACAGCAAATCAAGGTTGAACTATCTCTAGAGGTAAAAATACCACACCTAGATTTTCCGGAAAAGACAATAATGCTGAGAAAGGTTGAAGGCAGCAGGAAGAGAGGAAGACTATAAACGAGATGGACTTACTTCCTAAAGGAAGATACAGACTTGAGTTTGGGTTGCTGAGGACTTTTGGAGATCATTCACTCATGGGATCAGAGTGAGTCAGAGAGGGCGAATTGATGGCACATGACAACACAGAAGAAAAAGGACATTCCAATTTTAGCATCCACCTTGCAAATGATAGACTCAGGCTAGGTTTTGGTCTGAACAGACCTTCCAGATGTTCTTTCCTTGGTTTTCCCATGCTACTTCTAGCACCACCTGGTGGCCCATTGGTTCCAAATGGGAATGTTTACAGAACAGGAGCATGTCAGGGAGAATGCCATCAATCATGTTGACTGGGGCTACTGGAAACTGGACTTCATCTAGAGGGCCAAATAGGTAATAATGCTAGATGGACCACTGTTCTGCCTACAGTATGAAGCACTTTTCTAAATTATTGAGGTCCTTGAGATGCTTGTTGAAAACTCTATTTCCCATGCTTGGAGGGAAAAGTTGTTATTGCCTGAAGGTGCAATACATAGTTACTGGATATATTTTTTCAGAGACAGCTCGCTTCGGACTGCCAGTGAATAGAAAACACAAAGAGATGTCCTTTTGAAGGTTCTCCATATGCATCTTGTTGGTCACCATGGAAGAAGGATCTGCCACGAAAGGTCTTCATCACCATCCTAGAACTGCAACTGCAGCCTTGGCAAATGTATAAAACAGGAAAAGTACAGAGGGACTGAGAGAGAGAGGGAGGGAGAGAGCTCACTTTTTAAAAAGGGGGGCTGTTGATGCTAAGGACATAGAGGAACTACGAGAAGAGGAAAAGTTCAAGGAGAAGGAAGGAAGCCAAGGAGGGAAGAAAGAGCACCTGAGGCAAAAGAGGAGCCAGAATGGCAAAGGAAGGAGCAAGGATGACAAGGGGGTGAGTCGATTACATTATCTGTTTGTTGGCTTTTTTAAAAAAACTATAACTCCTACAGTAGCACTATACAATATGGCCAGTTGACCAGAAAGTAACTATTTCTATCTCTGGGGGAGAAAATAAAGAGAAAAGAACAGAAGGATAAAGATTAAGTGGTTGAAAGAGATAAAATGGTGAAGACCTGTTCTATTTCGTTCTAAAAGTTCACTGCTACAATTTTATTTAGTTGTTGTTGAGTCGTTCAGTCATATCTGACTCTTTGTGACCCCATGGACCAGAGCTTTCCAGGCCTTCCTGTCTTCCACTGCTTCCCAGAGTTTGGTCAAATCCATATTTGTAGCATTGATGACACCGCCCAGCCATCTCATTCTCTGCCGTCCTCTTCTTTTTGCCTTCCATCTTTCCCATCATCAGGGACTTTTCCAAGGACTCCTCTCTCCTCATAAGGTGGCCAAAGAACTGCAGCCTCAGCTTCAATATATGTCCTTCCAGTGAACACCCAGGGTTGATTTCTTTCAGGATGGATAGGTTTGATCTCCTTGCAGTCTAGAGATGTTCCGAATTTGGAATTTACTGAAAGTTAAAATCTATTTGGTTTGTAAAGTTATTTCCGTTACCTAATACAGCGATGTGATGAAACCATAGAGATATGTAAATAGATGTATATTTACACACACACACACACACACACACACAGAGAGAGAGAGAGAGAGAGAGAGAGAGAGACTTACATACTGTATATCCCTATGTTATATATTGTATATGCTTTTCATATCCACCTGTCTGTACATAGCCTGTCCTTGTGTGGAGTATCCTGAGCCATCCAAGATGTTGCACCTAAATAAAGTTCTTATTTGACTATACTGTATATATATTCTTTTTCTTAAATATTTTCCCAATACTCTCTCTCTCTCTCTCTATCTATCTATCTATCTCTCTATCTCTCTATCTCTCTATCTATCTATCTATCTATCTATCTATCTATCTATCTATCTATCT
>JAHTLZ010000122.1:30304736-30317772 GCA_023846285.1 Phrynocephalus versicolor | reverse complement strand
TATCTATCTATCTATCTATCTATCTATCTATCTATCTATCTATCTATGTCTAAGTATTTTAATTTCACTTTAAGAAACGTCAGAGCAGTTTATAATGTTAAAAACCAGCAAACATCAAATAATATTGGGGCCATGTGTTTATGTGCAGAATAGAGAGGCTTAGACTAGGACTTGGGAGATCTGGGTTCAAATCCCGTCTCAGGCATGAAAAATTAAGTGGGGAGTAGCACTGGCAAATATCTCTCCTATGTTGGAACCTATTAGAGTTACAATAAGTCATATGCAACTTGGCAGGATATAACAACAACATAACAAGTTTGAAGTGCTTTGACAATGAATAGCAATAATGAAGTAAATTATATCATAGATTATATTATGCTTCCATATGTTGTCATCCTGACTACATATGTTTTTATATCCTACCATAAGAAATTATATTGATTTTATATCTCATCATAAGAAATTAAAATATATTTAAAAGTCATGTGTAGGGTGAAGTCAGTACCCTTTTTAAAAAACATGCTTGTGAGACAAGAAGTGGTTTGTAGTTCTCGTGATTTGAAAAAGGAACCTCTCTCCTTGAAGCCTGTACTGAAATAAATAGTACATTGTTTCCAAATAGAGGAGACTTTCAGGAAAGCATCTTCACGAGAGAATTAGTTTGACTTGTTAAAATAAGTTTTGTGGTTATTCCAAGAAGAAAGAGATGGGAGATAATTGAAAACATATTTCCTAAGGAATTATATCTGAAAACAGTGATCCAGCTTTTGAAAACAAATGTGAAATTATATTCCCATGGAGTTAACAAAGCAAGACATTCCTTTGATTCCTAACACATGGAATCATGACCAGCAAGCAAAATATGAGTGCTTTCCCAAAAACATAAAATCAATATTCAGATAAAGTTTACCGCTTTTCCCATACAGTTATACATAATTACATTTTTGCCGTGCACGACATAGCAAATCACTTGAAGAGAGTTGGAGGTGGACAGAGGGTTTGCATTGTATAGCAGCACAGGATTTAGAGGAAAGCTACCAATTATATAAATAAAGAATATATCCCGGGGGCACATTGCATAAGACTTAAAATAAATAGAAGGGATGCGAAATGTCCGTGTGTCAGGAAATAAACGAGCCACTTTCTGACAGGAGGTTACAGAGACTTACGCTATGGGCAAATCATTTTGTCCTTTCTACAGGTAGCGCATAGGGAGTTGAATGAAACATCTGGCTATTGAACAACGTTGTAAACAAAATGTAAGATAAGAGAGCCAATAGTATATTCAGTTCCCCGTTCATGCTTCAGAGTCCTGTTTTAGGAGTAAAACATCTTTTCTTTACTCTCAAAAACACACAAATAGAGGGTGATGTTCATATTGCTAGAAGTTAACACCTTTCACGATATGTGTGATTTAACTTGTATATGCATATGGATTTTACTTCAGAGGGCTTTATCACACGTCCTTTAAAATCTTGATTAAATTTCCAGATAAACCGTTTCCAAAAATCTTGTCCCCATGGCCACCGGGCTTTTTTTAAAAAAACCCAGTAATGCCCCCTTTAGCGAGTTTTCCAAGACCTACAGGAGAAGTTGGGGATTTTTTGCTCTGGGTAAAAACACACATTTTTCCAGAGCTAGAAGTCTGTAGGAGTGCTCATATGATCTGGATTTCTACTCCCCCCCCCAGTGCCAACTAGCTGGTCCTGGGGCTGGTCGGTTCTTTAAAAAAAAATCCTTGTAGTGGGAACGGAGAACGTGTTCTGCTTATATACCGCCCCATACTACTTCAAGTAGTCTCTGGGCGGTTTACAGTTTAATTATGCAGGCTACACATTGCTCCCCACCCCCAGCAAGCTGGGTACTCATTTTACTGACCTCGGAAGGATGGAAGGCTGATCTTCCCGGTGCTGAGATAGCAGCCATAGCCTTGACTGGCAAATCACAATGTTGGAAAGAATTAACCAGAAAGCCTCATAACTGCTGTGGCCAGGAGGGCCTTTGGCCACTTCGGCCTGTGTGCTAGTTGCCCCTCTTTCTGTAAAAACTGATTTTGCTCACAGAGATCCATGCCTTCATTACCTCCTGGTTTCACTATTGCATCACAAGCCTGCGTTTTGTTCCCTTTGGAAAATGTTTGGGAGCTCCGTTTGGAACTGGACTCTTCTCTAGAGAGATGCTTTAAAGACCATGTAACAAACAGTCTTGGCTTCCAGTTGGCTTCCAAGCTCTATTCCAGGTGTTGGTGTCATTTTAATTTGTGACGTCTGAACAGCTAAGGTCAGGATATATGAAATGCTGATTCCTCCCACATGTTCTTGGCATAATCTAAGATCCTCAGCAGAGGATCTTAGCCCAGTAGCAATGACTCAACTTCCAGATCCTCAGCAGAGGATGCTACATGTCTACCACACCAAAAGGCTAACTTGACAGGGATATGAGACAGGGCTTCCTCTGCAGCAGCCCCTCTGTTTTGGAATTCTCTCCTGCACGTGGCAGTTAGGCTGCTTCTCTCACTGCTCAGTTTCCTGACAGAAACCTGGACCTTTTCAAAGAGCCTTTGATCTCTAGAGATGTTGTTGTTTTGAGCTGGGTTTTATTGTAGAGCTTATTTTAAAGGCTTGTTCAAACTGTTTTCATTAATGTTTTAAACCTGTTCCTAACATTTTAACTCTGTTATCAATTACCTGAAAATCTTGATAGGAAGAAAGATGACAACTAATGTTTGAAATAAATAAGAATTTATAAATTGCCATAATCTCTGTATAGGATTATTTCAGAACTGCTGGAGGAAATACTAAGATAGGTTAACAAGAACTTATCAGTTCTTGTTAACCTATCTTAGTATCAGTTCTTATCAGTTCTGACAAGAACTTATCAGTTCTTGTCAGAAGAAATAGCTGGCTTTAATTAAGAAGCCTCATGTGGTGCTCGTTAATCTGCAATACTGCAGTGAAGATTCTGAGTTTGATCCTGACAGACTCAGATAGCTGGCTCAAGGGTGACTCAATCTTCCGTCATTCCAAGGTCAATAAATTGTATACTCAGGTCACCAGGTGTGTGTGTTATATACTCTTCATAATTAAATTGTAGACAATCTCGAGAGATCAATGGGGAAGTATATACACAGCACATTTTCCTTTTCATTATTTCGTTGTACATCCCCTATGCCAGTGGTGGTGAACCTTGAGCACTCCAGATATTTTGGACCACAACTCCCACAGTCCTTTGTCGTTGGCAATCTAGGCTCGGAATTCTGGGAGTTGTGGTCCAAAACATCTGGAATGCCAATGGTTCGCCACCACTGCCCAATGCTAATAAAATACTGAAGTTGAAATAGTTTTTTTAATGCCCGCAATATGTCTCACCTCATTTATTATAACTCCTGAGGGCATGTAAATTACCCCAACCTTGTTATTTTATCTACTAATTGAACGTCTTAACAGCACAACCATATGCCTGCCTGCTGAGAAGAACAAAGTTAGATCAAGGTCCTACAAAAAGTACAGGCTGTAGCCCTGAATGAATACACTTCCTAGGAAGCAATTTGTTGCAAGCCCATAGTTCTAATTCTAACTGTGTTCTTGGACAAGCATTGCTATCCATGTTTCTACTTATCTATTTATTAGTTATAGCTACCCATGTATCTTATATAAGTAAGTATGCCTATTTCTGTTTATTTACTGAATATATCTCTAATTGGGTGTAGTTGTGGACTATGATTCAGGAGCCCTGGGACAGAATCCCTGCTAAGCCACACAAACTCACTCTTTAAATTTCTCACTTCCCTTGAAAACCATTACTAGGATTGCTATAAATTGGTTCTGCCTTGATGGCAGAGAACGTGTACTGAAGACCAGTAAGCATATAAGGTGACATACTTGGCATTCTTCTTCCTCACGTTATCAGTGATCACGATTCACTAGTCCCAGGTCAGCCAATGGCTAAAATCTTATCAGTTATTTATGTCAACATAAGCCTTGAGCCTATCCGATCTCGCCTGATTTCAGAAGCTAAGCAGGGTTGGCCCTGGTTAGTACTTGGATGGGAGACCACCAGGGAATACCAGGTGCTGTAGGCACCTGGAGTAGGAACTGGCAAGCCACTCCAGTATTCCTGCCAAGAAAACTCCATGGACATGGAGTCATGAAGAGTCGGTCATGACTGTAACAACACAACACACACAAGGTTAAAGGTGTGAACTGAAATGATGAATTGCAGCTTGTTGAGACATCACCACTCATATTCCTTATTGTTATCCAGCTGTGTGCCTTGGCATGTGATGGGAATACAAGATGCCACTTGCTAATTAGCGACAGTTTGTGCCACTCTATGCACATTTGTGTAAATAACCAACAGGATTCTGGCCAATTATTTTGGGGCAGAATGGGAAGTTGAACCCGAATCACACACTCTCAAGCCAACATGAATAAATACAGCAGGTTGGCTCTCTCAACTGCCCTTCCTTGATGATAGATATACCACACAGTTCCACTTTTGGTATTATCTTCCATCTTCTAAGTGACATCTGACATTCATCCCAAAACAGTGGTACCTTGTATAAAGGAATTAATTTGTTCCAAATGAAATTATGTTAAGTAAAATTTCATTTATACAAATTACTCATAGGAATGCATTGAAAACAGAGTGATCCCATTTTTATGTTGTAGAGATTTGCCCCATAGGCGATTCTGTTAAGCAAATTTCCCCTATCTCCGGAATTTTTTATGTTGTACAAATTTTATGTTATACAAACTGTTTGTCATATAAGGGTCCACTGTAGTTCTAAGACTTACTCTTGTTTTGTACTTTTCCTTTCTTTCCCTTTTTTTAAGTAAGCAAAGCTAGCAGTGGATTTTATTTTTGACATTTTGCCTGACAGTTCCATCCAGTCCATAAACAGACGTCATCCTAACCATTTTTTCCTTATGCTCCATTTCTATGCATTTTGCAGATAGCTCAAGGGATGTCCACCCACATCCCCTCCAGCATACGAAACTGGGTTGCAGCTTCCAAGCCTTGACGTCCAGGTTCCCACCACGTATTCCCATGGCTGAAATAAGAATGTGAGAAGGGTTTAAACATGTCTAATGAAGATTTGGAAGCATTCCCACATTCTTGGCATAGTTCTGTCTGATTCTAAGTACGGCATGCATATCAATCCTTCCCACGTTTTGGCTTAGTCATGGGAATGCCTCGTCGGAAACCTTCCTCAAACACATTTTTATCATGCCATAGAACCCTGTGGGCCTGAGGTCACTACGGTGGTTTCAGAAGTGACCTGCTTGTATGCACCATCTAAAATCAGCTGTGAACACAAAAGCAAATGCACTTGGATGGGAACACCCATGTCTAAGATCAGAGTTAGGCAACGTAGATACTAGTGCAGCATTAGAAACGGGGCTTCCTTAATCTCATTGGCATAAAGAAGGGCTGCTAAGAAGTGTTTGTCTCGAGCTGCATTTTCCAAATGAACGTCCTTTTGTTTTACCATTCATCATTAGGAAATTAAGACGGGGCTCATTTGCCACCTAGCTTTGAAGAATTTGCTTGCCTGGGCAAAGATACGGTAAGAATAGGAAATGGACACTTCCATTTCTCTGATATTTGACCCTATTGTTCCAGCTCCCAAACACTTAAGTTCTCAGAGCGTGGGAAAAGACATTGAACAGAAGGATGGCCCAACATGGGGGGAGGGGCAACAGCTCAGGACCAGAATCAGCAGCACGCCTCTACTTGAAGGACAAAAGGGCACTCATTCAAAGATGAAGATGTACACATATTAGATAGAGAAGACAGGTGGTTTGAGAGAGGAGTCAGGGAAGCCATTCATGTGAACATTTAAACCCCCTCCCTCAACAGATTTGGGGGGCTCAGGCACAGTCTATCTGATACCTATCAGGCAGTGATTTCAACAATCCCCAGACAAATCAAAAATACTTCATGCCTCCACCACCAAGGCCATAGCTAACAACACATACTTTATGGTTTCAGCACCTTAGGCCATTGTTCACCTAAAGACCTATTGAGACCATTGTCTACCTAACAAGCCTATTCAGGCCATTGTTCATTTTATGAACCTTTTTCAGACCAGGGTGACATGAGGTCAAAGTAAACTATAAAATGGAGGACTCGCAACTAGCTTTCCTCATCCTCAGACTGACGAAGGTGTTTGGATGAGCAGCGAAATGTTTCAGTCTCCCAAGAAAAGAAGTCAAGTTGCCATGACTCGAGTTGCAGACAGAGTATGGGAAGTTGAATACAGTAATCTTTGTTTCTCCTTCTCCTACTCTGAAAATTACTACAGACATAAGATGCAGAAGCGAACTCTGCAGCCAGCTGTAACGTCTTCTTAATATGTGAGATGTTCAAGGATGATTTGGAACAGAAGGTTGCTCATCTTAAACTCTTCTTCACCAACAGAACTGGTATCCCCATAATTTTTCATGGCTTGAGGTCCCCATCTTAAATAGGAAAATCGTATGATGTTTTATTTCCCCCACCTTTTAGCGCATTTGTTTCAAAGTCACTAGCTCACACTTTTGTGTTTCCAGTCACCATGCATGGGTGTGGAAGTTGGAGAATTAAGAAAGCTGATTCGTTTGGAGCACGGTGCTGGGGGTGGACTTTGCAGAGACCCTGGACTGCCAGTAAGACAAACAAAATCCAGCCAGGAAAATCCAGCCAGTAAATCCAAGAAGTGAAATTGTTTTTTTAAACTCCTTCTTCTCTCCATTTGTTGCTGCTGTTCCATTTTCTTCCTTCCCCTTGTATCCTCTCCCTACTTTCTCTCTCTTCCCTCAAAATCTACAGCCTTGACAACAGAGGCTGCTGGATGTGGCTAATGAGCATACCAAAAAGAATGCATGCTCTACCCCTAGGCCAGAAAGGCATGCAACAGCTCTTAAAGGGGAAGCATGGATCATTCTAAGTCAAAACACTTGCAGCCAACAGTTGGTTGGTTTGTTTTCTGTTCCAAACCATGCCAGGAACTATCCATATACCTTATCTATATGCCACTGTGGTCACGTCCTTTGATTCTTCCAAAATGCTGCCAAGAAAGCCTACCAGACTGACAAAAGGCAAAAGCATTCTTCCACTTCTGCTTCACACAGCAATGATTACCCAGTGGAGTATTCCCTCTAAAAGTGGACGTAGAACATAGCCATTGCAAATAGTAGGCACTGGTAGCCTCATTGTTCATTAATTTGTCTAATTCCTCTCCAAAACTGTCTGACATGATAATTGCCATCACATTTTGTGGTAGCAATTCCAGCAGTTCACTGTATGTTGTGTGAAGAAGTGCTTTCCCCCGCCCACCCTCGTTTTGAGT
Organism: Phrynocephalus versicolor; assembly: GCA_023846285.1. Classification (NCBI taxonomy): domain Eukaryota; kingdom Metazoa; phylum Chordata; class Lepidosauria; order Squamata; family Agamidae; genus Phrynocephalus; species Phrynocephalus versicolor. The sequence goes on along the minus strand of JAHTLZ010000122.1, from coordinate 30,310,439 downwards.
CTCTAACCTTTCATTCTTCATTGGATGTCTATGGGTAGGGCCTCAAAGTAGTTGCAAAACTAGCTCAAATAACCATAGTCAACTTAATTGTTTACACATGTTCAGTAGTTTGCTGTCACAGTTAAACTTAAAATAATTAGCCCAAACTCTAATTCTCACAACCATTGCTGTTTCTTACTTTGGTTTATTTTATTTTATTTATATCCCACCCATCTGGCTTACAACCATTAACGATTGCTGTGAATTGGTTGTTACGTCTCTGGCTTAAGTTGTGTATGTTCCGCCATTAAGATACTACCTTGCCTGTTGGTCTTGTAAGCCGAAGTTGTTAAATTCAAACGGAAGCTAAATACGGCACATGAACCAGCATAAGGATTCATACTTCTAGACTTTAAGCATTAAGATGATGCCTTTGGGAATGGTGTTATTTTTTTAAAAAAAAAATCAAACATGACTAATCCATATGTTGAAAGTGTGAATAAAAGAGAGGCCTCCGATTCACTTTTGGTCCCTGAAGTATTTCTTTCTTCATTACTTTTGCAGACAAAACAGTATTATTCTTTAAAAAAAAAAACACGGAGAGCAATAAAAGAGAAGGGAAGCTTGAGACAGCAGTGAGATGAACTGTTTAGCACATTTAATCAAAGGAAACCGGGCTGGGAGACAAAAAAGAGAGAGAGAGGTTGATGGGAATTGTCTCGGTCTCATTATTCATGTCTGACAGACCACCTGGTGGACAAGCAGATACAAGGAACTCCCCTGCAGAGATGTCAACTTTGAAAGCCCTGTTCAGCTGGGCCTCCCCATGTTGAACTAGCGCTGTGGAGACAAGACTTGAACCAACTGCTATGCTGCTAAAATATTAAACCATCATGTGAAAGTTGATGTCACATTCATGTTTGCATTAGCTAAGTAGAAGAATCTCCAGTCTCCATCACCACCACATTTTTTTCTTATTTTGGGCAGACTCAAGTGATACTGGAACAACGTAATGGAGCTCAGTAATTGATCATGAATGAGCTAAGAAATCTAGGGAATTCGGGTTCAGGAGATTCAAATGGATTTTCTGATATCTTCCCGCAGATTATGATTTCCTCAGAAACAACTGAAATGTTGAGAATGAATAATATAGTTAATATATAACTGCCCCACAATTATTCACGCAATAGATTGGCTGAAATCCTGTTGGCACAGCTACGGCGATGAAAGGCTGATTACATCAGCAGCAGGAAGTGGTTTTTGGAAATTAAACACTTCCCACTCCTGTCTCACAAGTCTCATGGCTTCCTGTAACCCTTTCAATCACGTGGAAGCTGTAGGAACCATGGGATGAGAGAGGGAAGTCTTTAATTAAAGTAAATAGCCACTGCTGATAATGTCACTCCCATATCCATGGTTTTGAGTAAGTAAAGACTTCCTTATCTCATCCTGCAGCTCCCATGGCTTTCCACCCAATGGAAGGGATGATTTTGCAGCCATAGGAGCTGCCAGGAAAAATAAGAAGTGTTTCATTTCTAAAAATCAATCCCTGCTGCTAATGTCATCAACCTTCTGAAGGCATAGTTCCACCAGCAGAACTTCAGACATCCTCTAATATGGGAATAATTTTAAATGAGGAAACGTGTTGTAGGGCACAACTGATCTCCCCACACCCTCTATGGAGCAGAACATGCATGGGCAAAGATGGAAGTGCACAATCATGAGCATCGGTACTGTGGCTGTATAGCCCTCTTCTAACTTTGCCATTCACTGTCAGTGGTCTGATGGCAAAAACGAAGTGTCCCCAATATAAATCAAGAAGCACATTGGATCTGCCAAACACACCCATCCACATCCCAATTTTCTTGAGCCACTCACTTTTTTACATTTTTCTTTTTTCTAAAGGAATATCTAAAATAAAATAAAATAAAAATAAGAGAGAGGGAGAGAGGGGGGGGTGAAAGACAAGGTAAATCTCCATCCTTTGAAGAAGAGCCTGGTCCTTTCAACTGTTGTCCATCACAAAATTTAATCCAGGTTAGCTGAATCAAATGAATAGTGCCTAATTTTCCTAGTATTCTTCCCTGAAAACAAAGAAATAAAAAATAAAATGTATTTATCTCATTAGCATGTTGCGCTCATTCCAGCAAAAATAACAACAGCCCATCACACGAATAATAACAATAATAATGAAAAATGTGCCAAGATGTTTGGAGTTTGGCTAAAAAAAGCAAAGGGCATTCCCCCATGCCTTGTAGCTTCTCAGTAGAAGATTGCCACATTTTAAAACAGTGCCCCTTCTCAAACATTTACGAATGGCTTTAGTGTGTCATAGGATACTGTTGAAACCATAGAAAAATTGCTGGAGCCATGAAGCCAGAAAACACCTCTCGTGTTGGCATTGAACAAGTGTCTGCTCTCAGCCACAACTTGAAAACCCTACTGATTTCATGGGTCTTTTATTGGTCGGAAAAGAATCAAAATTTCCCCAGCCCCCCCCCCCCCCACACCCCTCCATTTCCTTCCTCCAAGTCTACCTCCATTTCAGCCCTTTCCTTCAAGTGCTTGACACGAACAGCGTCAACATATTTGCATTCCCTCTAACCCTCACCCCCCCCCAAAAAAAACCTCTCGGCTAGCTGTTATGAGGTCATCTGGAAGTGTTTTAGCCGTATATCATAGTGTCTCCATTTATTAAGACACATTTCTCTGTGGCTCAAAAGAGAGTAGTCCAAAATCAAGTCAAAGTTTTCCATCAATCGGCCACCCTCACCAGCCAGCTTCTAATTTCATACCATGTGGCGCATAAATAGGCTAGTAAAAAAAGATGGTAGTGGAGGGGAAATCCCTGGGTTTAACATTTCCACCTCCTGAAATACACTTCACTTCTGTTCACGGTCACAAATGCTAATGAAGCAAGATGGACCAGAGCAAAACAGCTGGAAAATTCTCACCTCTAGGCTTGTTTTCTAAAATAATTTAACATCTTTAATGGGAACAGCCTGTCTCATGGGGTTGCGGAATAACTCTTCAGGCTTTCGTTTTTTCCAGTGCTCCGAGTTGTCAGAAATTTTACGTTTGAAGACAGTAAAACCATTTTATTTTTAACAGAAATTTTCCTCAGCCATGTTTCCTGTTGTATAGTGAGGTGAGACCTCTGTGGCTGGGAAAGGTAAGAGAAAATGGAATGAACATGCCTGCATCCCAAGCCTACCTAAGTTGATTCAAAAGCAAGTCTCCCGGGGTTTGGTGAGACAGTCCTGATCAGGCAAGTTTGCATAGGATCTAAGTTGACCTTTTGTCCTAGTTTACAGAGGACTGACCTCTTAGCTTAAGGTGTCCTCTATTTGATGGGCAGTCTAGTCCAAGTCCAGTTTAATTGTTATGCTCTACATCCAATTGTTATTCTTAGGTAGCATAAAATTCATTGAATCAGTATGACTTCTGTTAACTGTCAATTTGTCAGAGCCTCAGTGATCCAATGATAATAGATTCAGGCCAAATATTTATTTATTTATTTATTTATTTATTTATTTACCACCACTGCCTGCCCACCCCCATTAGTGCCATTGCACTACACTGGGCAGTTTACATTAAATATAATACAGTATCTGTATTATATTTAATAATATAAAATAAAAACTATTAACAAATCACCATTAGAAATAGATGGCAAAGACCAAATTAAGTAGAGGAAAATCAATAGGTGATCAGCTGAGGTCAGGGTGGAAAGCCTCCCTGAAAAGCCACCTCTTTTTTATTCTCCTCTAAATAACCACAAGGAGGAGGCTAGGTAAACCTTCTCTGGAACCTACTAGGGGCCAGCATGAAGAAGGCCCTACCAGTTTTGACTTACTAGCCTCCCTCTCTCTCCTCATGAGCTGGACTATAAAGAAGGCTGATCACCGCAAAATTGATGCTTTGGAGCTGTGGTGGTGGAGGAGAGTCTTGAGAGTCCCCTGGACTGCAAGGAGATCAAATCTATCCATCCTGAAAGAAATCAACCCCGAATGTTCACTGGAAGGACAGATTTTGAAGCTGAGGCTCCAGTACTTTGGCCACCTCATGAGAAGGGAGGACTCCTTGGAAAAGTCCCTGATGTTGGGAAATATGGAAGGCAAAAGGAAAAGAGGACAGCAGAGAATGAGATGGTTGGACAGTGTCATCAATGCAACCAATATGGATTTGACAAAACTCCGGGAGGCAGCGGAAGATAGGAAGGCCTGGCGAGCTCTGGTCCATGGGGTCACGAAGAGTCGGACATGACTGAACAACTGAACAACAAAAGCCTCCCTCAGGGTGACAACCCAAAGGAGCCCCACCTGCAATGATCTCGTGAGTTGGGCAAATGACATTAAGAAAAGACTTCTGACAAGTAATGTGGGCCCAAACTGTAGGGCTTTAAACATGAGTGTCAGAACTTTGAACTTGATCTGAGGCACAATGGGCAACTGGTGTAGGTGAGCCAGGACTGGAGCGATACACTTGAATTTGCTCACATCCACACAACCAGTCTGGCTGTCACATTCTGGATCCACTGAAGTCGCCAGATCAGCTCCAAGGGAAGCCCCACATAGAAAGCGGTGCAGTAGTTGATCTGGGAGATGATCAGAGCCTGCACTAGAGTCCTAAGGGAACCCTCATCTAGGAAGGGGCGTGGTTGGGTGATAATTAACCCATGCTGGCTAAAGAAACGTGGAGAACAGAAGTCTTAAATTACTGCATCAAAAGTTAGTGCCTGGAATAGTAGGCTTTGAGAAGATGCACCCAGTTTAAAATTGAGGGTGGGGAGGGGGGAGGTTCTGTCTTCTGACGAATAGAGAAGCAGACTACTCTGGGGAATCTGACAAAATAAAAACAACACACAGGAAGGAATGCAAGAAAATAAGGCATAGTATTGAAACAACACCAGGCAATTTTGAAAAGAGATTAGAAGAAATGGAGAAGAGTGTAGAGGAAGGAGTAATCGGAAGGAATGTGGACACTGCAACTTGAATTGACAGCCTTGTTAAAACTGAAATGTCTTTGCCTAGGACTGAAAGGACATTCAAGCACACATCTGTTGGACCTCTCCGGCAATACTAGGTTGTTGGGCTTTTTTTGTATTCCTATAATGGAAAGATCAACCAAGCAAACTTTCTTGAGAATTAGGACTGCCAGGTGTCAGGGAGTTGCTGAGTTTTGAATTTCTGGTAAAATCCCCCCCCTCTCTCTCTGTTACCCTCGCTACACAGTAGAAGTACACAGATCTATAGAGGAGAATACCTATACTGTACATTTCCCAGAGTACACCCTTTTCTTATTAATTGAAATCTCAGTAACTCAGCCTGAGACATTTGTAGAAGAAACCATTTTATAAAACAGTTGCTTGAAATCACAGACTTGTGATTGTGTATACTTGGTGGGTTTTTTCCTACACACATACTAGCAGCCAACCAAAGAGATCAACATCAGCAAAACAAAAACAAAAACAAAACAAAGAGAAATGAAAAGAAAACCTGCCACAAATGGACAAAAAGAAGAAGAGAAAGAACACTCAGCTAAGAGATGAGGCTCTCTATGGTTTCAAAAGTAGGAAAGATTGTTTAGTGTTGCCCAGTCACTCAAATTATGCAACAGGCTGCAAGATGTAAATTAAACTCCAACATAGGGTACCAGGCCAGCTGAAGTCTTGGGATATTTATTTATTTATTTATTTATTTATTTATTTATTTATTTATTTAT
>JAHTLZ010000122.1:30278039-30291209 GCA_023846285.1 Phrynocephalus versicolor | reverse complement strand
GACTGATGAAGCTGTTTGGATGAACAGCGAAACGTTTCTATCTCTCAAAAAAGAAGTCCAGTAGCCATGACCCAACTTCCAGGTTCTTCCATAGTGGTAACCCCCACTGAATTCAACTTTTTTCCTGCTTCCTTGTGCTTTTTCCAGGCAGCAAAAAGGAGAGAAGCCATTGCCTTGGGTCTCTCTCATGGCTTTTCGTCCGTATAAAAAAGGTAAAGGTTGCCCCCGCACATGCGTGCTAGTTGTGTTCGACTCTAGGGATGGTGCTCATCTCTGTATTCAAGCCAAAGAACCAGTGTTGTACAAGTCCATGGTCATGTGGCCAGCATGGCTGCACAGAAACACTTTTTACCTTCCTACTTTTTACAGTGGTACCTATGTATCTACTTGCATTTACATGCTTTTGAACTGCTTGGATGGCAGGAGCTGGGGTTAACAGTGGGGAGCTCCCTCCACTGCATGGCACCTGAGATTTGAACCGCTGAGCTGCCAACCTTGTAGCCGATAGTTTTCAGTACTCTAGCCTGCTGAGGCACCACGCCCCTTATTTCCATCCTCATAACCATCAGCAAAATAAGCCATTTGTCACCTAATGTGACAGTAACTGCTGCTTCCAGGAAATGGACCAATGGCATTTGTCAGGAGAGTCTTGGAAGCCTATGGCCTGAACAGGGGTTGTACCTCATGACAATGAGCTGAAATGTACACATGTTGCCTCATCTGGTCCATGGACTGCCAAAACAGACAAAGCTCACTAGAACGCAAACTATGGAGTTGAAGGAAAACATGTGCCATGACAGATATCTTCTACTACATAGGGAAGTGCTGTTTCTAATGACATGCTATTGATAATGTCTAGTTTGACCCTAAGTGAGCATCTACAAGACCAGACTCAGAATATCTCAGGAGTCAGGCACAAGACAGAGGCTGGAAAGACCAATTAACCAGTCAAAAAATTGCTGCAGATGTTCATTTAGACTGAAATTGCACAAAAACTCTTAGTAAGCTACTGGCTAAAATGATATTTGATGCCCCCACTGTCTGTGTTTAGACACTCAGAATAATCCTTCTTCCAGGTACTCATTCATACAAGGGACAATGTTAGTCAGAAAAACACACACACATACACACCGGCATGTGCACAGACACATAGGCAAGCAGGCACACATTCACACACACACACTTTGTGTGGACACAGATGCACACAGCCCTTTCCTAGTGGGGGCAGCAACACAGAGAGCCTGTCAGCACTCAACAAAGCCCTTAGAAATAAACAAACCTATAAACATTATTAAAACAGGGCTTCTTTATTACAGTTCAGGAATGTTTATTCAGGCGTGCTGGCTTCTACATCCCTCTCTGCTGTTCCACTCTGTGCTCCCAACAGCATTGTCTTACCCACGTACCTTCAATCTGTTGTGCCAATTCCTATTAAGTTTTCCCTCTCCTATTAAATAATATACTCAGAGCCACTTAACATGGCTGCTTTTGTTTCCTTTCGGCCCACAAAGCTAATGGCCCATCCTGCCAACCTTCATGAGGAGGCCAGGATGGAGTATCTTTTCACCAGCACGCAGCTCCACCACAGTGTTGTGCCAGAACAGGCACCAAATCCTCCAGCTCCACTGATTGACCTCCAAAGAACTCATGCAGATAGGGAAGGGAAAATGGAATGGCGTTGCTACTACATATTTGGCCCATGTTGCTAGATTCAATGGTACCTCTTCTGCTGATGGCCGTGTTGCACACCATTCAAGAGGTTAGTTTTATATAATACAAATGGAGTTATTATATTGATGTGTTGGTTGTTGAGGGGAGACTACTGTTTTGTGCCAGTAGTTTGCTTTATGGATGCTGTTTTGCAGCAGTAGCTTGCTTTACAGCTGCTGTTTGTGACAGTACCTTGCTTTGTGGCTGGTGGATTATTTATTTATTTTTTTCTCTGTCAATTGTGGATAATTGACTCAGTGGTTAATGAATCAGTGGATACGGGGTCCTACTGTAGTGATGTTTGCCTTGGGTGACAACAATCAAAAGGCGCAGAGCAAGCAAACAGGGATTTTAAGCTTGGCTGCCATGTGATGCAGTCTGAGGCATCAATTTGGTGGCCATTTACTTTTTAGCCACTGATAAAGAGCTGCCTAAATGCCCTAAGCACATCCGATCTCACCTGATTTCAAATGCTAAGCAGGGTCGGCCCTGGTTAGTACTTGGATGGGAGATCACCAGGGAATACCAGGTGCTGTAGGTGCCTGGAGCAGGAACTGGCAAGCCACTCCAGTATTCCTACCAAGTAAACTGTATGGACATGGGGTCGCAAAGAATTGGTCATGACTGTAACGACAAAACACACACACACACACACACACACACACACACACACACACACACACACACACACACACACACACACACACACACGTCTCTGTAACTATACACAGAATGGAGTAAATCAAATTCCTAGGTGGAAATCCAGGCTCCACATGAGGAGCCTGTCCAAAATTACCCAGTAGCCAGTTGGATTGTCTGGGCCGAAAGGGCTATTATTGGCCATCCAGACCTGCAGAAGTGTAGAGCATAGAAACCAAATGTGCTGTTAATGTAAATCTCAAAAGGACACCACTCAACCCACATTTTTAACAGTGCTGCCCAACCATGTACTTGGAACAACTTTAAACAATTAACAAGCTAGGCTTGAGTTCAATGGATAACATAGTTATAAACATTCCCAAGACTAATTATTGACCTCCTGCAGTTGCCCATGCCCTCGTATCACAATATCTACATTTTCAGCTAACTAAAATACACTGAAGCAAGGAAATCATTACATGTATGACATTTCCTGTGCAGGTAGGCTGCACAAACAAACCCAAGTCATCTTAACTGTAGGCATCTGACTCTCCGGCCTAATGAAAACACTGGAAGACAAGAAGTGAATTCATCATACTGTTAATGGTAAATATTTACACAGTGAAGTTTGGGTGGGTTCTGACACAATGTGGTGCATTGCTCATGCTTTTTCCCCCTTCTTCTCAAAATGCTATTCCTATTGGAGAGGAGAGGTTGGAGAAGAAAGTAATCTTGACCTTAGCAAAGCATATTGGCCAGAACTCTATAAAAGAGCTAGAATGATGCTTTAGGGAGTGGAAGAGGGACTGGGTTGAAAGCAGAGGATTACAGAAAGAAGGATATGGGGAGTGACTCCTGGGTTGGGAAGTATGGGCCTCAGAGAAGGAACATATCCATGCCTGGCCATGAGCATCCAATGGCAGTAAATAAACTTGACTGGTCATTCTAAACATAAGAACATAAGAACATAAGAAGAGCCATGCTGGATCAGGCCAAAGGCCCATCTAGTCCAGCTTCCTGTATCTCACAGCCGCCCCACCAGATGCGTTTGGGAGCGCATGAGACTAGATATCTGTCTCCTGATACCACTCCCCTGCATCTGGCCCTTGAAGTACCCTGGTTTCTCCATCATGGTTTGTAACCTGTGATGGACTTTTCCTCCAGGAATCTGTCCAATCACCTTTTGAAGGCATCCAGGCCAGATGCCATCACCACATCCTGTGGCAGGGAGTTCCACAGACTAACAATGCGCTGAGTGAAAAAATATTTTCTTTTGTCAGTTCTTACTCTCCCAGCCCTCAATTTGAGAGGATGTCCCCTAGTTCTGGTATTTTGGGAGAGGGAGAAGAGCTTCCCTCTATCCACTTTACTCATGCCCTGCATTATTTTGTACGTCTCAATCATATCCCCCCTCAGGTGTCTTTTTTCCAGACTAAAGAGGCCCAAATATTTTAGCCTTTCCTCATAAGGGAGGTGCCCCAGCCCAGTAATTATTTTAGTCGCTCTCTTCTGCACCTTTTCCAGTTCCACTATGTCTTTCTTGACCAGCTCAGAATTTTACATGATAAAACCTTCTTTGGGCAATTTTAGGAGAAAGCCCACTCTTGTTCTTATAAGCCAAGGATGATTCTCATGTGTTAGTGTCAGTCTTATGTGCTATTTGATCAGCCAGCAGAAGCAATACTTATTGAATAAATAGCTAGCCAGAGACAGAGTTATCTTAAAACCAAACAGCTATATTACAAACTGTACAAAAATGTATCACAGCATCACAGAACTTATAAAAAGTTCAACAAAGCATAGAGGGAAAAGTCACATTAGTACATTTATACAAAATTCAACAGCATAACAGCATACATTACATTGACAAAATATATATCAGAGAAACAAAGTGGGTGCCTTACTCACGGAAGGTGCAATGAATAATGATTTACAGAACGTTTTTATACATGTGCCTGTCCCATCATAAATGGCATTACCTCATAGCTATTGCAACCCCATGCATCAGCCAAAATTCATTACGTTAATTCTTAACATCTGTACTCCATTAGAAAAAACTATACATCGAGTCACTGTGACTTTGCACTTTTACAGACTCCATCTTTAAATCAATTAAATGCATATCAAATATATATATAAAACATCCTGTCTAATACATATATTTCACTAACTAATATCTGACAGTTAGATTCTTCAATATGTGTTGAGATATTTTACATCAGAGTAGACCTCCAACCCACCCAACCTGTTGCTAGACTGCAGTGTCCTGAGTGAGCAACGCTGGAAGGTATCTTCTGAGAACCTCTGCAAGGCTGTACTTGGCCCAATCTGTCCAGCACAGGGTCCTGATGAATCTGGCAAATGTGGTTATGCTCTAGTTGACCAGCATAAGCCCTTTCTGGACACTGATTTCACATCTGGTCAGGAGAGGTTCTTGATTTTCTATAGTTCTTGGCCATATAAACAGCTGACATGAAATCAGGAAGCTCTCCTCTTCAGAAGGTAACAAATGGAGAAGGGAGGGGCACATCACTCCCCTCCAAACATGATCAGAATATCTGTAAAGGTAATCCCTTAACAAGTGGCTATAGTTATTGCTTCTTCCATTCTTCATCCACAAGGTGAATATACATCGCCTTCTACAAAGTGCGAGAAGGCAGGGCTCAGCCATGTGGACTCTACAGTCAAATACATAAATAAATGAAAGGGGCATCAGTGAATCAAACACACACAGAGGGGGGGGGCTCCTTCCGTGCAAGAGTACATTCAATTCCTGGCACATTTACTAGCCCTTGTTTCATCCCTGTCTCACCTAGGTCACCTGCCACTTTAACACAAGAGGAGGGGCATAGCCTCTTCAAATTATTCCCCATGTTAAAGGTTCACTCATAAGCTTGTTCTTTGAGGTGATTTCCCAAGTAATGTATCATTTGTTTAAGGTACTGTACATAGCTGGCTGAAGTCACCCCATCTTGAAACAGTGCTTTGACAGATTAGAGTGCTGGACCAAAGCTAACGGAATGGATTTCAACAGAGGGAAATGTAGGATGATGCATTTAAGTAAAAAGAATGAATTGCACAGACATAGGATGGGAGATACCTGGCTGGAAAATAGTACCTGTGAAAGGGATCTGGGCTGGGAGTCTTAGGGCCTTTTTACACAACCCCTAAGATCCGCTGGTCCCTTAAATTCGGACCAGAGATCTTGAGGGTTTGTCACTCTCCCTGCGTTCCCACCCCTTGTTCTGTCTGCGTGAGGGGAGGGAGAAAAAAGGGAGAAAAGAATGCACTCTTACCTCTGGAGTGCCAGTGGAAATTGCTCCGAGCCCCGGTCACTTCCTGGTTCCCCTTAAAGGGGTGGGAGGCAAAAAAAACAACAACAAAAAGAAGCAAGGAGAGCCCGGCACTCTCCGCATCAAAATTTTTCACTCTCCCAGAACAGGTACTTGAAAGGTGTGCTGGGTCGCGCTTAGGTGGGCGGGGTCGCACTTAATTTTCTGTTAGCTCCGGAGCTGGTGGGGAAACATTTTTAAGCTCCGGAGCAGGGAGCCATTTGCAGCGGAGCTTAGGGGTCGTGTATAAACGCCCTTAGTGGACCACAAATTGAACATGAGTCAGCAGTGTGATGCGGCGGCCAGGAAAGCCAATGCGATTCTTAGTTGCATCAACAGAACCACAGTGTCTAGGTCAAGGGAAGTGATAGTACCACTCTATTCTGCTCTGGTCAGACCCCACCTGGAGTACTGTGTCCAGTTCTGTGTGCCTCAATTTAAAAAGGATGTTGACAACCTCAAGCGGGTACAGAGGAGGGCGACCAGGATGGTTGAAGGTCTGGAGGAAATGTCTTATGAGGAACAACTTAGGGAACTGGGAATGTTTAGCCTTCATAAAGAAGGCTGGGGGGAGGGATATGATAGCTATGTTTAAATATTTGAAAGGATGTCATATTGAAGAGGGAACAGGTTTGTTTTCCATGGCTTCAGAGACTAGGACTCGGAGGAATGGTTTCAAACTACAAGAAAAGAGATTCCATTTGAACATTAGGAAGGAAGAACTTCATGACAGTTAGAGCTGTTCGGCAGTGGAATATGCTGCCACAAAGGATGGTGGAGGTTTTTAAGCAGAGGCTGGATGGCCATCTGTTGGGAGTCCTGTGATGGGGTTCCTGCATGGCAGGGGGTTGGACTGGATGGCCCTTGAGGTCTCTTCCAACTCTATTATTTATTTATTTATTTTATGATTCTATGACCATATTCAGACCACAAGCTAGCCATGAGAAGGTTTCCAGTCAATGCATCTACATTCTCTCACTCAAGCCCAGTTCACATGATCCATACTAGGGCATATGATGGGGCGGATTGTTTATTGCTGTCCAGTAAGGCGCTGAATAAATCCTAGGGTTTTTCCTCCAGTGCAGTATTGCCACAGTTTCAGTAGTGAATTGCTCCCAGCCAACCTCAATGAAAACCACAAGTTACTCATCTGCAAAAAGAGGGCGACTTGAGTAGAATTGCTAATGACAGGGCCTTTTAGAAGTAATTAAGTCATAAATAAGATCACCATAAATTGAAACTGACTAGACAACACCACATCAACATGTAGCACACCTGCAGTTCAAGGACAACATCTGAAGGTCATAATGCAGCAGCTTTGTACTCACATTGAACAGGTCTGGGTTTGAATATGAGGAATACTTTCCCCCTCTTCTACATTTTACCAACAAACCCACCCACCCCCTTGTTATCATGTCCAACAGTTGTTCAACTTGGAGGATTCTGGGAGGTATAGTTCCAATATGTACCTTTTCTAAGGTCTGGATATAACAACCCTTAAAACACCATGCTATTTTTAAGTTTGCAGTGAGAAAAGAGACAGAATGTAAATATAAATTAATGTAAACATGGCTCTAACTTCTCCTAATTGTGAAAATTAGTATCTTGATGAGTCTTCCCTGAGGACAGTTGTGCAGGCCCTCGTGATCTCGAGGATTGACTACTGCAATGCCCTCTACGTGGGGTTGCCCTTGATCCTTGTCCGGAGGCTCCAGCGGGTGCAGAATGTGGCGGCCAGACTAGTGGTGGGCGCTCGTAGATTTGACCACATCACCCCAGTTCTGGCTCGCCTGCATTAGCTGCCCGTTGTCCTCCAGATAAGGTTCAAGGTCCTGGTTTTAATTTTCAAAACCCTCCATGGCTTGGGACCAGAGTACCTGTCGGAGCGTATCTCCCAGAGGTCAACTGGGTCCAGACCCACGAGAATGGTGCAGGCGCGCTCACTTTGGGGTGGCTTACGCGTAACCGCTCCTTCTCTGTGGTGGGCCCCACTTTGTGGAATCATCTCCCTAGAGTTGCGCCTCGCACAGTCCCCGCCCGCCTTTAAAAAGGCTCTGAAAACCTTCCTTTTTAAAGAGGCATTTGGTGACCTTATTACTTAATTTTTCTTCTTCTCCTCCTCCTTGCTGCCCGCATCACCTTTTGTGGGGGTTCCCTCCTCCTATTTTATTAGTTTTTTCTTGTTCTCTTTTGCTGTTTTATACTGTTGTTTTTATTATAATTGTAAACTGCCCAGAGTTCTGTCTGGAAGATGGGTGGTCTATAAATACAATAAATAAATAAATAAATAAATAAACAAACAAACAGAATTTGGGGCTGGTCAGCCACTACAGCGTAGGCGGAGTACGCAGTGTGTGAAGCCTCTGAGATGGCTCTTTAGATACGGCAAACCATGCCCAGATTGTCAACTGCAATGCAGAGAGAAAAACAGCTGGCCATTTATAAACGGACAAAAGCAACCAGTCAAAAGATGATCTCTATACACAAATGAAAATGAAAATAGAAACTTGCTCTGTCTCCTAACTATAAATGGGATCCATCTCACCACAGTGTGAAGAGAGTGGTCAAGTAATCAGCAGATGTACCTGATCACCTGCCCAGGTGCTAATGGTAATGAGCTTCTGCTGTTGTTTCTTACAAATCTTGATCACTAATTAGATGTTGACATCTTTTCAAGCAGAGGGGAGCCTTCAAATAGAAGGTGGGCTTCTGCTGGACGGGACACAAAGCACCTTTGAAACAGGGAAGATTCCTTTTGCATAGCTTAAGTTAAGAGGTAAAGCCCAAGGCAAATACCTTACATAATGACAGTTTTAGTAAATGTTTACTCCAGTACATTGTCATTACACTGATTATGCTAAAACTAAAAGGACATCACCTGCAATGTTTCCCCTTTGGGGGTGGGGAGAACACTGTTAAATATAATACACTACCAGACTTTTTTTCCAGGGGAGGGGTAGCTCACCCTAGGGTTTCATGTCACAGTCTTTTTTTGTAAGATGAACGCCATGAAAGCATAATACGAGAGAGGATACAAAAAACGGAACCTGCACCTGTGGGAAACTGCTAGAAAGACTAAGGAGATTTCAATAAATCTCACAGCAACTGATCAATGGCAATGAATACCCTAGTCTGCTAGGAATGCAAGCATGTTCCAATTTTATTCCTTATACAAGGATGTGACAAACATATCAATATCAACAGACACACACACACACACACACACACACACACACACACACACACACACACAGTATTATCCTAGATCTATGATTTCTTATAATTAAAACAATATGTTTAAGATTAGAAATGTCATAATCCAAGTGGAATTTTTTATTTTTAAAAACATGGAATGGTTTTCTTTTAACTAAAGAGGGGGGAATGCTTCTAAAATTCCAGAAAGATTGTGTTCATCAGGTTTGGGGAGGGATTGAGGGGTAGGTTTGGGTTTGCTTGTTTGTTTTGCTTGCTTGCTTGTTTCTAAATCAAAATTCAGACTCAACTGTGGAGGTCAACATGAGAGAAGATTCTGCCCCAGAAGCAGGAAATGTATCCCTATAACATATTTGATCCTGCAGGACTTTTTTCAACATGGGGGGGGAATTGAACATGATGTTTTTTTTTTAATATGTAGTTTAGGCTGTTTTCTGTACCACTCATAAAGTTACCGGATGAGATACTAAATTTGTTATGTGAGTGGAAAATCAACATGAGAGGCAAAAAATTGGCAAAATTTCACTATGAACAAGTTCTTTAACTTTGAGGTTGCCATTACCAACATCCCATAGTCTAAGCAGGAAGGGCTCCCATCCCTCCACTTTTTTTGGTGGGGGGGGTATTCTCTTACTCAGCCAATGGGCTACTCCTGCTTGCCCTTCTTCTTTCTCTTTTTCACCCATGTCAGAAAAAATCAATGGTGCTTCCAAGTGGAAGGATCCACTGACAAGGTCACTGTTGTTGCCTAAAGGTTGCCAAAATGTGTTCATAATTCCCACATTCTTCAGGGAGCACTTTCTATGCCCCTCTTATGATCCTATATGAACTCTCCAACATCCAATAGGGCTCCCTTCCTAGTAAATACAGGGCGTAGCCACAAGAGCCCTGCTGTGCATTTACATGGACAGAGTGGGTAGAGCATGTGAGGTAGGTCTGGTGACCATCAGAACTGTGAGCCTGGTCCCTCTTCTTCAGCTAAATTAGCACAGCTGCAAGAGTTCCCTGAGGAAATCTCCCCAAGGGGAGCCCCCCCAAAGGAGGGGGGACAGCATGGCTGGGCCAGGGCCAGGGCCAGGGCCCCGTGGTCGCTGTGGCAATTGGAAGCCTGGGAGCAAGAGTTCACTGAGGAGAGCTCTCCAACTGCCTAGGAGCTGGACAACTCAGTGGGCTGGGCCCGGGGCTGGGTGGTAGCTGTGGCAACCTCAGGGGCAAGAGTTCCCTGATAAAGCTCCCTGAGGGAACCCCCTAGCCCCCTAGGAACTAGACAGCTTGGAGGGCCGGGGCCAGGCTCCTGTGGTCACCACGCCAATGGGGACCCAGGGGCAAGCATTCTCTGAGGAGAGCTCCCCAAGGGGAGCCCCCCAGCCGCCTCAGAGCCAGACAGCTCAGTGTACCCAGGTCCCCGTGGTCGCCGTGGCAACCGGGAGCCCAGGGGCAGGAGTTCACTGAGGAGACCTCCCAAACTGCCTAGCAGCCAGACAGCTCGATGGGCCAAGCCCAGGTCCCTGTGGTCCCTGTGGCAACCTCACAGGCAAGAGTTCCCTGAGGAGACCTCCCTGAGGGGATCCCCCCAACCACCTCAAAGCCGGTCAGCTCATGGCAACGGGGAGCCCTGGGCAAGTGTTCCATGAGGAGAGCTCCCCGAGGGGATTTCCCCCAACCTCCTAGGAGCCAATCTGCATTCATGGAGGGAGGCAACTTGACCCACCTGTTTATCATAAACTATGTAGTCATAAAACTCCATCTCACTTATGCCAGAAGGCCGTTTGAGGAACATAGATTTGCTAGTTGTAGGACTGGGTGAGGCTAAGCTACACAACACTATGTACCCTCCACTGACCTTTCAAGGCATTCAACTTTTCTTATGTTGTGTTATGTCTGAAGAAAAGCTTTTTGTTTCAAGACTATGCCTCATTTCCCTGAACCCACATATAGCTTGCAAATTCTCCTTCTTTTTAATTCTGTAGCCAATGGCCCTACTAGTTTTGTGGGGTGCAGTGTTCTTGAAAGGCTTGATATGTTCTATCAGAATCCACGAATGCAGAGCTAGCCTGATTGTTTAATAATCTGAGGTGACAGTTTTGACAAGGTCCAAAAATTAATTCTTTAGGCAACAGTGGTTTTTTATGAGGTTCTAGCTTGATCCAGTGACCAAGTTCGTAAAACATGGGCTAGACTATGCTACCGTTTCATGGATTTGTAACTGGGTCATAGGACACCCCCCAAAAAGTGTTCATTAATAGTTGCTCATGGTCCTAGACTGAAATGGCATGTGGAAGTCTACAAGTTTCATGACTGGACCTTGTGTCTTCAACCACTTTCTACTGTAAACGACTTGGACAATAGTATGGAGGATATGCTGATCAAATCTGGACATGACACAAAATTGATAGAGATACCTGATACTCCAGAAGACAGAGCCAGTATTTAAGATGACCTGAACAGATTAGAGACTGGAACCAAAACAAATAAAATTATTTTCAACAGGGACAAATGTCAAGGTATACATTGAGGCAAGAACCAGGTTTCACAAGTATAAGATGGATAACAGATGACTTGGCAGGAGACCACGAGAAAAATATCTGGAAGTTGAGTCATGGCAACTAGATTTCTTTTCTTGAGAGACTGAAACTCATTGCTGTTCATCCAATCAGCTTCATCAGTCCTCCATTTTACAGTTTACTTTGACCTCATGTCACCCTGGTCTGAAATAGGCTCATAAGATGAACAATGGCCTGAATAGGCTTGCTAGGTGGACACCCCCCACCTCTGCTGAGAGATGCGTTTTCAATACTCACATGAATGGCTTCCCTGACCCCTCTCTCTAACTACCTACCTTCTCCATCTAATATGTGCACATCTTCAACTTTGAATGAGTGTCCTTTGTTCTTCAAGTGGAGGTGTACTGCTGATACTGGACTTGAGCCCCATGGTGCAGTGGTTAAATGCCTGTACTGCAGGTAAAACTGTGCTCATGACCTCGGGTTAGGCGCCTTCCTAACCAACACAAAAAAGAGAAGACCCAGAGGTGGTTCTAAGAAACTGCGCTTCAGGGGGCGTGGCCGAAGGTTTGTTCCCCCCCCCCCAAGAAAAGCCAGCTCCTCGTGGGTGCACGATTTTCAGAGGCGCCTTTTCTTGCTGAAAAAAGCAGCTTTTAGAGGACATGAGATAGAGCTCTTCCTGGAAAGAATACCTTCTCTGCTTAAACTTAGGGTTTATCCTTGTACTATCTCCTTAATGAAAGGAAGCAGTAACGGTTCACAGAAGGGTCTGGGTGTGGGTGTGGGGTGTTTCATTCAGCTGTGTGATGGGCTTGAAGATGTAAAGGTCATTTGAGGGTTTATCAAACTTACAATAAAGAGGAAGCATTTTTTTAAAAAAAAAAAAAAAAGACCAACACAAAGGATTGCTTTAAAGGGAGGCATTTGCAACCTTGACCAGTACACAATGAAGGAAACTGCATCACTTCAAACAGGATAAAGAGATCTAAGGGGAAATTGTAGCCATCTATCTATCTATATAAATCTGAAGTGGTGAAGGAAAAGAAACTGGGAGGGGGATAGTTAACCAGAAAACCCTGAAACTGTGCTTTGTTAAGGAAGTAAAATTAGCTCACTGAGAACCTTTGTTTTCCACATAACTTTTACCGTGGCATTACTTTACCTATGCTCGCGGAGGAGAGCTCTTTTTACAAATTGTAACAAGCAATCACTGAACTGGAACTAATTTTCCTTCATTTTCCTTTTCAGCTAATTAATATGACAGAATTAGAGTCCACTCCGCAAGGAGTGCTGTATTTAGAGTCTGTCAACACGGCCATTGTAGTCATTTTTTTCTTTCTTTCCTGGAACACCCATAGCTGCCTTTGACCATCATTTAAGCCTGAAACCTGACAAACCCTGTCAAGAGTTGGCTTAAGCTCAGGAGCATTTCTTCAGAGGTAATCATCAAGGACATTTTTTTAAAAAGCATTAAGTGCTATTCACAACATTCAATCTGAAGAGGGAAAAAGGATAAACGGAGAGTAGGCCTGCCAACTGACTCTGGGAAAGTAATCGGCCTGGTTTGTTCTAGTCCTTATAATATCATTCTGAAATCTGCAGGAGAACTGAAAACAAAATCAGGATTGCATCTGCACAATAGGGATGTTTAGACATTCAGAATAAATGTAAGAAAGGAAGGAAGGAAGGAAGGAAGGAAGGAAGGAAGGAAGGAAGGAAGGAAGGAAGAAAGAAAGAAAGAAAGAAAGAAAGAAAGAAAGAAAGAAAGAAAG
>JAHTLZ010000122.1:30260357-30273413 GCA_023846285.1 Phrynocephalus versicolor | reverse complement strand
TCCCGGCCAAAAAAGCAGGCGAAAATATGCCTGCCTGAGAGTGCACCTACCAGAGGGCCGGGGGTGGTTTTTGGGGGGGTCCCCGGCCTCCCCCCCTCTCCTGTCCTGGGCTGCTCTGGTGGGGCATCCTCGTCATCTCGCCAACTCGCCTGCCATGCGGTGCGGGCGGGGGAATCCAAAATGGGGCGGGCGACTGCAATCTTTTTTTTGAAATCGTGGTCCAAAAACACACCAAAGCACCACAGAAACATGCAAAAATTGCTATTTTAAAACTGCCAGATTTTTTACAGTAGCAGTGGGTTTTTCTTGCAACAAAATGTCTCCTGTCCTCCTCTCCATTGATTTTATTTTATTTTATTTTATTTTATTTTTTACACTGGCGCAATGATGGGCTGGCCATGGGAGTGGACCATGCAAATTTTTGGAGCCATTCCACCAATCGCATGGCCACTTGGCCAGGTTTTGACCACAGAGACTTCTGGGATGTGCCAATCGGGCATAAAAAGCCCACTAACCCTAGCCCGAACCCTAACCCGAACCTAACCCTAACCCATACACCAGTACACTGTCCTTCTAAGTGGGTCAGAGAGACACCCAGAGGTGCACCCCAATACTCACCCTAACCTTACCTGTAACCCTAAGCCTAGCCCTTGCGCTAACCCTAACCCTAAAGCCAGATCTGTGTACTCGCATTGCACTACACGCAAGTACGCTTCCCTTCTTAGTGAGACACAGTGGGTGCACACTGAGCCCGCCAAATTCTCTCTGACTGACTGCTGCAGGGAAGGCACCCCAAAGAGGGGTGCCTCTGCCAGTCCACTGATGCAACCTGCAAGCAAGTCTGCAACTTGGTATACATATCCATATGGCTATGCATGCTATTTTGTAGTGGGTGAGGAGAGGAGGCAACCACGGGTGCCTCCAGGAGGCCGCTTTCCCTTCATAGTGGGCCAGAGGAGGCACCCACCCCACAGAGGTGCCTCCAGGAGCCCGCTACCCCCCTAAACCAGTACTAACGACAGACGAAAAAACGACAAACAAAAAGATAAATTTTTGAAAAATTTCACGAAAAACGGAAACAAGCCGAAACGGACCCGTGCCGAAAAATGAGAACTCGGAAAAAAAATTTTCCTGGTCGTGCCCATCTCTAGTTAGGGGACATCGACCCAAAATGGCTCCCAGATGCCTAATATTGATTTCTTGGGTATTAAAACGCCCTGGACGTCCATAAAAATGCAGCGATAATTATTTGAAATTATTACCTACCAGGGGGTTGGGGTCCTTAAAATGATTGTTTTTGTCTTTTTCCCATCACGATATATTTTTTCTTTTCCCTTTGACACAAAATGGATTCGAGCCACAAGATGGATGCAAGCCATGTGATGGGATCATGTAAATTCTTGGACAATTTCAACCAATAGCATGGCCAGGTTGCAGACCGGGTAGGTGTGGCAGCCACAGAGGGCATAAAAAGCTCTGGCAGCCCCCGTCCTCCTTGCAGTCTGTGGTGGGAGTTAGGGTGGGATTGCTGTCTCTGTGACTCATTACTTTAGGCCAGACAGGCAGGTGTGTGTCTCTGTGTTCCTGCTGGCTGCAGCCTGGCTCTTAGGGGAGAGAAAGAAGAGATTTCTCTTGCAGCCTCCCTGTGTGCGTGCATACCTCTCGGTGAGTACCCTCCCCTCCCCTCCCCTGCAGTCACTCTGTGGCTGCCTAACACTCTGGGCAACACCCGCCGCTGCCTTTGCAGCCTCCCTGCGTACCTAATCTGTACTGTGCCTCTGCCAGCATCATTTTTGGTGTGTTTTCTGGGGCGTTGGGGGACGCCCATGTGCGGAAATGCTTTAAATCGTGCAAAAAGTGGGTAAAAATGAACAATGAAAAATGAATAAATGAAATGATTTCCCCCCCAAAAAATTATGAAAAACAAAAACGAACCAAAACGGGACCCACAGCGAAAAACAAAAAATGAAACATCATATTTTCGATTCATGCCCATTTCTAATCTCCATCATGGTTTGTAACCTGTGATGGACTTTTCCTCTAGGAATCTGTCCAATCCCCTTTTAAAGGAATCCAGGCCAGATGCCATGAGCCAGTGAAGAAAAAGGCACAAACAGCTTGTGTCTGGAGGAGGGGGGAGGAGGGGAGAAGAGTGAATTACAGCTTGATAGGTTAGAGGGGATGTCAGTCAGTGGCACTAGAGGCTGTGATTGGCTGAGGGTGCCTGTAGAGGGAAGTTCTCTATGGCACCTGTGGCAGTGGCCTGCCAAAGGGGGCGTGTGGCCTCTTCCAAGCAGGGCAAGGGGTCACCACAACATGAGGAACTGTATTAAAGGGTCTCAGCATTAGGAAGGTTGAGAACCACTGCCATAGAGGAAGCCAACATAAAGAATCTTCTTTGTGACTGAACCTAACTCTAAAATCCATTGCCTCAAGAAGCTAGGCTGTCACCTTCTTTGCTGGCTTTCCCTGAATGCAAGTACAGTGGTACCTGGTATAAAGGAATTAATTCGTTCCAAATGAAATTATATTAAGTCAATTTTCCTTTATGCAATTTTCCCATAGGAATGCATTGAAAACAGAGTAATCCCTAATCACAACCATTTTTATGTTGTACAGATTCACCCCATAGATGATTCTGTTAAGCAAATTTCCCCTATCTCTGGAATTTTTTATGTTGTACAGATGTTATGTTATACAACCTGTTTGTTATATGAGGGTTCATTGTACTTCCTGATTCTCTCTGCTGATTGCTTCATGTACAGTATTATATCTACTGTTTTATCTGTTTTATTAATTCTGTTTTTATTTTTTTATTGTTTGGAATTTTATTGTACACGCCAGTCACCTTTAGTGGCTCTTAGCTAGCCTGGCTAGTGTGTAAACACAGTATTAGAAACAAGAAATATGTCCTTTTAATCAATAAGTAAATATATTATATCAATACTTGATTAAATCTGCAGGACATTTGCATCCCACACTACAAACTGAGTTAATATTTTTCTCAGAAAGGGAGCAGAGAATCTCCCTCAGCATTCATCGGTAGCACACGCTGTAATAAGAGCATTTGACAGCTGGGATTAAGCCAAGGTTTCTCTTGGGATTAACTGTGATTTTATTTCACTTCATTTTTTTTATTTTCAGGCAGGTGACTACATATCATGTTAATAACATGCAGTGTGACAAATTCTTTTACACGTGGGACACTGCTAATAGCAATGAGACTTGCATTGCACAAAAATTTGAGTTACTTATTAGCATAATATTATACGCCCTGTGCTTGTTATCCGCTTTATGAATGGTTATAGACATTACAACCATTAAGGTTTGTGGCATCCTGGACTAAGTAGTTAGTACAAGATAAATTCCTGACCCACAGAACTGAATTTATTTCAAAAAGCTGAAGCAAGAAAAATTCTCATACAGTATAATACAAGAACATTCATAAGAAGACAGAAAGACTACAACAGGAACAAACATTGAGTGCATTTAATTGGATGACCCAGAGTTCTACTTTCAAGGGAGATATTATTTTTGTGATGTAATCCACAAAAAATAAATTGACTGTAAAAACCTAGGACCAATTAAAATCTCTGGAATTAAATGTTCAAAGCTAAATGCAAAACCTCATGGAATTTCAGCTAGCAGCCTGAGTTTTGTGTATGGCACCTAGATTTCAGCTATAGAAATAAGAGAATAACCAGTTCAACTAGTCCAAGGGTATAAACAAAATCAATAAAGCAAGGAATGTCTCAGTAATAAACTGTTTTGATGAGTGTGAGTGTGTGTTTTCCCACCCAAACCAACCACCTTTGATGAACTCAGCTTAAAGGCCATTGACCATAAACATTCCTGAATAATGATAGCCTTCATTAACAGACTCCTGACAGCTGCACAGGGGAAAAATATGTCAAGACTTGAAGCTTTCACATAGCTTAGGGGAATGGAAAATAAACACTGTTGCTAGATTAATTTGATTTTGCACTTGATGGTGTGTCCACATTAATCCATTCACAGCAAAAAGAGTTCAGAAATTGAAACAGATTCAGCTAGATGATTGCTTTAACATTTTTTGCCTGGGTTCATGAAGTTCTCAAATGGCCCAGTCAAAAGGATTGTACTTGTTCACAGAGATTTCTTGTATTAATTTTTTATCGATTGGTTTCAGCACTTATTCTTGCGCATATCCTTTTGCATCTAAGTAGAGATCATTGGGCAAATGAGAATGCCTACAACCACACACTTTGTAAATTTTGTACATGCTGATGATTATTATTATCATATCAACCAACACAATTGCCTGTTTTTCTGGACTTCTCACTGGATGTCAATGTATAATAGCATAGCCAAATACCTGTGCGTGCATACACAAAATTAACCTGGATTATGACATAGCTTTATTACTAGTGCAGGCACACCAAGGTAAACATGGGGTGGAAGACATCCCTTCAACCCCAAATTTAGAGGAAGCGATATCGTCCTGCTAGGATGGTGTGCTACCTTTGTAATCCCCGCATTATCAAGAGATCTAGAAAGATGGTTACTTCATGTCCCTCTCATCGTGGTTCGCGGTCCTGCTTGGGACCAGTACGAGAAAATGTTACTCCACGTCCATTGTGTGACAGCAGAATCTCGTCCCGACCACGCCCCCTGAACTGGGATTTAAGAATGATGAGCCATACCTCTCCCTGACCTCAGGAATTCTCTTGTCTTGGTTCCTGTTTCGAGACAAGTTCCATGAAGTAAGGCTCGTCACGCAACATACGCATTCTCCATCTAGTGGCAGGAGTGTGAAGTTGCATTCTCCAGTACAATCCCAATGGCGTAAACCAGGGGTCCTCGAAGTTTTCAAACAGCGGGCCGGTCCACCACCACCCAGACACCATTGGGGGCCGGCTCACCGTCCAAAAGCAGCTGCGGAGGCTGGCTTGTTCACAAAACAGGGGGTAGGTGGGGGGTTGCAATTGGTCCCAGGGGCCGCATCCGGCCCCAGGGCCTTAGGTTGAGGACCCCTGGCGTAAACAATGCATCGCAGAGAGGGAAGAAGGCATAAAACCTGAAACTTTGCTGCTTAACGCATGAAAGGCAAAATTACGGAGAACTGAAATATTGAAAAACGGAAGGTCACACAAAAAAGGGGAAAAACGAAAGCAGGGAAATACAGATGTTATCACAAAACAAGGATGTGAAGTAACAGTCATCATGATACCATCAATCACGCCCATAGGTAAACGGAAACAGGGACAAAACCAGGACAAGACCACGTGACCGTGAACGACATTATCACGAAACAAACGTAATCACAGAACGAGGAAGAACGTGAAGTAACTGTCAAAGTCATGCAGGAGGATGTCTTTCTTACATAGCACATGCACCTTCTAATGTGCTAGTGGCCCACCAAGGGAATAATAATAATAATAATAATAATAATAATAATAATAATAATAATAATAATAATAATAGGAGGGATAAAAGTATGCCCCAGTTCAACTCCATGCCCAACTCAAGGATGCTTAATTAAGGTTGCCCACTATACTGCCCACCTCAAGTTCCCTTTTCTAAAATAGGTTCTTTTCTGCATGAAACAAGATAATAATTTGGTGGGGGGGGGTACTTTTAGCATGTATTTATTTTTGTACAGCAGGAAATATGACCAGGCATGTTTGCACCCTCCCAACAGCAACTGTTTGTGCGTTTTAAACCTTAGGACTCTGAGTCAAAGCCCAATGATTACCCTGTCCTTGTTAGGGCTCTGCTCAAATGGCTCCTGGTGAACCTTCAAAGGTTGTCCACCACTAGACTAGATATCTTAAATTCTAGAAAACAAAAGATTTGGGGTTGATGGTTTGTGTTTGTGGATGTCTTCTATCACATAAAGTAAACATAACAACAGAGCCCAGGACTGGGGATCAGGAAGAAGAGCAGAACAGAGATTTTTTTAAGGCATCCTTAACACTAACTAGATCCCTAAAACTTCCGTGGGTAACCATGTATCCAGTAATATACACTCCTTGATCACCTGTAAAGCAAAGCAGATATTCAAGGTGGACGTCTGTAGAATAAACTAGCCGTTAATCTTAAGTAACACTTGCATACAATCCTTTCTGTTGTGAAGAAAGAACCCCTGCAAGTATTACAGATTCTGTGAAAGTCATTAGTTAATACAAAAAGAAAACCCCAAGAGAATTGCAACAGTTAGGTCAGAGTGGGTGTTGCTGCAGCAGGCATGGCCGAAAAGGAAGGGTTGTTATAAGGCTCATTGTTTCTTGTGAGAAAGTACATATAGGAGGGTGCGCATCAGAACTCGTCCAAACTCCTGACACTAAAGTGCTGACCAGAGAGAGACCCATTTTCAGAGCAGATAACACGAGCAATGATGCCCCCCTTTTTTTCCTGGTCGACACTGTAAGGCCCAAGTCATAGTTCTATCTAAATTAAACCCATTGAATCAATAGATTTTACAGGGTTTACTACACTCCTGTTGGTTCTTGCCGTCTGCTTCAGTAGGGACTAACAGGTGGAGTTAGGCCAAGGTATACTAGAATATATGCAAGGGGAGGGGGGATTGGCATTAATAAGTTCCTCGCCTACCTCTAGTGAGAGTCACCACTTGGTGTCTTTCATACCAGGAGAAAAAGTTTGAGCTTGGACCCAACTCTCCTTCTTATAAGTAACTCTGGGCTTCATAATCTACAACAGCATGGACCTCATTGCCATTATCACCACTACCACCGCCACTGATAGCCCTGCCGAGGAAAATTTTAAATTTAATTTCAATTTAAAGAAATGTGTTCTGAGCATCTGCCTCTTTTCTCATAATCATAACTGGCCTTCTTGGTGGTAGCTGTGTTACCCGCAGATAGACATCAGGCCTCCTCCTTCTTGGTCTTCCAAAAACAGGTTAAAACTACACTGTTTCAGGAGGCCGTTGAAAGCATCTGACCCTTGTAACATCTTTGTTTGTCCACCCACCCACCCACCCATCCATCCATCCATCCATCCATCCATCCATCCATAAATATATACAGCCATCAATTCATATTGTAATACCTTGGTTTACAAGTACCTTGGTTGAAGAGTGTTTTGCACGACAAGCAAACATTTCTTCTACATTTTGGCTTGATCAACGAGCAATGTCTTGCAATACATGCAACTGGAGCAGGTCACGTGATCGCAAGTGAGCTAATGGTGGCTCTCTTTCACTCCCCCTGCTGGATTGCGGCTGATTGTTCAGAGCATTCCACCTCAGGCAAGCCTCAAAACCAGGGGGAGGACAGATGAATGGAAGTCTCCCTTGCACCAGCCACAAAGATTTCCAAAGGAGAGTGCAGGTTAGGGGTTTGTTTTATTTTTATGTATATTTGTATTTAATTTGTTTTCAACATTCTTTCTAATTTTTAAAAAACATTTCGAGCCATTGGGCTGCTAGTCATGTGGGTACAATATATGGCTACAAATTACATTTTATAATTGTCACACTAAAAACACAGAGTAAAATCCAGTTGTTAGTCCCAAGCAGAGCAGATTCCGCAGCCAAGTACCCAAACCATGGTGTGAACAGCCAACTTCTTTTGTGAGTTTTGCCCCCCCCAGAATGCATCATCTGAGTTTCCATTATTTCTTATGAGGAAATTTGCTTTGATATAGGAGTGTTTTGGTTTATAAAGCAAAGCAAAGCAAAATGTTCTACTTATATACCGCCCCATACCACTTCAAGTAGTCTCTGGGCGGTTTACAGTTTAATTATGCAGGCTACACATTGCCCCCCCCCCCAGCAAGCTGGGTACACATTTTACCGACCTCAGAATGATGGAAGGCTGAGTCAACCATGACCCGGCTACCGGGGATTGAACCCCAGGTCATGAGCAAAGTTTTACCAGCAGTAATGGCATTTAACCACTGTGCCATGAGGCCTTGTTTCTGGAATAGATTATGCTCATAAACCAAAGTATTACTGTACATGCAATTGATTTAGTTTGTTGATATTGATATCAATTTTCTGTCCAGGTTTCCTTTATTTTGGGGGATATCCTGTATTTAATGGCTGTCTTTAGTTTTTTGTTTGTTTGTTTGTTTGTTTGTTTTTGATAGTATGGGACTGTGTTGTTTTAGCCGCCCAGAGTAGTGCTTTGGATGTAAATGTAATGAAAAAAAGTAAATAAATAAATAATCATTGTCTTTTTTGTGATCCCCCAAAAACCCAACAATCAAAGATTGCATTTCCAGTTATATCTTGTGCCTTGCTGTAGCTATCTCTTCTTTGTTCACCCATAATTTTTATGTTTATCTTTATTTGTGAGTGTTAAACGTGACAACCCTTTAATACTATAAAAGAGAGAAAAAGAGAGAGAGAAGAGAGAGAAGAAAAACTATTTATATATACAAGACCAGCTAAGTACAGTGGACCCTTGTATAACAGACAGCTTGTATAACATAAAATTTGTACAACATAAAAAATTCCAGAGATAGGAGAAATTTGCTTAACATAATTGCCTATGGGGAAAATCCATACAACATAAAAATGGGATCACTCCATTTTCAATGCATTCCTATGGGAATTTGTATAAAGGAAAATTTGCTTAACATAATTTCATTTGGAACGAATTAATTCCTTTATACAAGGTACCACTGTATCTGGAAATATGAGAAAGTCACTTGATAGAATTCTGGGCTGTTCTCAGGAAGCTGAAGAAGTAAACATTACCTCTCATTTACTGACCATGAGGTCATGGTCACTGTGGTATGAAAAGAAATTCATTTAAAAGTGATCTCTGCACAATCCTTTCTCTCTAAGTCCAATAATTTGAGGACTGTGTAGTCCTTGCTCCTGGGTGCTGCTTTTGAGGAGCAAATGTGTTTTTATTTTATTTTTTAAAAGTATATATATATAAGTGAACCAAGGAAGCTAAAACAGAAAACTTCAGAGTACAGTAATTAACCTTTTCCAAAAGTGTGCTATCAGAATGTGGCAGCAGCTGGAGATTCTTGAGCGAGTGAAGTCTAACAGATTAACTTGCTTTTCACCAATTATAATTAATCTTGTACCAAGGTGTTTATATTTTGGCTGTCATCTACATGCATTAGCACTAGGTTAATGTGCAAACCGTACATTAAATTATGCACTATATAAATCTTTTCATTAGATACCAAACCCTTTCTCCTTACTTCCTGAGACTAACCTTTGATCTCCCATCAACAACAAAAATAATTACCATCTCCAGCCAACCTGGGGTTATCCATATAATTCAGAAATAGCTGCACAGCTGGAAACAGATGCTTCTGTCTCCATAGTTAAACTCTACCAAGTCCTTCACTATCCTTCTTATTAGTTTATCAGAATTTATTTGTTGCACGTTGTAATGCATGACAGTATTCTATGGGTTTCAAACCATAATGACCATAGGGAGCAAACAAAGGAATTAAAAATTAGTAAAAAGCAGGAGGAAAGCAGGAGAAAACAGATCTTTTAAAATTAAATCATTATAATTCTGCTCCTTAGGGTAGCCCCCCCCTTAAAGAAACAGGGGGTTAATTTTCACTTTCATTTGTTAACATTCATTTGTGGGTCAAATTCTAATGCTAGTGCCAATTAGATTAGATCCACTGACTCAAAAGGAATTGGTTACGTGTTGATTTAACATGTCTTACACATTCCATGGATTTAATCTGTCTGGGACTAACCATTAGATTTGGCTCAGTATTTCAGAGTATTCCTCACTGCCCTCAGCACTTCACCTAGTCATTCAGTTCATTGACTCTAACTTTAACAAGAAGGAACCATGGTTATTATTATTATTTGTTGACAATAGATTTATTACAAACTAAAGAAGTGACTAGGCTAGGGCAATCTGTCCCATTGTTTCTGTCATGTTTCTCAGTGGTCCTTTTGAAATCTGCCCTTTTATTTATTTTATATTTATTGTAGAGTATTTTTACCCCACCTTTGATGACACATTAGTGCTAACCACAAGGAGATTTTAAGTTAATTAGTCAAGGAGATATTTTGGCATGAGTATAGAATATATTTTGTTTGTCTAACTGCACTTGCATTTCTGCAGTATTTCCGTTTCCGTTATTCTGTCTCAGCTACTATATATTGGTTCTTTATGGCTATTGAGGATGTTCAGATGACATGACTTGATGATGCACATAGGAAAGTGTGGGGTAGAGGTAAACCCTACTCCTGTAGCTCGGCAAGGACTGCAACTGCAATACAACTTGTTAATTGTATGTTTAGAAATATGTTTTTCTCCTACCCCAGCACTATGGCGCTAAGCTAATACCCCACTGATTTAAATGCATACTGTGTCTTGTCAGTTCAGCGCTATTTCACTTGCTAAACCTTTAACAAATGAGAAGGGATATGAATGCCAGGGGTTGGCAAGTGGTTGCTGAGGATGGTGTGTGTGTGTGTGTGTGTGTGTGTGTGTGTGTGTGTGTGTGTGTGATGTGTGGACACTTAAAACTCATCTTGCCATGTCAATTCAACATTTCTGTGTGAAATATGGCAGGAATTAAAGTGCATGTGGTTGCCCATCCAAGGATGATAAATTAGAGAGCCAGTTTGATAGTCAACCAGTCACCACCAGTACACAGATCACAGTAAATCCCATGAACTTCCAAAAAGGAGGAGAAGCAGTAAACTGAGGTAAAAATAGTCCATCTGGAAGAATTTGAGTTTTCCATTCATAATTCATGGCCCACAGAGGGACCAGTATCTTTATAGGAGGGCTTTAAAGACCTGGCTCTTCCGGGAGGCCTTTGGTGACCTAGCGTAGTCCCCCCCCCCCGCCATCCATCAGGAGAACTGCCATATGTACTTGCCAGGGTTAGTTTTTCTTTAACTCTTATATTTTAATATTGTATGTGTATTGTTGTTTCAGTTTTGTGTTGCTAGCTGGCTGGCTGAATCTTTTCAGTCTATGTAAACCGCCCAGAGTTCCCTTTGGGAAGAGGGGTGTATAGAAGCCTAATAAATAAATAAATAAATAAATAAATAATATATTGTGAATTTTGTGGGAGGACGAGGAAGAATAGCTTCACAGTTGTGAATGCAAGCATCTTAACTCAGAAGTCCTGTTCAGCTCAACAGCATTTACTGCCTAGTTAATGTGCTTGGGCTGCAGCCTGAAATGCTTCTGTAAGTGAATAAATGTCCTCTTTTTACTGACAGACTATAAGGAACAAAGTAGAGTCCCAGCATGATTAAAGGAGGCAATAGGAAGTTCATTGTTGAAAAAGCCCTCCTTGGATACCACAATATTGAATCCTCACCCACCTGTCTCTAATATTCCGTTCTTAGGCAAAGCATTGGAGAGGGTCATGGCTGCTCAAATCCAGGAATCCCTGGATGAGACAGATTATCTGAATCCCTTTCAGTCTGTCTTCAAGCCTAGTTATGGGATGGAGACTGCTCTGGTCACCGTGGTGGACAACCTACACTGGGGGTTGTTTTTTCTTCTTTTTTGTGTGTATTTTTATCCCGCCTTATCTTTCTCATAGTGATTGTTCCTGCTCTGATGACATTCTGCTTTTAATTTTTTCTTGTAAACCGCCCTGAGTTCCCGCTCTGGGAAGAAGGAGCGGTATAGAAATTTGAAATAAATAAAAAAATAAATAAAAGGCGAGTATGTCCTGTTGGTTTTATGGGACCTCTCATTGGCTTTTGATAGCATTGACCCTGGTGTCTTTCTGGCCTGTGTCTCAGACATACAACTTTTTAAATTTAATTTTTAAATTTTTTTTCTTTATTTCAACAATCCTTCACATTATAAGCAAAAAGGAAAAGATAAAAGACAAAAGGCAAAAGAAACTTTAACAAAACATAGTAACATACTTTGTAATCTTATTAATTAGTTTACTGGAATGTGACTTGGAGGCAGTGGTTTACAGTGGCTCCAGGAGGGGAGAACTCAGAAAATGGTGCTGTGGGGAGAGGAAGGGAGGCTCCTTTTTGATACCCTGGCTGCTGGCCTGCAAAGTCCTCAGGTTTCTGTTTTGTCTCCTATCTAAATGAAATCTACATGAAACCACTGGAAGAGATGGTCTGAAGTCTGGGGGAATTCACTGACACCAATATGCAGATAACACCCGGCGCTATTTCTCCTTGCCATCTAAATCTGAGGAAGCTGTTTTTGGCTCTAGATCAGTATTTAGTGTCAGTAATGGCCTGGATGAGGGTGAATAAACTAAAACTTAAATCTAGATAGCGCAGAGGTGCCCCTGGTCAGTCAGAAGGCCGATGAGAGAACAAGGATACAAGCTGTGCTGGATGGGATTGTACTTCCCTTGAAAGCCACAAGTGTACAACTTGAGGGTCCTCCTGGATTCATTTCTGAGTCTGAGTGCCCAGGTTTCAGTTGTGGCCAGGAGTGCGTTTGCACCTTTTAAACCAACAGCTGTGCCTGTTCCTTGGGGGGGGGGGGTTCCAATTTAGTAGCGGCAACACACACCTCAGTTACATCTCTACTGGATTACTGTAGCACACTCTGCCTACAGAAAAAGTCAGGAAACTTCAGTAACTCCATTGGCTGTTGATAACATTTCCAAGCACAATTTAAGGTGATGGTTCTAGCCTATAAAGCCCTCAAGGACCACATCTATGAGCTTGCCTGAGTGTTAAGATATTTAGGAAAGGCCTTTGACAGTGACATTGGGGGGGGGGAGCTTCTCGGCTGCAGCTCCCAGACTCTGGAACTCCCTCCCACAGGAGGTTAGACTGGCCTCACCTTACTCTCCTTCTTCAAGGAGGCAAAGACTTTTCTCTTTCAAGGAAACATCCTCTGAGTGAAAGGCTGCCAATGGGTCCCCTCCGCCCCCTGCCTCCGCCACCATGGCTTCAAATGTGTTTTGGTGTTGCTTATGTTTTTTGGTATCGAATTCGTCAATCCTTTTTGTATTTTCTACTCATTGTTACCAATGTAAAGATTGTGTTTTAATTGTTGTAGGCTGCCTTGGGTGTTTCTTTTTTAAGGAGAAAAGCGTGAAACAAACAAACAAACAAACAAACAAGTAAGTAAGTAAGTAAGTAAGTAAGTAAGTAAGTAAGTAAGTAAG
>JAHTLZ010000122.1:30224598-30260347 GCA_023846285.1 Phrynocephalus versicolor | reverse complement strand
AAGTAAGTAAGTAAGTAAGTAAGTAAGTAAGTAAGTAAGTAAGTAAGTAAGTAAGTAAGTAAGTAAGTAAGTAAATAAATAAATAAATAAATAAATAAATAAAAAGAGCCAGACTAGTGCAACAGAATGTTCAGTGAGGATTCTGGAAACCTAGGTTCAAATTCTCACTTGGACATAGAAATTAGCTAAGTGTGGGCTGGCACCAGTAAAACTGTTCTTTAAACATCTCACATACTTCGAAAGCCCTATTAGGATACTTCGGGCACAGTTTTAACAACAGCCCTGCTTCCTGCCCTGCCTCATCTAAGAAAACTGCCTGGCTAGTACCATCTTGCTAAGAACTTTACATCTAAGATGCATCTCCTGGCAAACCACATCTTTTTGCCATGTCCAGACGTTTGTTACGTGCTTTGATAAAGACGGTGTTGCCCTTGAAAGCTTGCCATTTTTGTTGTTGTTATTTTACTAGTAGCCTATAAAAGTATCACCTATAGCAGTGGTGGCAAACCTTTGGCACTCCAGATGTTTTGGACCACAACTCCCACAGTCCTTTGTCATTGGCAATCTAGGCTTGGAATTCTGGGAGTTGTGGTCCAAAACATCTGGAGTGTCAAAGGTTCGCCACCGCTGACCTATAGCCTAGTCTGCCATTTACCTTTGTTTCAGTTATTTGGGGCCAGCCCTTCTGTGACCCTGCTTCAGCTGGCTACCTGCACTGCCACCATTAAGTTTCCATGGGCAGGTGGCAATCATCACTAGCAAATGTAACATGTTATGCGCACTGTCTGGAGGCAAGAGATACAGCATGGTCTACATAAATTTGAAGAGGCATTTGTCCAACAGGCAGAGGAAAAGAGGCAGGCATGGAAAGAACAAAACTCAAGGACCGGGCAAGAAGCAGAATACATCTGTCCCCAGTGTGATAGAGACTGCCATTCCCGAATTGGTCTATTTAGTCACACTATGTGTTGTTCTTAGGATCTCTACTCCAGGCATGATACCATAGTCTTTAGAGACTGAAGGATGCCAATGGATGCTCATGAGCCCAACCCAAACTCTAGAAGCTGATGTATCTCTGGGGAACAAAATCCAAACACCTCTCTCTAATAGGCCTAACGGGGGAGAGGAAGAAGTAACAAAACAGGTTTTTGGAAGCCAAACCTGAGACAAGAGAAAAACAGTGACTTGTTTAGCAGACACAGCCTTTGTTCTGGGAAACTGGGCACAAGGGGAGAGCTGTTAGTCTTAAGTAATAAAACAGAGAATAGGCTCAGTAGACTAAAAGTAGGCTGCATCATCCTCTAAAGATTACCTGGAGAGTGGGATGTCGACCCCTTTTCTTCTCAATAGTGCACCACACTATGTATGATGCACTAAGGGCTCATTATAAAAAAGAAGAAAATTTGCTCACAATTGGCCCCGAGTCCTTCTGCTGCCCATGCAAAATCTGCATATCTTGCTGTTGATAAATTGTGGATAATTGACTAGGTGTCGCCACACATCTGGGTAGCATGCCTAGTCATGCAACTAACTGTGCAACACAGCTGTCTCCCCCAGCTCATTCATTAGACACAATTAGCTGTGGCAAGTCATGCAAAGCTTACACAAGCACCATTAGTTCCATACTGACAAAAAGGCCAACATTACAAGTCACAGTGAATGAAAAAAATAAAAATTCAAATGGATTACGATAACGCAGTAATTCTGCAAGGCATGTATCCCACACTAAGGTTACTTAGGAGTAACCTTTTGGAGCCATGCCTTCATCTGTAGATCTTAATAATGACAGACAGATTCAGAGAGAGAGAAGCAGTTGTTTAGGCCACTGGGAGCTAACCTGTTCAGGGCTTTAAACATTAAAATCAATACCTCAGCTCTGCCCAAGTTTACTGGTTCCCTGCAATTGCACACTGGCCATTATAGTAGAACATAAGAACATAAGAAGAGCCATGCTGGATCAGGCCAAAGGCCCATCTAGTCCAGCTTCCTGTATCTCACAGTGGCTCCACCAGATGCGTTTGGGAGCGCATGAGACTAGATATCTGACTCCTGATACCACTCCCCTGCATCTGCCGCTTGAAGTACCCTGGTTTTAAGCCTGGAGATTACACATCTCCATCATGGTTTGTAACCTGTGATGGACTTTTCCTCCAGGAATCTGTCCAATCCCCTTTTGAAGGCATCCAGGCCAGATGCCATCACCACATCCTGTGGCAGGGAGTTCCATAGACTTAAAACGCACTGGGTGAAAAAATATTTTCTTTTGTCAGTTCTTACTCTCCCAGCCCTCAATTTGAGTGTATGTCCCCTAGTTCTGGTATTTTGTGTGAGAGAGAAGAGCTTCCCTCTATCCACTCTACTCATACCCTGCATTATTTTGTATGTCTCAATCATATCCCCCCTCAAGCGCCTTTTTTCCAGACTAAAGAGGCCCAAATGTTTTAGCCTTTCTTCATAAGGGAGGTGCCCCAGGCCAGTAATCATTTTAGTCGCTCTCTTCTGCACCTTTTCCAGATGGAGGGTAGTAGCTAGATTTGTATGCACGTATCCACTGATTCATTATCCACTGATTCAGTTATCCACGGTTGGCAGAGGGAAAATAAATAAATAATTCAGCAGCCGCAAAGCAAGCTACTGTCACAAAGAGCAGCTGTAAAGCAAGCTACTGTCATTAAGCAGCAGCCATAAAGCAAGCTACCATTGCAAAACAGCAAGTTACTATCACAAACAGCAGTTTTGGGGACATTTTCATTATCCACGGGAAGGCTTGGAACCAATCTTCAGCAGATACTGGGGTCCTACTGTACACACTTAAGCCTTTTGGGCTACCTGAGAATTTGTTTTAAGTCTTTACGACTACCTCACAGAATAACAAAGCAAAAGGAGAGAAACAAGGAAGAGAATGAAGTTGTATACAGTGGATGTTGGCCTTAAAATGTTGCACTGACCAAAACATTCCATATGGGCTGGGGGATTCTGGGAAATCTCAGAGGGGGGATGTCTCTTGATTGTAGGAAGAAATGGACATGACAGTCTACTATTATTGTTTATATTTGTCTTTTTTCCCCCAAGGAAGATAAGAACATGACATCTCTTTTTGTGAGAATCCAGGGAGCTATAGAAAGCTTCTATTCAGATCTACCTTGCTCAATAAGTCCATACAGCAGGTCAAGAGTCCCACATCCATCACCTCAAGAAATATAGGAGATTTACTGTATATACTCAAATATAAGTCTAGTCTTTCAGCCCTAATTTTGGGCTGAAAAGGGGACCCTCGACTTATATTCAGATCAATACTTTTAGCCACTGAGGCAAGTGCTTGGGTCGGTGGCTAAAAGTCATTTTAAACATCATATGTCACTTCTCCTGACCCCCTTCTGCATCACAGGAGAGTGGTGCACAATGTTTAAAATGACTTTTAGCCACCGAGGCATCACACACCACTCCCCCAGCTAACAAAGGAGGAGCTGCCAGAACCTGCTGCATTTCCCAGCCTAAACTTATACTCAAGTCAATAATTTCCCTGGTTTTTTTTTGGGGGGGGGTGGTGGTTAAATTAGGGGCCTCAACATATACTCTAATATATATGGTAATTCCATACAGGCAAACCAGTAATGTCATACTAGCTACAAAATGATGGGATTAAAGATTAATTGATTGAAAGGAGTTAGGAACAGTACGGTACAGTACTTAAAAAGTACAATGAACTCTGCAACCGTGAGTTGTATTTCCCTGTGCGTTGTTGCATACTGGGGGATATAATTAGGCAAGGAATCCACCACGGTCTCTAAGGAGCTAGAAAGCTTAACCTGATTAAATGTGGACCAAGACAACATTCTTACAGATCTTGCGTGGCAACGCAACGACCCCAGCCACTGGCTTGTAAGGAAATGTTATGCAAGCATTTTTCAAGTTGACAGACACATAGAAAGTGTTTTATTAGCTACTGTGAGAAAGAGGTATATGCCTGGGTGCATGTGCAACTGAATTCCCAGTGGTATATAGAAACACAAGCCTTTTCAACATGTGAAAATCATTGTACCAATTTTCTTCCTTTCCAAACAGAAGCAAAGATAGCCTTGGTAATGCCTGTGAGGACTTGATTCATCTGTCCTTGTTTAAGAATAGAATTCCACTGCAGACATAATTTTAATGGCTTAGAAAGAACGTTTAGGGAGCCTTTCGTAATGTATAACCTTCTGCCTCTATGTGTGGAGTACCTGGAGTAAGCCCATTCAGCTTGAAGAGATACCTCCGCCCACCACCACCATAAAATAACTTCCAAAAAGTAATTATTTGGAAACTGAAATGTTCCTTTTTCTCCTGGAACACTCCTTCTGTGAAAAGAACAAAAACCTTGGATCTGGTCCTGGGCATAATAATGGGCTATTCACATTCAGATTAAATTGAACAGAATGTTTCCATATAATAGAGTCCAAAAAAGAAAAAAGAAAGAAAAAAAAGAAAGGGCATAACAGAGCAAGTTAAGGTTTCAGGTTTATTAGATCTTAAAATATAGACTTGTATTTCAAAGAACATTTCAAAGAATAATATAATCTTAAATTTCATACACTCAAAATGGTACACCTTTATTTAAAAAATATATTATTTAATGTACCCAAAATACACTTTTAAAACTTTAATTAAAATAAATTCCGTCCCAAACACCATGCCCTTTGACCTATCTAAATCACAAACAAATTCATTTCCTTTTAAAATCTTTCCCACATTAATTGGCATAGACTTTTATGGGTGTAGACTTTCATGATTCCTCAGATGCTCCTCAAAACAGCAGTTCAGCTAGATATCTGAATTGATATACATTACAGTACATGAACTGCAATTTAACTAAGGCTTTATGGTAAGTTAAACATAATTAAAAGTAATAGAAATGCATTCTTTTCCCCCCTCAAAAAGTTCTCTGCCAGGCATGGTTTTTAGTACAGCAACAGAGTTCAGAAGATTAAAAAATATAACATCTGTTTCAGATATTATTCAGCAGTGAGATAAATTAATTTTTCTTTGAAATGACATACAGCTGACCACATTATTCTCCGACCATCTGCAGTCCTCCACATCCCCACCCCAACCCACACAGATTTCTTCTTCAACAATGCTGGAAAGAAGGATGTGCAAATGCAAATCTAAAACAAGTTCATTCAGAAGGAAGGCCCTTGGTCTTCGATGCAGGCTGCTTTTACACGACCCCTAAAATCTGATGCAAAGGGCTCCCAGATGCGGAGCTTAAAGTTGTTTTCCCACCAGCTGCGGACTTTAAAAAAAAATAAGTACGACCACGCCCACCTAAGCACGCCCCAGCACCTTTTACAAGTACCTGGTCTCTGGAGGTAAAAAAAATTCCGATGCGGATTGTAAAGCTGTGGATGCCGGGCTCTCCTCGCCTTCTGTTTGTTTTTGTTGTCCCCGCTGCCTCTTTAACAAACAGGAATCCCTACGGGGCTGCTCCGAGGGCAGACAGAGGTGAGCGGAGATGAGCCTGCATTTTTTCTACCTTTTTTTTCTCCTCCCCTCACCACAGACAGGAGCAATGGAGTGTGGAAGGGTGGGAACACAGGAAGCAGAACAAAACCCCACGATCTCTGATCTGAATTTAAGCTGCCAGCAGATTTTAGAGGTCATGTAAAAGCGCCCGCAGCCGAAGTGGGCCGTATTGAATTAATCAGGGCTTATGCAGACAATGGACTGGTTAAGCGGCCCAAGAGGTAAGCAAATTGGAACAATACTCTGTGAGAATTGTTTGAGATGGTTAGGGTCTCTTTGTTCTCGGTTTCGTTCACTCTTTATCCAGAAAGGAGGCTGGCTCAAGGGGTTGCTCCGTACACAATCCAGGGCAGTGGTGTTCTGAGATAAGAGACCAACAGCATTTATTTGAGGTAAGAAGATTGTCCAGTTATCCCCCACCCCACCCCACCCCAAATGGTTCCCTTGGAAAGTTCTGGGCCCACAGGCAATTGCATTGAGCTCCCTAAGCTTCCTGTTTCCAGCAAAGTCTTCAGCTCCCAAGCAAAGCAAAGGAACATGGCTCCTACCGTTACTGTATTTTTCCGTCTATAAGATACCCTCATATATAAGATGACCCCCCACTTTGCCAACCCAAAATTACAGTTTTACCACCACGTAGTTATCTCCTTTCCTTGGCTTATGTTTGTGCATAGGACAGCCCTTGCGTTTTGGTGTAACAATTTTAGACACTACATGCATTATGCTAGAGAAAACAGCTCTCACCATTATGTGCAGTCTTTCAGCCTCTACCTTTATGCCACCATTTATTTTTTTTAAATGCCATTCAGCATCCTACTTTATCTATTGGAGAGGAACTTCAAGAACGGGAATTGTGTTTAGCTAAGCAATCTTTTTCAAGCCCTTTCTCAGTGCCTTTTCTAAATAAATAGACGGCCAGAGTTTTCATTGGCACAACGTAGCCAAATGTATTTAATTTCCTTTAACAATATAAAACAGTCAAAAGAGTTCTGGGGGTTTTCTAAGTTTAAAAAAAAAGAAAGAGAACACTATACAAAGGCTTTATTTTTAAAAAATGAAATAAGTCACAGCATGATTAACTGAAAATCTGTCTTCAATGTTCTACCAGACACTAAGATAAACCCATATTATTAAAGCATTTGAAATATCATCCAAACAAAAGAAACTATATATCTTTAAATAAATAAAAGCTACTATGTACATAATACTGTACATGAAATAAGAAATGGTACACACTGGGATACGTTGTTTAGGATTCCCTTTTAAAAAAGAGAAGACTGAAAAGTGAGGAGGCAGTCTCTCACACTATATCGTTCATAACACAGCTGAACTTTCTGTGAAATTTCTCCAGAATCATTTGTACGAAAAATAAATCTAAGATTCTCCTCCTCCTCACTGTTTAAAGAGGGAAGGTAACCTTCTCTGACTATTTCACTGTTACTGTTTTGGAGAGAGTTGATATTTTCACACATACTCCTCTTAGCGCCTTAAAATAATACTATGCTTGAGACAAAAAGGACACAAAATGGCAGCCAGGCTACCAAGCATTTTTGCTTTTGTAGATGGGGTGAAAAGAGAGGGCAAAAGCAGTGCACCATGGATGGAGACTTGAGTCGCAGAATTTGCTGTCAACTTGAGTCCAAGTTGAGTCACACTGTGACTCAACTTGGACTCAACTCAGGGTTGCCGTTTTTTATTCAGTGACTTGGGCTCAATTTCCAACTTGGAATCCACCCACCTCTCTCTTTCCCCCTCTTTTTCCTAGGGGGAGGGAAGCTTGTTTTTAACAGGGACTCTGGATTTGGTACCAAAGACTTGGGACTCACAACCAATGACTTGCCAACATCCCTGCCACGCACCTGCAACTGGTAATGGGAGCCTGATCCCTAAGGAACTCTTGGTAATTTTAGCTCCTTTTGGAGGTGCGTGTGTGTGTGTGTGTGTGTGTGTGAGAGAGAGAGAGAGAGAGAGAGAGAGAGAGAGAGCGTGTGTGAGCATGTGTGTGTGCATATATGTGCAGGTCTAATTAATTCCTGGTCTTGAATACCTTCTGATTGGCCAACTGATTCTAGTGGCAGCCACACGATCGAACCACCATATTCCTGTATTTTTTCAAAATCACATTTGAACTGTCATCAAAGTAGAGTACAGAGATTGCATTCAGCTTTGTGGGGGCACAGCATGGCTTAGGAACATGATCAGGGAACATCAAATGGACCTGGAACAGAGGTGAGAGAGGAAAAGAAGAAAACGTGAGCCTTCATTCCTATAATTATTTCAATCCAAAATCCCGTTGCTTGTGAATTTGGTCAATCACCCCCTTTGTAAGTTAGGTAAAGGTTCCCCCCGCATATGCATGCTAGTTGTGTCTGACTCTAGGCACGGTGCTCATCTCCGTATTCAAGCCGGAAGAGCCAGTGCTGTACAAGTCCATGGCTACATGGCCGGCATGGCTGCAAGGAAACACTGTTTTACCTTCCCGCTTTTTACGGTGGTACCTATTTATCTACTTGCATTTACATGCTTTCGAACTGCTAGGTTGGCAAGAGCTGGGGTTATCAGCGGGAGCTCACTCCACTGTGTGGCACCCGGGATTCGAACCACCGAGTTGCTGACTTTGCAGTCTACAGTTTCGGTGCCTTAGTCCACTGAGCCACCACGCCAAGTTACATTGGTACAAATGGGCTTACTTTAATTGCAATTTACTGTGCTTAAATATGTCTCAATTAGAGTACGTTCAGTTGAATCTGTGTAATTTACGGGGGAGTTAACTTACAAAATCCCCATTGATGCAGTAGGGTCTGTTCTAGTGTGTCACACTGCACAAAAGAACAGGATTCTGTGACTTAAACATTCATGGACTAGAAGCCCACCTCATCTGATATGAAAAAATATTACAAAGGGTGAAATGATATTACAAAGGGTGACACTTCATGCAACCAATTATGTGGACTCCAACTTTGAGACAATAGTCAAAATGTTGATATGATAATAAATAATACTAGAAATAACATTTATTATTTCAACAATCTAGAAATAATATATAATCAATTATCAATTATCAAATATAATGCAACAGCTACAGCACAGCTGATCAGATGTGGACCTGAACTCCAGTCCTTGCTTAATCATGTTCATGTTGTGTGGCCATCATTCTCTGTTTGTTTTTCTTATGTGTCATCAAATTACATTCAACTTATGGTGATCTAAACATGGCTTCCCATTCATGGGAGATATTCATTGAGTTTCCATGGCTGAGCAATGATTTGAATCCAAATAATCTGAATCCCAGTTGGTCTCTCTAGCCATTTAAATCACTCAGGCTCTTTTCGCCTGATCTGACTCCTATGATTACTATGAAGGATTATGACACTCCATGCACTTTACTAGTGTTATAGTGCAGCCAGGACTCACATGATTGAAGTGCTGTGATTCTCTGGCTAGTAAGGATTCCCACTTCCCTTGCAACCTTAGCCGCTTAGAGTTTGGGAAGAAGATAAGCGGGGTATAAATTTAATAAATAAAATAAATAAATAATAAATAAATAACCTCCCTGTCCCCCTCAGAGCTTTGTGGATAATGTTACAACAGTAGGATTGCAGAACAGATTTTCTCAGGAACAATATGCCATTGCGCACTGTCTAAAGTCAAACGTGCACACAACTGCATGTGCATGCACATGTACACACACACACACATTATTTGGGGACAACTACTAAAAAGACCCTCTTGACCCTCTGCTCTCAAGTTTCCGTGAGGGTGCAGGATGTTCACAACACCTCCTAATGTAAATAGTAAGTAGTTATTCTGAGCAAAAAATGTTTTTCAAGAATATGTCTAAATAGCTGTTGTGAGGTTTTTTGGGCTGCTTGGCTATGTTCTGGAAGTTTTCCAGAACACAGCCAAACAGCCTGGAAAAACTCACAACAGCTATCAGATCCCAGCTGTGAAAGCCTTTGCAAATACATTATGTGTAAATATTGGGATGGGAGACTGGGAAGACCTGGCGGACCGGAGGATTGCATCTGTGATCCATGCCACCCTGAATACAACCTAGAAATGATAGTAATTGGATGGGAGACGGCCAGGAGAATGCCCAAGACCTCCAAGTAGCCATGTTCCCTGCCTGAATACACAATAGAGTTGACGATAACAAACAGTAGTTGTTATCACATAGGTCAATGGTCTGTCTCAGAAGAAAGCAATTTCCTATGCATGTATGTTCTCACCACTATTCCAACTGGTTTTGATAGGTATATGCAAAGCCCTAGCATTTGCCTTGTCCCTGAAAGAAACAGGCAGGAACCAGGAGGAGGAGCAATAAGCCGGTTACCGTGTTTTAACAGCTTCCTGTAAAAACAGGAATGTCGTGGAAGCACTACATGGAGAAGTGGGAACATGGCATCTTTGTATTTGAAATAATATTTTGCACATGTAAGGCAATTTGGTAAGTGAGGAGGCCATGGAAGAAGAAGCAGTAATAGAAAAGACAAAAGATACTTAAAGCCTGCATAAAAGCTGTAGCCATAATAAGTTTCATTTGTTTGGTAAGGCTGATAAAACTCTGTTACAGCCATCTGCCCAGCAGTGATATAAATCTGCAGTCTTTGTCAGAGAACACACACACACACACACACACACAAGCAACTGGGGAAACAGCTTTTATGTAACCACAAAGAGATCATTTACTATGAAAGAGATATTTTTGAACAATCCAGCACACATACACACACACACACATCCCACAACTTAATAAAAGTTTAAATATGCTTCAGAGCTTGTTTAATAAAGGTAAAGAAAAAGGTTTGGAATAGATTCTGCCAGTTTTATTGTTTAGTACGTGTGGAAACACCATTGGCTACTTACTATCAGAGCCACTGGAAAATGCAACCTTCATCTGATGATTTATCAGCCATGATATTCTGAAGATGGAACAAAGTAATAATAATATTTCCCTGGAAGGATGCCTCCAAAGTTATGAAACTAATGTACCCGGAGCACATTTTTGTCAGCCTGTAACACCTATGCTTGGCTTGTTCATACATTAAAACAGGCACCTGTTTGTTTGCAATATTAGGCATTTAAAACTAGCTGGTATTATTGCTGCATGCTCAGAAGTTCATTATTGCAGTTGATTATTATTTTTACTATGGTTGATTAGATATTTTTAAAAAATAGGAACTCCATGTAGGAACTAATGATACTTCAAAACACAGCTTTCAGGATATCGCAAAAGCATACGAAGAGACGGGTAGGAAGCTGAAGGACCTGGGTGGGCAGGTGGTAATCTCATCTCTCCTCCCTGTAGAAGGATGTGGCCCACGAACGGAAAGAACAATAGTGGAAGTGAACAATTGGTTTCAGAGATGGTGCCGGCAGGAACGATTCGGATTCTTGGACCATGGTTTGCTTTTTCATTCAGATGGGATATTGGGCCAGGATGGGGTGCACTTCACCAATGCTGGTAGGAATCTTTTTGCCAAGAGGATTGCAGATTTAATAAGGAGAGCTTTAAACTGAGTTTGCATGGGGAGGGAGAAAATTCTCTTAACAGTAGAGATCCAAAAGGGGTTGTGGACAATAGCCCAAATGTTGCAATAGGAGTAGGACAAGAAGTAGTTCAGACCATCAGTGCGAGGAAAAACAGGTTAAGCAAAGGACATATAAGAAGCACACACAGCCTCAAATGTCTCTACACCAATGCACAGAGCATGGGGAACAAACAAGAAGAGCTGGAACTCCTAATACAGCAAAATAAATATGACATAATTGGCATCACTGAAACATGGTGGGATGAGACGTATGACTGGAATGTAGTCATTGGAGGGTATAACCTGTTTCAAAGGAACAG
The DNA here is from genome assembly GCA_023846285.1 of Phrynocephalus versicolor. Classification (NCBI taxonomy): domain Eukaryota; kingdom Metazoa; phylum Chordata; class Lepidosauria; order Squamata; family Agamidae; genus Phrynocephalus; species Phrynocephalus versicolor. The sequence continues at coordinate 30,248,994 of JAHTLZ010000122.1, read as the reverse complement.
GTCAAGTTAGAAAGGAGGAGGTGTAGCTTTATATATTAAGGACATTTATACTGCAGAAGAAATACAAGATAAACAGCAGGGGAACCGTATTGAGAATATTTGGGTTAAAATCAGGGGTGAAAAAACTAGGAGGGATGTCATTGTGGGGGTATATTATAGACCCCCAAGCCAGCCGGAGGAGTGGGATGATGCCTTCTTTGAGCAGATGGCCACACAGTCAAAAGAGAGAGATGTAGTACTAATGGGAGATTTTAACTGTCCTGATATATGCTGGCAGTCCTACTCAGCTAGGAATGCAAGTTCTAACAAATTCCTTACTGCCCTTGCTGACAATTTCATGGTCCAGAAGGTAGAGGAGGCAAGAAGAGGCAAAACCATTTTAGATCTGGTCTTAACCAATAAGGAGGATCTTGTAAATGGGGTCGAAGTGGTGGGATCATTAGGTAAAAGTGACCATGACCTCTTGGAATTTGTTATACAGTTGGAAGGTGAAGCTAAGCATAGTCAGACAAGAATCCTGGACTTTAAGAAAGCCATTTTTTGTAAACTTAGGGAATTATTGGCTGTGATTCCATGGACTGACCCACTGAAAGAGAAGGGAGTCCAAGATGGATGGGAGTTCCTTAAAAGCGAGATATTAAAGGCACAATTTAAAACTGTTCCAACAAGAAGAAAAAATGGGAGAGGTCTAAAGAAACCCCAATGGTTTACTAAAGAACCTTCAACTCAGCTAACTATAAAGAAAAACAAGTACAAGGAATGGAAAAATGGGAAATGCACCAAAGAGGAATATAAGCAAACAGCTAATATATGCAGGGTGGTGGTGGTAAAAAAAGCTAAAGCGCAAAACAAAGTTAGACTTGCCAGAGAGATTAAAGATAGTAAAAAGGGTTTCTTTAGTAATGTCTGCAGCAAAAGGAAAAATAAGGAAATGATAGGCTCTCTGCGTGGTGATAATAACCAGTTACTAACAGGAGACAAGGAAAAGGCAGAACTACTCAACACCTTCTTTGCCTCCGTTTTCTCCAGAAAGGAAGAAAGAGATCTGCTGGGACAAAGAGTAGATGAGGTAGGATGGGAATTGCAACATAGAATAGGTAGAGAGCTGGTACAGGAATGTCAAGCCCCGCACACAGAGCACACACACAAACAGGGTTCAGTTCTTTGCCAAGATCTTTAGTGGAAAGCCAGGCAAGTTCAAGTCCTTTGCTAACAATCAAGTGCCAGATAAATAACAGAATCCAACTCCCAGCAATTAACAGTCCAAGTCAAAACCAGAATATCTCACGGAAACCAGATGCCAAACCCAAGGGAACAGATCAAGCCGTTGTCCAGGAAGCCAGTCCGAAATCAGGAAACAGAGCCAAGGTCACAGACAGGAACGTGGTGGCAAGTTCAAATGACGCGTTGCTCCCACAGAGAACTCAAGGTGAGCTTACCAGCTTTAGCCCAAAACAGGGAACACACCCTAACTCCTGGAAAGGCTTCTGCTAGTACTCAGGGCTTGCTGCCCTGATTCCCCGTCTAGCATCAAAGACCCTTTCCCTAGCCCTCCTGGTAGCATGTCTTTGCAGAATCCTGCTCATGGCCCTTCTAGGGGGAGAAGATATGTTTTCAGCTGAGTCATCAGACCCAGCTGCCTGCTGATTTGAGCTGCAAGGCTCCTCCAGCAGCTCTTCACCATTTAACCCCTCAGAATCAGGTTCTGTGACAGACAGGGTCCTGGCAAGGAACACCTGGAAACATTAAATGAATTTAAGTCTCCAGGGCCAGATGAATTACACCCAAGGATATTAAAAGAACTGGCAGAAGTAATTTCCGAACAATTGGCAATAATCTTTGAGAAGTCCTGGAGAACAGGGGAAGTCCCCATCGACTGGAGGAGGGCTAATGTTGTCTCCATCTTCAAAAAAGGGAAAAAAGAGGACCCAAATCATTACTGCCCAGTCAGCTTGACTTCAATTCCTGGAAAGATCATATAGCAGATTATTAAACAGGCAGTCTGCAATTATTTAACAAACAATGCTGTCATTACAAGAAGTCAACACGGGTTTCTTTAAAAAAATCATGCCAGACTAATTTGATCTCTTTCTTTGATAGAATTACAGGCCTAGTGGATGAGGGAAATGCTGTGGATATTGTTTATCTGGACTTTAGTAAGGCCTTCGATAAGGTTCCCCATGGTATTCTTGCTAAGAAGTTAGTGCTACTGTCAGGTGGATTTGTAATTGGTTGACTGATCACACCCAAAGGGTGACCATAAATGGCCTCTCTTCAGCTTGGAGAGACGTGACCAGTGGGGTGCCCCAGGATTCTGTTCTGGCTCCAGTGCTATTCAATATCTTTATTAATGACTTGGAGGAAGGAATAGAGTGTATGCTAATTAAACTTGCAGATGATACCAAATTGGGAGGGGCTGCAAATTCCCTAGAGGATATGATGAAAATCCAAAAAGACCTTGACAGATTAGAGTGCTAGGCCAAAGCAAACGGAATGGATTTCAACAGAGGGAAATGTAGGGTGCTACATCTAGGTAAAAGAAATGAATTGCAGAGATATAGGATGGGGGATACTTGGCTGGAGAATAGTACCTGTGAAAGGGATCTGGGAATCTTGGTGGACCAAAAATTGGATATGAGTCAGCAGTGTGATGCGGCGGCCAGGAAAGCCAATGCGATTCTTGGTTGCATCGACAGAACCATAGTGTCTAGATCAAGGGAAGTGATAGTACCACTCTATTCTGCTCTGGTCAGACCCCACCTGGAGTACTGTGTCCAGTTCTGTGGGACTCAATTTTAAAAGGATGTTGACAACCTTGAGTGGGTGCAGAGGAGGGCGACCAGGTTGGTTGAGGATCTGGAGGAAATGTCTTATGAGGAACGGCTTAGGGAACTGGGAATATTTAACCTTTCAAAAAGAAGCCACCATTAAAGATGTAGGGATTCCTTCACTGGGATATATGATTAATCTCCCTTGACCAGCTGAGAGATTAATAGTGAAGAATTGAATGAGTACTCAAACACAGAGATCTTTTAGGTGCTTAGCCTCATGGATTGCGATCAGGGAAGCTTGCCGATGGTAAAAAGCTCCCTCCCCTCCTGAGCTAGACACTTTTATTACCAATACACATCACAGATACGTCAGCACAGAAATCATCCAATAACATACAGCTTGTGTCCTCTGAGCATGCTCTGCAGAATAGCATCTTTGGAATGCAAACTCCCCCAGTTTTCCAGATGGCATTTTTAACAGAGGCCTGTATTGGTCAGCCTATTACCCAATAATACAGTGTTCTTAGTGTGATGTAAGAGTTCGCAGAACTATGCTGCTAAAACATAGAACTATGCTGATAGAACATAGAAGCTAATATCACCACACCTGAGAGGGGATATGATAGCTATGTTTAAATATTTGAAATGATATCATATTGAAGAGGGAACAGGTTTGTTTTCCATGGCTTCAGAGACTAGGACTCGGGGCAATGGTTTTAAACTACAAGAAAAGAGATTCCATTTGAACATCAGGAAGAACTTCATGACAGTTAGAGCTGTTCGACAGTGGAATATGCTGCCGCGGAGGGTGGTGGAGTCTCCTTCTTTGGAGGTTTTTAAGCAGAGGCTGGATGGCCATCTGTCAGAAATATTGTGATGGGGTTCCTGCATGGCAGTGGGTTGGACTAGAGGTCTCTTCCAACTCTATGATTCTATGATTCTAAGATTCTAGGGAATACCATTCAAGAAGGAATACTTTGGGCCAGAGCAATCCATGGGCTTAGAAACTTTCAAATACAATAAACCCATTCTGATCCTGTGGTGAGGGTGAGCGGTGGATTGGAGGCCCAGGTGTAACAAATAAAGTGCATCTTTCAGAATGTGATCAACAGAGGCAAACAGTGGAAGTTTACAAACATCTATGAAAATGCTGGGGTCTCTCAGTGTTGCTGTGTACTCTTTGCAACATTGTGCATATGTGAAAATAGCCAACTTCCATGCCCATTTTATTTTCTAAAGTGTTAGCTAAAATCATGGCTGATTTCCTGTCTGACAAGAAAAGTTGACATAGATTCTATGTTATGTCTGCAAAGTGAGATGTTATTAATATACACCATGTGTGGACATGACTGCTGCTATTCTCATTCACAGTTTACAAAGAAACACCAGTGATAGTGTAGAGAGTGAGGAACTGTCCCTCTGGAAGCACCATAAGGCCTGTAAACTCTGATTTCTGAAAGAAATATGCTTTTATTTTTGTACAACAATGTGTACTGGGGAATTAATCCCTACCTCCTCCTACTCAAGTCATACCTAGCCCCATATTATAAAGTCATCTAATCTCTCCCTCATAAAAAAGAAATGGGTTCTTTTATAAGTCATAAATAAAAGAGAGCTGCTTGGTTATTTTATGACATATTTCTCAACAGCCTGAACTGCTGGCTGGGTGGGGGGGAAGCTGTTTAAATCGACGTTTTGTGTGTCCTCATAAAATGATGCCGGGCCCCAGGACTCCCACTTTAATCCCCAAAGTGCCATTCAAACTAAGTGGATGATTGGAACCTTTCCCCACCACCACAACAATCACCACTTCAAGTCCTAACTCCAGCAACTAGGCATAACCAGGTGGAAGAACTCAGTTGGGCACAAAGAATTTTTAAAAGGCCAAGGGTGGGTGGATACCCTTATAGGACAACTTAAAAACCCACAAATATAAGATACCTTTTGACCACATACGGGTCTTAATCAGACTGGGCTCCACCAACCAGGGAGAGAGAACAGAAGAAAATTCGACATCTCAAAAAAAAAATGGCCAAAGTCAGTGCCAGCCTTGTAAAGTAAGTTGGGGGGTGCAGATTCAGGTGTAGCTTTCAGATTTCCGCTCTGTTGATGGGGACTGGAGTAACTCTTTTGATCCCGTTAGAGAAATCTACACTGGCTGGATAGGCCAGCTGGATATCTAAGCTGTGGAGCCAGACGTTGAGAGCCAGCCTACTTAGCCTTGGGAAAGCTACATAGTCACAGAGAGGATGGTAAACCACTTTTCTCTACCTAGAAAGTCTTGTAAAGGATCGCCATAACTCAAAATTGACTTGATAGCACACACTCTCTCTCTCCGGGTTACATTTTCGCTTCTGATGTTTCCCACCTGGATTCTCCTGGACCAATTCTCCCATACATTCCTACATTTTAAGGAAGCTGTAGAGGTAGGTGCATGTCCTTCTTTCTCAATCTTTAGGCCCAAGACTGCTAAACAATTGGGAACATAGTGGGCTTCAACTAAGACCAGGGGTCCCCAATCCCCAGCACACAGCCAAGTACTGGGCTATTAACTGGACCACACCTGTGCCTCAGTGGCCAGCAGGGTTCCTTTTGTGGCACGTGCCCAAGCAAGTGTTCATGGTTCCCCTGTCAAGTTTTTATACTTGAACAAAGTTATAAAAACATAAATAAAATATTGAAGCATACCTTACTACTCAGAAGAGTACAGCACCTCAGAGTTTGTGTGTGGGTAGAACACATGAAGCTGTTAAGGTTTGAGGGGGAAAACTCTGAGTCTGCAGCAGCATCGGGCAGGTGCTGGTGATTGAGGCTGCAGTTTGTATAAATGTGGCACAGAGGGATCACAACTAGTTACTGGTCTTTGTTTAAACCTGGTTACACTGTTCCCATGTTAGGCTAGTGGAGTTTTTGCTGGTCAAGGTAATGTTATCAGGCATGTTTTTATGTATCATGTTCTTTTGCTGAAGACAAGCTCTCTGAGTTGAATGTTTAAATAGAAAACTAATTTTCTAATACAAGCTGTCTGCAAAGTTTTTTGGTATCCTGAGAAAGCACTGGGTTTCTGCTGGGTCTCAGGTCTGTTTTTTCAGTATGCAATGTTTTATTAAGATTATGTTATAGTCTATCAGGATTTTTGAGGGGGAACACTGTGCATCTACACTCCTAATTTTTCTGACACCTCCCACCCACCACCCTCTGCAAAGGGATTTTCTTTCCAGTGCACCTGTCCCAACCTCACCCCACCCCCAAAAAACAAAGTGGCCATGATAGAACCAGCATGGGGGTGTTGCATGTATGTAGCAGCCCAGTACCCTCCCCTCTGAACCAGACTGCTTCTTTATGCAGGAGGTCCTCTTTTCCCAAAGCAAGAAATCCAGAAACCTGTGTGTTTACATTTTGTTGATGCAATTGGTCACAAACCCATCTAACATTCCCTGGATGGCATTTGAGGGTGCATACATACCAGAGTCTGAACAATTGCATGGTTGGTAGCATTCATATGAGCGTTGAGAGGAAATGAGCATTCTCCCTCACAATAAAATGCGGCATAGCCCTCTGGAGCAATAATCCAGTCCTGGAGAGAGAGAATGAATGAATGAATGAATGTCAACGCCACATCTAATGTGAATTATCCTTAGTTTAGCAGTAGGGGTAGGTAGCAGAAAGTCAAGGTCACTGAAAACCGAACTGTACCCAATCAAATAGAGGAAGAGATAGAAATAAAGAGAAAAAGAATCAAAGGTCAGCACGTTAAAATGTGTTAACTAAATAGTGATGTGAAAACCAGTTTCATCTCTGCTGTGTTCTGAGAATCCCATGAACATTCCCATCCATTCCCACTTTATACAATATCCCACTTTATACAATATCCCACTTTATACTATATCCTATAACTCCTCTCCCCCTTCGTTTGGATACAGAAATGTGTGCATCTGCATTCATTGTAATTCAAGTACACATTTTTGTAAGCATTTCCTTTGAGTTGTACATTTTATTTTCCCTGCTGACTAAAGCCCCCCCTTTTTAACTAATCTATGGATCTTTATTCACAGGCATTTTTCAAACACAAGTGGTTTCAGTGTTTTTCGTTTCTGATAGTTGCTGAAATACTCTAAGTCTCAGAAATGTACAAATTTATGTCCCACTGCTGCTAGCCTTGGGTCAGCGACAGAGATTAGAGACACTCCATGAGTAGCAGAAGGCAATAATGCCTAACTAATGTCAGCATTTAAGCAATTATGGCATTTGCTTCTCTCGCCACTTGCCTTCTGCACATTGGTTTATTGGGTTTGCAGACTAGCGTTCAGAATTTAAGAATAGGATCCCTTTGAAGGCTCATTTCACAAACATGGGAAGGCTGTTTTGGTCCCTTCTCTGCACAATTGATATGCTTTCTGCTCTTAATAAGCTACCACAATGTCTGTTTCTGGGCTCCAAAGGTGTGAAATTGATATTTTTGCAAGGAAATGAGAACCGTCCCAAATGTAGTGAGTTTCTGCCTCCTCCCAAAGTGAACTTCCCCTTTGCTTTGAAATTCTCTGCAGCTTTGTACAGCTCTCATTCTATCTCAGTGCTGACGCCAAGGGAAGCCCGTAAAACAACCACCAGGATGCAGGCTTTCTCAGTGGTGGCACCTTGCCTTTGGAATCACCTTCCCCCAAAGATCTGCCAGGCTCCTCACGCTGCAGGTCTTTTAAACAGACTCCTGAAGACCTGGCTATTCAAAATGGCTTTTGACCTCCGCTGCAGCTGATCAGTTTCTGAAAACATCATCCACCTTTCTTCTCTCTTTTAGGCCATCTTGGATTTGATCACTATCTACAATTTTGATTTTGTTTTTAGCTATGGTTTATTATGTTTGCTTTATGTCTGATTTTATGCTTGAAATTATGTTTGCTGTATTTATCTTAAAGCTTTGTGAACTGCCCAGAGTGGCACTTGCACCTGATGGTGCAGTACAGAAATCAAGTCAAATCAATAACCACACCAGTCAAAAGAACCCCAGTTAAACTGCTTTTCCCCACAGATCTGTTATATCAGTGCATTTATTTTAGCAAAGCAAAGTGTTCTGCTCATATACCGCCCCATACCACTACAAGTGGTCTCTGGGCGGTTTACAATTTTAATTACAGTGTGCAGGCTACACATTGCCCCCCCCCAGCAAGCTGGGTACTCATTTTACCAACCTCGGAAGGATGGAAGGCTGAGTGAACCTTGAGCCTGCTACCGGGGATTGAACCCAGGTCGTGAGCACAGTTTTACTTGCAGTACAGGCATTTAACCACTGCGCCACGAGGCTCCTCAGCAGCTCTCTCTCTCTCTCTCTCTCTCTCTCTGTGTGTGTGTGTGCACGCGCACGCGTAAGCACTCTCATTGTTTTTAACTGTATAAATGATTCAATTTTTTTAATATTTGAAACAATGCAGCAAGCTGTGCTGCTCTTTAATTTTGTATCACTTCATTTTCTGTACTGCTTCTTTGGGTAATCAGCTGCCCCTGCCCAAACTAAATATTCAGCATCAGACCTGCACTTGGGAATCACTACCAAAGAGCTGCAGAATGTCAGGAGAGAGCCTCATGTCCAGTGAGAAAACAGCGGGGCAGGGAGAGCTATGTAGGTTTTATCTCATTTGGCTGGTGCTTTTCTTCTGCAGACACTTCTTTTTACTGCTCACACCACTCCTCTTGCCACCAGCAATAACAAATACTCTAATACATGCCCTGGAGAACACAAAGAGGACTTCATCAGACTAAGAGCCAGCCTTTCTAGAGGCAAAAATGATGAAGTTGAGTTTGCCGTACTTCGGGCACGTCATAGCAAGACTTACAACTCATTCTGTTGGGGGGTGGGGTGGAGAAAATAAGGGTAGGAAAAGTCGAAGGCAGAAGAGGAAGATCAAATATGTCTGCCTCCATCAAGGAAGCAACAGGTTTGAATCTGCAAGAGCTAAGCAGGGTCTTAATAATAGGACATTTTGGAGGTCACTCACTCATGCAGCCCTCATAGGTCAGTGACTTGATGGCACATAAGGATATACACTAAAGACAAACCAGTTGAGCTTCCTCGTTCACATCATTAGCAATCAGGCATCAGCAATAGGCCTCCACCCCTAGATCTTGGTCAATTACTTTTAAAATATATTGAGAAAATTACTTTTAAAATATCGGGAATAGACATGGGCACGGAGCGGCAAAATTGTCGTTTCCGTTTTCGGTTATCGTTTCCATTACGTAACGGAAACGATAACGATAATTACGCTGCTCCAGCTCGAACCCGACCCGAAAAAAGAAAAATTGTGCGATGCCATTGCCAAGCAGCAGCACAGAATTTTTTTTTTTAAAAAAAACCCCGACTCCCGGCCAAAAAAGCAGGCAAAAATATGCCTGCCTGAGGACACCTACCAGAGGGGTGGTTTCTGGAGGGGGGTCCCCGCCCTTCCTCCCCTCTCCTGTCCTGGGCTGCTTGCACCAGGCTGGGGGGTCATCCTCGTCGTCTGTCTCGCATGCCATGCGGTGGAGGGGGAATCCAAAATGGCGACTGCAATTTTTCTTTAGAAATCGTGGTCAAAAAACACACCAAATCACCACAGAAACATGCGAAATTTATTTATTTTAAATGCCTGATTTTTAATAGTAGCAGCAGTGGGTTTTTTATAGCAATAAAACATCGCATTGATTTTATTTTGTTTTGTTTTATTTTTTTATATTTTTAGACCTGCCCATTTGGGCTGGGCATGGGATGGGACCATGCAATTTTTTTAACCATTCCACCAATGGCATGGCCAGGTTTTGACTGACACTTCTGGATGTGCCAGAGGGCATAAAAAGCCGAGGCACCTTCCAGAAGTTGCAGTCGGGTCTTGGATGTGTTTGAGGGTGGAGGGCTGTGTGGCTGGCTGCTGCTGGTTGATTGGAGGGAAGCTGAAGGCTTTAGGATTTAAGTTAGGCAGGCAGGGAGGGAATTGAATTTAGAAAATAATTTCTTTGATTCTCTTCAGCTTTGTCTGCTGAAGGGAATAGCAGTTTATTCTTTTTTTTCCCCCCTCTGGCAGTTTGTGAGGATTTTTTTTCTGATATTGGATAAAGGGGGAGGTTCGACTGGGAGGAGGTGTGGATTTATTTTAAAAATATATTACAGTGGGACGTCAAATCGCGCTAAATCGCAGTGGAAACGACAAACGACAAACAAAAAGACGAAACAACAAATTTTTGAAAAATTTCGCGACTAACGGAAACGACCTGAAACGGACCCATTCCGACAAACGAAAACTCGAAACGTCATTTTTATTGGTCGTGCCCATGTCTAATCGGGAAGTTGAGTCATGGTAACTGGACTTCTTTTTCTTGATGGAAACATTTTGCTGCTCATCCAAACAGCTTCAACTGATTTAGCTGTAAATTGCTAGTGCTGCTACCTTGACAGATATACTTTTTAAAAGTATTTTATTAATTACATAGACAGATGTCACATCTGACCTGGTCCTGGTCGAACATGAGGTTAAAAAAAAGTAGATGTGTTAATGGTACAGCAGACACTGAATAAAAAAAGGGATCAGAACATCCACAAATGCACACACAAAAATGAAGGACTATGGTGATGCTGCATTAAAATGGAACAATATGTGAGGGAATCTGATAAAAATAGCAGAGCCATATATAGAATGGGAGCAGAAAGGGCCGAGGAAATAACATTACTGTTTAGTGGAAACAAGAACAGATACATGAGGTGGGATCGCACTTGAAAATATAGGCAGAAAAAGAAGTCTTAAGGATCTGTTTAATCATTGAGTAATTCTCAGAGGGGGAAATAGGCAAGACACTTAAGTTAAGAAGCTATGATAGAAAGCTGTATTAAATTACAACTGGCTGACAATTTGTTTCCAGACACAATTTGGTGCACGGGTGCTTATTTTTAAAGTATAAAATAGATTGGAACCTGGGTACCTTAAAAACCTTATTTTCCCACACAAATCTGTCAACATACTCCATTTATCTTCAGAGCCTGTCCGGAAGGTAACCCCAGCCTATCATTGTTAACCAAGTAATTTTATTTCCTAGTGTTCCACCTTCGTAACATCTGGTGTCTACCTTGTGGACTTTTCAGCACCAATTAAAAATCTTTCTGTCCTCTCGGGAGTTTGGAAAAATATACTGTCTGCTTTTTCCCCACTTTGCTATTGTCTTGCTTTTATTGTTTTCATTTTTTCTTGGTTTTCACCTTATTTTTTTTTGGGGGGGGTGCATTCTTTTTCCCCATTTTAATAGCATGCTTTCGCCACCAAATTGCTAGAAACACTCAAGGCCGGAATACTAATGTAAAATAAACAAAGGAATAAGATTAGGAATAACAAAGAACATTGCTGACAGCTTGAGATCCAACAATGCATGTCTTTCTGTGCAATGATTTCTCTCTATAATTCATAAGATACCAATATTTTATTATACACTCTTAGTAATATGGTACAACCCGGATATTGTTTTTGTTGCTGTTGGCTTTTCAACTTATTTACCACCCTACAGTGCTAGAGTACTCTCTGGGAGGTTCACACCATAATTATACAAGGATTACTCCCCCCCTCCCACTCCCAGGGAGCTAGGCACTCAATTTACCAACTATGGAAGGATGGAAGGCTGAGTCAACCTTGAACTGGCGAGCTAAACCCATAGAGATCAAACTCATTTCATGATCAGAGGCATGACTGCAGTATTCCAGTTTAACCACAGCACCATGGGGCTTGCTACCTAGATTACATGAAAACTGATCACTCTCTTTTTGAGATGGGCACTAAACAAAAAATGACACACTGTTTTGTTGTTTTGTTATGTAACAAATTATTTCATTATGAAACAAAATAAAAGAAACCATTTTGGCTCAAAATGAACCGAACCACTTTTTTTTGGTTCAGAAACCAAACTGGAGAAGCTTCCTTGGACGCTTCCCCAAATTTGGAGTGGTTTGGGGGTTCAGGGGGCTGAGTTATTAAGATCCAAAGTGGGTCCTACAGGTGATTTTAAAGGTTTTTTGTTTTTAAAGGGAGGTTTCAGTCATTTGGTAAGTGGAAAGGTAGAAGCGGGTGAAGCAATTACTCACCCTGCTTGAACTAGAGAATTAATTGCTTTCTCCTGTATCGTGGTAACTTAATGCTTAATATACTTTTTGGGTTGAATTTATGGGAAGCAGTAGCACAGAAGAAGCTCTTAATTCTCCAATCTGATAAACATTTAAACATAACAAAACACTATGGTACTCAGCAGGCACGTTTCAGCATGGAAATGGCAAGGGAGCTTCCTTAAGTTCTTCCCTGTAGGCCCCTGAAATTTGGAGAGGTTTGGGTTTCAGGGGGCCAAGCTATTCAACTGCAAATAGTGTCCCCGCAGCTATTTGCAAGAGTGTATACGGCACGTGCCAGCAATATAGGGGGTAAGTTGCTTAATTAACCCCTATATTGCTGTTACATGCCATACACACTCTTGCAGTTAGCTATGGGGACCTTCTTTGCTGATGAATAACTTGGCCCCCTGAAACCCAAACCTCTTCAAATTTGGGATGATTACAGGGAAGAGCTCGAGGAAGCTCCCTTGTGATGTTGATACCAATACATGGCTGTGTTCAGTATTTTGGAGTACATAATGTTTTGTTATGTTTATGTACTCAAAAATATGGATCACAGCCATGTATTTGCACCAAAAATTGTAAAGTAACTTCTTTGGATTCTTCCCTGTAAGCCTCAAAAATTTAGAGAGATTTGGGGTTCAGGGGGCTGAATTAGTAAACTCCAAAGGAGGGCCCCCTACAAGAAAATTATTCTAATTGAGTCGGAAGCCACTAATTGCTCACCTGTGGGGGGGCTATGATACAAAAAAGGATATTTTCATTTCATGCCCATCTCTACTGCCTTTTTAAAATGATTTGCTATAACTATTAATTAAAACATATTATGGATTAAGTGAAGTATCTAACTCAAGATGTGTTGCAAATATTCACTTCTGCAATTTGACTTCCCTACATTTTAACCCTAGATACAACTCAGGGGTTTCCATCCTGATAGGAAGTCTTAATACAATTTTAACAAGAATGACCAAAATCCTATTAAGAAAAGCACGTGTAGACATTCTCCTCCCACACCTTCATTTGGTCAATTTCCCAAGCAGTGTGTGTTGGGTCATGGGAAGGAGACCCACTAGGGAGGAAACACACAATTCCCCTTTCATAATGAAGTAAGTCAACAGGATTCTGGCCTGTTGTTGTTGTTCACTCCCACCCCTACCACCATAATCTTGCTCCTCTTACCTGCCACCCCAGGTCTCGGAAACTCACATAGAGTTCATGTTTCTTACACGCTTGTTTCTGCTCACTCGTGTTATAATCTGGGAAACGAAAAGAAACACACTGTTGAAATATCTCCACAGATTTCAGCATTCATTATAAACATTCCTAGATGCAGACGGATCTGTCTGTCTGTCTGTCTGTCTGTCTGTCTGTCTGTCTGTCTGTCTGTCTGTCTGTCGGAAATATTGTGATGCGATTCCTGCATGGCAGGGGGTTGGACTAGATGGCCCTTGAAGTCTCTTCTAACTCTATGATTCTATGATCTATCTATCTATCTATCTATCTATCTATCTATCTATCTATCTATCTATCTATCTATCTATCTATCTATCTATCTATCTATCTATCTGCATGCTGATCTCTTCCTCCTCCTCTTTTTCAACTTAAAGGAAAGCACACAAGTTATCCACTCAAACTGGGATGACTGTGTACAAGCAAGAAAGTTAACCCTTTCCTCATCTGCTTGTTTTAAATTCTCCTCTCAACCCTGCAGTGGTGAAAAAACATTAAAACACCTCCATTGATGTAAATTGAGTTTTGTGTTGATTTATTTATTTTTTACTTTGTTATTGATTGATTTATTTTTGATTGATATATTTTACTTTGTGTTAATTTATTTATTTTATTGTTATTGATTCATTTATTTTTATTTTTCATTTGTCATTATAGAGTGTCAGGAGAACTTGGAAAACAACATACAGTTCAAGCATTGGAAACTGGGTGGGTTTGGTAACGTACAGGAGCCCCACAGTACAATTAATAAATATATCTGATAATCTGAGGCCCAATTTGGGGAACATCATGAAGGCCCAGTCTGGATCCAGACCTCATGGGTTTGCTTATCCGTAAGTGAAAAAGTATGTCAGTTGCATAGTGCTTATTTAATGTATTGTGCAGTGTGATTCTCCAAAAAGAAGAAGTTTTATTTATGATATTCTTATACCTCTCATCAAGAATTTCTTTCATGAGTTTACAAAAGCTAAGAATCAATAAAACTTTGGTAAATTGCAAAACAAAGGCACAAAGCACTGAAGATTCTTTATCAACCCAACAGGGGAAATCCTGTTTTGGGGCATAAGCCCAAACTTAATTTTCTGTATATTTCTCTCTTGTCAACAAACCACTGCTGCCATGATAAGAGATGGGAATGAACTGGAAAAAATGGCAATGATTCATGATTCATTAAGGTTAATGAACTACAAATAACCAATGTATGATTTCCCACCTGATGAATCAGTCAACTGATTTGTCCGAAAAGCTTCTGGGGGGGGGACCCAATTTGTGGGTGCATAACTTTGATGTCCGAAGTTGTATGGATTGTAGAGGAGACCTGGGTGATACACCTCTGTGATTTTGGCATCTCTAGGTGCCTGGGTGGCACTTTATAGCTCAACAGACTGATGGATTAAAAACTTCTTACAATGCCTTAATTTGTACTCACTGGGGAAGGATATGGATACGAATGGATGAAATAACATATTTCAATAAATCATTTTTAATCTGTATTCACCTCTAGCCATGATTCTCCAGGACTGCATCCACACATTCCCCCAGGGCAGTGTGCAGGCAGCCCATGCCCCACAAGAACTGCAGCACTGGCTGTTTGTTTAAAACATGTCGCCAATGCTGATGCAAGTTGTGAAGTTATGAGAGGTGGGAAAAGGCTGAAAAAGCAAGTAATGGTACCAATCTTTCGATCTATCGAAAGCTAGCTCTCAAGATGTTTTTTTAAAAAGGAGTGCGTTTTAAAGGGAAAGATGTTTCTCGTTTCGGGAGTAGAGTAACCGCACGGGCTCTCCTTTCGGAACGAGAAGCGGATTGAGGAGATTCTGGAGCCCAAGGATGGGAATCTCTCACCCCGCTTGGTGCGCAGTTCAGGGGGCGTGGTCGGAACGAACTAGCAACGTCATGACAAGGACATGAGGTTCCGTTTCTTCGTACTGGTCCGCAGTGGGACAGCAAGCAGCGACGAAATGTACGTGAAGTTACAGCCACTGTGAACAGGATTTCAGCCAACGTATTGCCCAGCCTCCTTGGCAGGATCTATAGCTAAGTCCTTTTGCCCAATCTCCCAGGCTAGTTCCAAAGGGAAGAATATTCCTACACTGAGCACTACAGAACTAAGGTCCAATAGGCTAAATATGCTGGATAGATCAGTGGTTTAGGTACCTGGCTGTGCTTCCTTGACTGGGGCTAGACTCAATGATGCAATGGGTCCGTTCTAGCTCTGCAGGACAGTAACCCCCCTGCCATTTTGCGGTTCATGTACTGCGGTCCTGCTATATCGCAGACTGCAGTACATGCTGGGGCTCCAGCTGATTAGGCTGGGGTGGGGGAGAAAAACCTTTTGTTTCCCCACCCCAGCACCAATCAGCTGGAGCCCGGGGTGTGGGGAAGGGGGAAAAAAGGTTTTAAAAGCCTGGCTTTTAAAACCTTTGTTCCAGCTGATTGACGCTGGGGTTTGGAAACAAAAAGGTTTTCTCCAGCACGCCAGCGCCAATGAGCTGGAGCTCAGGGTGTGGGGAAGAGGGGGGGAAGGTTTAGAAAGCCCAGGCTTTTAAAACCTTTTTCTCCCTTCTCCAAGCCCCGGGCTCCAGCTCGGTGGTGGATCAGATCTGCCATTGCCGCTCCCCTGGGCTGCTCCAAGAAGGCCCCCGCCTACCCCCCAGCCTCTCCCCAACCTGCATCCACATATCACGGATTTTCAGTCATCGCGGATCAGGTGGGTCCCTAACCCCCGCGATAGGTGGGGGGTGACTGTACTACAAATATATCTAAGATTATACCAACCAGTCATCTAAGCTAGTGACTCAAGCCTACACATATGAATTATACTATTTGATGCAAATAAGGCTCTGCCTTTCCCAGATCTGTAATAATCTCATATTGCCCCCCATAATCTGACACCTTTCAAGTGTGTTGAACTAGGACCCCCTTGGTTTACTGGCCAAAGAATGATGGGCTGGTAAACCACAGCCAGGAATGATGTCCCCTGCATTCTAACCCATCAGCTGCCAGCTTGGATAAGGCTGTTCAAGTTATTTTGACCACTATAGACCAGTGATGGCAAACCTTTTAGAGACCAAGTGCCCAAACTGCAATTCAAAACCCACATTTTTTTTTTTTGCAAACTGCCCATACAGCAATTTAACCTGAATATAGGTGGGTGTGAAGGGGAGATGTCGGGGTTCCATGTCATATGGCCGTTTGTACTTTTCCAACAGTACAAGGGGGGAAGCACAAACTACAGACCAGATATTTTCCCATCGTTATATCTTGTCATTATTATTGTCATTGTTATTGTTGTCATCATTTACCACCCATTTTCCTCTGCTCCACAGGATTTACATTTAGGAGCCACAATCCCAAAGGAAACCTGGAAGGAAGGTGTTTTAATTCAAGAAAACTTAAATAAGATCCTCAAAAGCAAAATCTAGGCCAGTGATGGCAAATCTTTTAGAGACTGAGTGCCCAAACTGCAATTCAAAACTCACTAATTTTTCACCAAGTGCCAATACAGCAATTTAACCTGACCAAAAGTGGTTGTCAAGGGGAGATGTCAGGTGCCCACAGAAAGGGCTCCGAGTGCCAATGATGGCACCTGTGCTATAGGTTCGCCAACACTGACTTAGACATATGGGGACTCCACAGCACATAAAATGAAATGACCAGGGTTTATTTGGTGCTTATACACACACTCTTGTGAAATCAGTATCGTCAATCTTCATTTTGTTTTAAACAACAACAACAAGGCTTTAGAAACAGGCAAAAATATCACTTCTCCTTTGCCCATAATTGTGAAAATGCTGAAAACAACGTGAAAACAGATGTGGGCTGTCGAGAGGTGAGTTTAAAAGGGGGGTGGGGGATGTTCAGACCTCTTTCATACAGAACTGTGTATTTAATATCCAGTCTCAGGAAAAAGAAAAACATTTGACCACACACTTATTTCAAATGCAAGAATACCAAACTAAATCCATATCCCTTCCTTACATTTTTGCATCTCAGACAAGGCAAATGCAAGAAGTAGTATTACATTCCATGGAAATGGCTAGGGTGGCATTGACTTTACAGTATTCAGTACCAAAGATCCAATTTCCCTTACTGGGGTTTCCGAGACTTCAAGGTCCGTATGCTAATTCTTCCAGGAATTAAAACCCTGGGCTATACTGTCTGAATAAACTCTGTACCCAAATATTGTAGCAATTGGAATTACGTGAAGGGGGAGTGCACCCCTTTGGTAAGAAAAGAGCTTTAAGGACAGGAAAGACAAGGAAATCAGATTTGAAACTCCTAAAAATACCACAGGCAGGCAACGAGCATTTGAGATGGAGTAGGAGGGGATGAAAGTCTGGATGGAATGCCACAAAGAGCTCTATATTTGTTTCATTAATTCCTTGTAGAGCTTCACTGCATCTCTGTGCACCTTTGTCTAGGAATAAGGCAGACTGAACTCATGAGTGTTACTTCAGAGCAGACATGTATGGTATTTCACTGTTGAACATCCTTTTTCTGTCTTTATCCTAAGCGAGTAGCAGAAAACCAGCTTACTACTGAACTACAGATTTATTTTTTGAGTCAATATTTGGCTCCAAATTCCAGGGACACGGCAACATTTGTTGGTTTAAAGCACACAGCAACAAAATGGGATATAAGGAACCTCTAATATTCACCCATTGTGTATATTTGTCAAGCACACCACCTTGCTGCCTTACCCCAGCTCAGCAGCAGGCCATGGTAGAGAGTCAGTAGGAAGTGATGGGACCAACATTCATCTCAAAGAGTTCAGGCTCAAAGAGCAAAATCCAGTAGTTACTCCCAATTAGAGCATAGTTGAATGATTGGAGATTACATAAATGTTCACTGATGAGGTGTCCTTCACTCAATCATGTGGAACCCCCCACCCACCCTCACTGTGTTGTGAGGCCCAATAGAGATCTCCAACATTTTAGCTTTCTGTCTAAATAATCAGCATCTTATTTGTATGTCATTTAACGGAATAACTTTACTTGCACATTGTTATTGTTACTTCTTTATTTTTGAACAAGAGAACCAGTAAAAGGAAGGACCAGATTATGACCAACTGAGCATTGTGTTCTGAAATTAATCAGTGATGAAGTGAGCTATGTGGAATCCAGGTCAGTAATTATAGCCTCTATGCTTAAGTTCTACTTTCAGGAGAGATCTGTCTCAGAACATCTCAATGGCATTGCTCAACAGCAAATCCTCCTTTCTTTTCCAAAAAAGAAAGATAAGATAAGATAAGATAAGATAAGATAAGATAAGATAAGAAAAGAAAAGCCCAACTCATAGAAATGGACTTGTATGGTAAAGATGCATGTTGGGTGAACGTGGGCTATGTTTTCTAAAGTAGTTGAATGGTTGTCATGTTCAGAATGCACGTGGTCAACTGACAATCTTGAAATGTATGTCAGTGCCCACAGAATAAGTCAGAGGACCACACCTCCAACCGTTATTTGATGCATTTCATTTCATGCACATAGAATGAATGATGTGCCAAACTGGTCACTGAACTGATCGCTCTCCTCTGTCCCCCATAAAAGCTGAATTACACCTGAATGTCTCACCAAGAAGGGGGGGGATGTGATGAACACTCATTCTTCTTGTGATTTGTGTGATAATATATTTATCTCCACAAATATGTGTTAAGGTGGATGCTATGGACTCTTTCTCTTACCCCCAACACTTGACATTCTCGAAGAATCTTGATGACTGCTGGACTTGTTGCGGTTCTGGTTTTTCTTTTTATTGTTGGCAGCTCGGACGGACCGAAGAAGCACTTCGCTCGCTTTGAAGAAGGCCACCATGAAGGGCTGCTTCGACTGAGGGCCATGTCTTCCTATAAGACCTGCTGATTTCACATTGATGCTGCGACCTGCCAAACAGACAACACACAAAACCCCATAAGCTTATAAATGGGATCACAACATTTAGAAAGGCTAACTCTGGGGACCGTAATGTGACTGATCTGTTCCGCAGGTTGTACAACATCAGGCAAAAGAATGTTATCTCACTTGAATTCTGCCTCCTAGCAAAGGTGAAAACTCTCCAAATCCACCAATCTTAGTGTTAGAAAACAAAAAGGGTCCACTTGGAATCCTACACACTCTGCTGAATTAATCATGATGAGAAATGGAGGTAGTTTGTATATTTATGCTCCAAGTCATAAATAATTTCGAAACATCACTCAAATTCCACCAGAGGCCTTAAGCACAGATATTGCCAATGCTCCAGTCTTTCAAGGATTAATATATAATAGAGGCTGAATTATGATTATTGACTCTGGTTTAATTCCTGAGGGATGCACATAGTTCTTTATATGTTCAGCCAGGGCTAGGGAGCAACATCACTCAATTATAGACTCCAGTGATGTAGGAGGAAGGAGTCAAACATCCAATATCAGACTACACAGGGAAGCCATTGACATCCAGAAATATAAGCACAGTTTCAACAAAAAAGAATAAAGTCCAAAAATCAACAAAGCCTGGCTTCCAATACTAAAAGCTGCAGAGTGCAAAAGGTCAAAACTCAATGATTTCCACCCAGCCACAAGCAACAGTGATCAGTTCACACAACAGAACAGCTAATGACATCCACAGAAGGATTGTTGCTACCCCTGATTGCATTGAAACTTCTTAATCCTTTCATCGCAATACAATGACTAACACTTATTCTCCTGCATAGGACAAGTTTCCTCTTTCCCACAACTTAAAAAAACCCAGTCTCACTCACTCTATACCCCAGAGCGCAGAGAGAACTCCTAGTTCCCTGAGCTGCTTGCCCTCTGAAGATGTCAGGCAAAACATCAGGAAGAAAAACTTCCACAACATGGCCAAACAGCCCGAAAAACTCACAACAACCATCCACTGGAAGGAAAATATAACCGAGTAGTTGATGTGGCATCCACATGACTTTCTAACAAGTTACTGCCCCATACATGTACCCCTCATGCTTAACTGAATGTATTTTATCAACTCATGTACTTTGGGGTCTCTACCTATGCAGAGCTCTTCAGCACGCCAAGAACTGGCCCAGCATCATTGTGAAGCTGTGCAGTTGGACAAGGGATCCACACCCAGCAACTCTAAGCAGTAAACCATTAGGAAAGATATTTTAAACCTTCACTAGCTTGGGGATGAAGGGGAGGGTGAAGGAGAGCCAGTAGGGACAGAGTTCCTTGGCTCCATTATTATGCAACAAACCTGAAATGGTTAAAATCCGGCCACAAAAGATGCAAATGGCTCAGGCCAGCAAATGGAGTCTCACTAGAGAAAGAACGCACTAATAATCATGGAGGGGAGGGAAGCCTTAAACAAATAAGCGATACGGCTTCCCCTTTAAAGGGAAACTTACTGTGGCTCTCTGCCAGGGTCTATATTTCTTAGGAAAACTTCTATCATTGGAGTAAATGAAAGAAGCAGTTTGATTTGTGGTCAGAGCAGTTTCCATTCTACTTCCACTGTAACAAATGTATTAATTCAGCTCAGACTTCCTACTCCTGGCAGACCCTTTTGCAGTTTAAAAAAAGAGAAATTAGAAGTCGCAGCCAAATACCGTACCTTGAACTGACCCACTTCGATACATAAACACTTTTACAACATGTTTATTCAGGTGTAGCACTTTAAATTGGTTTAAGATGTTTCCAGTGACAGAGAACCCAGCAAAGACCGGGGGGGGGGGGAGAGAAGAACCAAGAAAGGTAAGTATTCCAGAAGCAGAATAAGTAGCAGCATATACTCTTTTTTTTTGTTGCTTTGGGAGGGGGAGAAATGGACGGAGAGTTTGGAAATGACCAAAAGGGGGGGGTACAGATTGGCTACAGCTACTTATTTTTCTTTTATACTTTCCAACCAATTTTTACACTTATTCAGGGATGGGATAAGTTGGCTTCTTTTATAGTACCCAGAATCCCCTAAACCAGCAATGGTGAACCTTTTAGGGTATTTGTACATGACCTCTAAACTCTGCCGCAAATGGCTGCCAGCTCCGGAGCTTACAATTGTTTCCCCACCAGCTCCGGAGTTTGCAGGAAATTAAGTGCGACCACGCCCACCTAAGCGCGTCCCAGCGCACTTTTCATGTACCTGCTCTTGGAGGGTGAAAATCCCCAGATCCGAATGTAATCTGGTGAGTGCCCGGCTCTCCTCGCTTCTGTTTGTTTTTGTTTGTTTGTTTGTTTTTGCCTCCTGCCCCTTTAAGAGCTACTTAAGAGAATGGAATGCTGCCGGGGCAAGAGCAAGACGGCGGAACGGAGGTGAGGGACGCAGGAAGAGTAACGAACCCCCAAGATCTCTGGTCCGAATTTAAGTGGCCAGCGGATCTTAGGGGTCGTGTGAAAAGGCCTTTAGAGACCGAGTGCCCAAACTGTGATTCAAAACCTACTAATTGTTCGTAAAGTGCCAATATGGCAATTTAACCTGAATACAGGTGGCTGTGAAGGTGCAATGTCGGGTGCCCACAAAAAGGACTCCGAGTGCCACCTCTGGCACCCGTGCCATAAGCTCGCCAACACTGTCCTAAACCAACAGTCATACTGGCTATAAGATTCTGGAAATGACAGACCAGGATAATGACTTGCCCATTTTCACCTTGACCTAAAGTTGCTCCTCTTTCTTTCTTTTTTCTTTCTTTCTCTTTCTCTTTCTCTTTCTCTCTCTCTCCCTTCCTTCCTTCCTTCCTTCCTTTGTCTGAGCGTTTTTCAAATGACCATGAAATAACACAGTTCCATTCATTTTTGAGCATCTAAGTCTTCAACAAATTGAGTCAGGAAGCGTTTGCAGAAAAGTATCACAACTGGAAATAAGTTTATCCTGATCATGCTTTTGTGGAGATGGTTTGTTTGTTTGTTTTGAGGCAGAGGGATGGAATTCATCCTGTGGGAATTGCTACTTTCTACTACACTAGGCATAGTAGAAAATTTAGAGATGTAGGATTCCCTCCCTCCCTTCCTTTCCTCTGCTAGTTTGCTTTTTCCTTTTAGTAAAAGAAGTAATTTCCTTTCCATTCCTTCTCGTAAGAGAGGAAATAGTGACTCCTTCTCCAGAGCTGGTGTACTTCTTCCTCCAATCCTAAAATAACACCTGAGTGACCCCCTTTCTACCTTTCCACTGTACTTGTACCAATACACCCATAGTAACGAATCTTTCTACCCATAGGCAGCTGATTACATGAGCAAGATGTGCACACGTATATGTCTAAACTTTAGGAAGAGTTTCTCCACCCCACCCGTTCAGCCCATGAGCTGGGAGTTTCAGTATTCAGGTTTGCAAATTGAGCCGCGTTGACCTTCTAGTGAACATTCATACAACAAAGCACGTGAAAGGCAAGATTCAGAGGCGAGGAGAATTACATCGGCAAAAAAAGGATAAACACTTTGTCTAGTTTGATATTTACAGCAAAATGTTTCAGGAGGCCCATCAGATGGATCTTAGGGTATTATCAGATAAATTGTCCCAGGGTGGATCAGGCTAAACATGTCTGTGAGGATTCTCAGTCATCCAAGTGAGTTTATCTGGAAGCTGAGTCATGGCAACTGGATTTCTTTTTTTCTTGAGAAAATCTCTCAAGAAAAAGAAGTCCAGTTGCCATAACTCAGCTTCCAGATCAGGCTAAACAGAGTCACCTTGGAAGCACAGTGTGTCATTTGGGAAAATCCTTGCATGTTGATTGGGTGATTTCAGGACAGGAAATCACCCTGCAGTTCAACTGACCCCTCATTTAGCCCATTGGCGCGCCTTTAAAGGAAAAGAAATAAACAAGAAAAATAAGAAAATAAATCCTCCTCCATGTGCCCTTCTCTTTCTCCCTCCATGGGTAAGCACGAGAAAAGTGCTATTATTGTTTATTATTTATTTTAAGATGAAATTGCACTGAACTGACTCACTAATCTACCAGTTTAGCACTAAATGGCTTAGGACCTAGATACCTGGAGGACTGCCTCCTTCCATATGAACCTGCCTGGCAATTAAGATCTAACCAGGGAGCCTTCCTGAAAGAGCCATCCCTCAAGGAGGTGAAAGGAGTGGCTTTTAGGAACAGGGCCTTTTCGGCAGCTGCCCCGAGATTATGGAATGCCCTCCCAAGTGAGACCCACCTGGCGCCAACGTTGATGACTTCCTGTTCCAGAAGTTTTTTAACTGATGATTGTGGGTCCTGATGGCAATTTTAGTGTTGTGTTTTAATGTATTGTATTTATTGTATTTATATGTTTTTATTGCTCTAATTTTATTGTAATTTTGATGTTTTAATTATTTTGATTGTGGGCTGCCCAGAGACATTTGGGTAGTGGGTAGCATAGAAGCTAAATAAATAAATAAATAAATAAATAAATAAATAAATAAATAAATAACAAGGGATTTTAAGAACAACCTCTGCACCTTCTTCTATCTCTTCCCCTATGTGTGGAGTGGGAGGAAGCTTTAGATTTCTTTAAAAGTGGCTAGATCCTGCAGTAGCTCAAGCAAAATGATAGCTAGGCTACTCATTTAGGTTTAATTCCATCCATCACACATGTAGGAACCAAACAAAAATGGAGCAATCCACTAAAAAAACCCAGCAGCCCCTGACAGTGTTCTGTGCGCAGAAATGCATTGAGCCATGCTGGCCACATGGCCACAGACTTGCACAACACTGGCTCTGTGGCTTGAAAACGGAGATGAGCATGGCCCCTAGAGTCAGACACGACTAGCATGCTTGTGCAGGGTGAACCTTCACTTTTACCTTTACCTGACAGGGACCTCAAAAAGTACAACCAGGAATGGATCATGGCCAGTTTGGTTCACGAAAACCTGGATGCCGTGTGGTTCCTGGAATAAGAAACAAACCAGCCGTTCCCAAAGTGAACGAAACTGCACGATCAGATGACATGTGATCACATGCTTAGGTTTACATATCTAAGACTAGAACCGTATTCCCTGAATTTACAAAGGTGTATATTGTGTGAGAAATGGAAAGAAAGTTATAAATCCCAGTTCCATTTCAAATAATTTATTATCATTATGGTTCTTCTTGGTTTCTTTAGGCTTCAGCAATGGGATATTATTTATGGGATATTCATTAAGAGCCCACAATTCAGTGTTGATTTCAAGATATACAGAGATACCCTTAAAATCAGTCTTAAGTTCAAACATCCTTTAAAGAGAGAAGCTGTTTATGTGACTCTTATATCTTCTGTTTATTTGATCTTTTGCACAGCCAAGGTAAGCTGTTAGAATGACGTCCCCCGCCCCGCACAACACACACACACACACACACACACACACACACACACAC
>JAHTLZ010000122.1:30208677-30224588 GCA_023846285.1 Phrynocephalus versicolor | reverse complement strand
ACACACACACACACACACACACACACACACACACACACTTCACCACAGAATTACAACCCAGAGCTCCTATTGAGGGGGACATACAAATTTAAATAAATAACCATTCACATTTGAAAAGATTTTCTTGGACGCAAGTCCCAACAACTACAGTGAGACCTCCTTCCACATAAGTGAATTTAGGATTACCGAAATTGATAAATGAACTTTGCAGCAAAAACCATGTTACAGTCATCAAAGCACTTAATTCAGAATTGCCCCATTGATCTCAAAACGGCTCCCAAATTAGTGGCTTCATAGCTGAAGTCTTCGCTTGTTTGCGATGGCCAGCTTCCAAAGAGCTGCGCAACCCGTTCCATGGCACCCAAGGGAGATCCGGGCTTGGGTTTCCTCAACAGCAGCCCTTCACATGCCGCACAGCAAAACGTCTTTTGAACCTGAGGGTCTTTCAGAAGCCGTTTGTGATTATGGTTTGTGGGTCTCCTATTCAAAGGGAAAAAATGTCAGAAAACCCACTGAGCCTAGGCAAACCCTGGGTAGATCCAAAACTGGATTCTTGGGTCTCGGCCTGCATAATTCAGCCAATAATTGCCTCTGATTATGCAGTCTTAGTTAATAATGTTAACCATATTCACCTTGTTCAGATTAAAACAGTGTACAGAGCTTCGGTCTGGGGAAAACATAGGCCAACCACATGCATTCCTAGGTGGAAGACTGCTTTTTCAAGGAACTGGAAACCCCCTCCACCCTTTCCCTTTTTATTTCACACTGGCAGATTTCCACCAGACAGTGCCCATAAAAAGCAGAGGAACCGCTAGCGTAATCTAGCCCCTTCTATACATAAAGAGCCTTCTGTACATGGAAGGCACAGGTAACCCTTATGTGTGTGCAGGAGAGATGGATATTAACCAGTCTATTCCTAGCTCCATGTCAGTTCCATACAACTTTGACCCAGATCCTTGGAAGAGTTACTGTAGTTCTTTAGACTAGAACTCAGAGAATCTCTCAGTCAAGATGGTCTCATGCAGACCTTAGAAGAGTTACTTTTTCAGGACAACGACTGTCCAGATGCAATTGTTGTATTTGCAACTTTGTTTGCAATCAGTTAAAAAAAACACCATCAAAACATTAAAAGATATAAGATTAAAAAGAAAAACACCACGCAACCAAATCCAGGCCAATATATGCAATGTTTTAACCAAAAATGTCGCCACAAAAGCTGGTACACAACCTGAAAATTGTATCCAAATCCACATGTCATCCTGAAAACTGCAAATTAAGTGAGGTCACTATAGTTCAAGAAAGCCGAGGTTCCCACCCCTAGTGGTGGCCCTCATTCCCCACCACCACCACCAACCAGGCATCAAGAATAGTGCTACAACATGACAGAGCACAGTGGCATAGCATGGGTTGCCATCACCAGGGGCCAGGCTAGTATTGTCACCCCTAACTCAATCGAGTGCACTCTGGGCAGGTGGCCAAAGCCCAAGCCATGGAGGGATCTGGTTGTCCACTGGTGTGCTGCCTTCCTGGGGTTACATAAGAAAATAGAACATAAGAAGAGCCATGCTGGATCAGGCCAAAGGTCCATCTAGTCCAGCTTCCTGCATCTCACAGTGGCCCCAACAGATGCATCTGGGAGTGTACGAAACTAGATATCTGTTTCCTGATTCCACTCCCCTGCATCTGGCCCTTCAAGTACCCCGGTTTTAAGCCTGGAGATTACACATCTCCATCATGGTTTGTAACCTGTGATGGAGTTCCCCTCCAGGAATCCAGACAGGCCTCCCAGTCTGTACTGATCAGCCCCTGCATTGGAGGCTCCAGAGCCAGGTGGGTGAAAGGCAGGTAGGTGAGACATTGGAAGGGAGAAGTGTGAAGTAGCAGCCCTTATCACAGCATGTGAGTCATAGCCAGTTTGAAGGAGAGCTATAGAAAGTGGCTTGAAAAAGATTTGGGGGCTGAGGCTCTGCACAATTGGGGTCAGGCTCCCCTCACACCCCGGCTTGCCCTCTGGTCCCCCTTAGGACCCATCCCTACCTCACCCACTGGCTAGCCACCTCCTGGGCCAGCAGGTACCCTTGGTGACACCAACAGCCACCCTGACTCAGGCACCGGGTGGATTTATTTGATGGACTCAGGACCTTTGATGGATTTGCACAACTTTAGGGACTTCCTCATGATTTTCTGGTCACTCCATCCTGCCTGGGAGTCAGCCAAGGCACATAAGAGCCAGCCTTCTGGCTTTCTGGGAGCTCCCCCCCCCCAAAAAAAACCAAAGTACACCAGTGGTTCTCAACCTTTGGGTCCCCAGATGTTCCTGGAGAGCAACTCCTAGAAGTCTTCATCACTAGCTGAGCTGGCCAGGATTTCTGGGCATTGTAGTCCAGGAACATCTGAGAGACCCACAGGTTGAGAACCACTGAAGTACACTATCCTGAGAGATTGGTGATTGATCTCCCAAGTCTTAAACACACACACACACACACACACACACCACTACACCACTACACCACTGACAGACCGTGGAATTGCAGAGGAACACAGTAGCCCGGATGGCAAAAGACTGCAGCTGCTGTGGATCACTTGACGTTCCGTGAGGAATTTATGTTGATGGAAAGAATGTGTCATCACTTTTTAAAAAAGAAAATATGCTACTGCCCATAGGTTTATACATAAGTCCCCATTCTTTCACAAATATTTACTCCTCTGTGGTTCCTTCAAAGATTATGTTTCTTCTCAGAACAATTCCACGCAAACTTCATCCTTTCCCAAAGCCTGATGTGGGTTGGGGGGGGGGGAGAAAACTTCGTAACTCTAATTACTTACGCAATGGAAAGTTTTGAGGGAGTCTTCCTTTGCTCCAACCCCACCCCATTTGAATCTAAATCCTGCTCAGGGTTTTATTCAAAATCTGAATTGCAAAGATAGTGCAAGTATTTCCCTAGAAAGAAACGGCATGTCATTGTTCACCCATGCTGACTGTAATTTAAAGTAGCTGTAGCTTTTCAAAATATTCGGCTAGCCAAAAAATAAATAAAGTGGTCAAGCTGACACTACTGATTTAAATTCTACCCTGCAACAATTTTGTTCACTTAATCTTATTACACACAACATTTAATTTTGTCCATTTGCAATGAAGAAACAGCATTTCAAGAATTCCAAAGACAACCCTTTCCCCCATCAACCTCTAAAGCTTTTGGCAAGGATCATAAAACAGCTCCAACTGACATGTGGTGCAAAATTTCGTAATCTGGAGCTTGCCGAAGTATCAGTGTTAACTGAGGTATTAACAGAGGTTATCGCAAAGAAATTATCAAGAGTTGATCTTGCTCACAGAGCCTCGTGGCGCAGTGGTTAAATGCCTGTACTGCAGGTAAAACTGTGTTCACGACCTGGGGTTCAATCCCAGGTAGCAGGCTCAAGGTTCACTCAGCCTTCCATCCTTCCGAGGTCGGTAAAATGAGTACCCAGCTTGCTGGGGGGGGGCAATGTGTAGCCTGCACACTGTAATTAAAATTGTAAACTGCCCAGAGACTACTTGAAGTGGTATGGGGCGGTATATAAGCAGAACACTTTGATCTGGGAAGCTAAGCAGGGTTGGCCCTGGTTAGTACTTGGATGGGAGACCACCAGGGAATACCAGGTGCTGTAGGCGCCTGGAGTAGGAACTGGCAAAACACTCCAGTATTCCTGACCAGAAAACTCCATGGACATGGGGTCATGAAGAGTCAGTCGGTCAGAACCGTAATGATACAACAACAACAACAACAACAACAACAACAACAACAACAACAACAACAACAACAACAACAACAACAACAACAACAACAACAACAACAACACATACATTTAGCTCTGTTTTCTAGAAGATGCCACATCTCTGGTTTTGCTATATCAAACCTTGCACTCTTGGTGTCTACTACATTCACAGGTTGTGCTGCTGCTGCTGCTGCTGCTGCTGCTGCTACTGCTGCTGCTGTTGTTGTTGTTGTTGTTGGTGGTGGTGGTGGTGGTTTGTGTGTGTGTGTGTGTGTACAGGTAGAGAGAGAGAGAGAGAGAGAGAGATGAAGATGGCTTTTCCTGCTATGTTCGACCTATCCCAGCATTATTTCTTTCCAGTCTATCCTGCCTTCTCATACTGTGCCCAAAAGTAGGACTGTCTTTGTTTTGGTTTTGGTTTTTTTGCCTCCAGAAATATGTCCGTGAAGAATCTCAGTCAACCAGGTGAGGTTATCTAGAAGGTGAGTCATGGCAACAGGACTTCTTTTCTTGTGAGATTAAAATGTCTCATTACTCATCCAAGTAGCTTTGTCAGGAAAGTTAGTGGTGAAGCTTCCAATGTATAGTTCACCTTGATTTCACATTGAATCAAGGTGATTCAAGATAATCCACATTGAAGTCCATTTGCCATGACTCAACTTCCAGACCTCCATAAATAGTTCAGACTTTATTTGATCAAGGACATGCTTGTTTGTCTTCATCAGTGCCACTTCCTAGTGGTTCTACGTGGCTGAGCAGAGGTAGTCTGTCACTCTATCCACTATACCAGACTAACTGCTCATCTGTGAGATGAGAAGTAGTGCATACTGTGAAAACCTAATAAGTTTATTCTCCAGTGATTATCTGTTCAGTTTGACCCCTCAGTAGATACTTTCTTCAGGGTAACTTTAAAAGGAGGGCTTCCAGAATCCAAGAACCACAATTTCTTTACATGTGCCACTTTTAGCAACACCCCAGGGTTGTTGAGATTTTCTGCTCATGAGACTTCATAAATACATTTTCTTTTTAAATCGAATGCACAGTACATGGGGATGAGTGGTTCAAGATGGGGTATGTGTTCAATTATCTGCCTAGATGCCCTAAGAGCATATCCAATCCCGCCTGATTTCAGAAGCTCAGCAGGGTCGGCCCTGGTTTGTACTTGGATGGGAGACCACCAGGGAATAGTAGGCGCGTGGAGTAGGAGCTGGCAAATCGTTCCAGTATTCCTGCCAAGAAAACTCCATGGGCATGGGGTCACAAAGGGTCAGTCATGACTGTAACAGCACCCACCCACACAAAGTGTTCAATTAACAGAATTCATTTGACAGAGTTCCTTTATGGTTTATTGGTACATGTTGGAAATGGACTCTGAAGAGCTCTTCAAGCCAAGCCTCTGGAAAGATTTATGAATATTTCAGTGGAATGTTTTACACATCCTTTCACGATACATTATTTAGAAGAGGAAAAGGTTGCCATCAGGATGAGAAATGGTGCCCTTGAAATCTTTGGCCTACTCTTCCAATTTAACACATTTCAAAAGTGAAGGGAGTGTGGGAGTCTCACTTCTGGGTCTAATGTGATGGGTTTGTCATGATTTGCAAAAAGATGACTGCCCTGAAAGGAAAGTGGGGGGGTCCTTAATGGGAAACACACTCTTAAGTCAAAGGTGCCATGGCAAGAGACAAGGTAGAACCCTTACTATGGAGAAGAAATGCCTCCTTGCACACAGAAATGCCCAAATGCTGGGGTTTCTTTAAATGACTGGTTGACACACAGCCCTTCTTTTTTAAAGGGAGCATTTTATTCCATGATTTTATTAGAGTTTTTATTGCAGGTTTTACTGTGATGTCAAACAGCATGCCTTTCCACAGGCTCTTCTTAAAAATCTCCCAGCAAGAGAGTTTGCGGATGGAACTGCTGCGGTCATTTAGATCTGCGAGTAGAAAAAAAAAGGAGAGGGAAGGAGAGGAAGGTTGATCAAGAGATGGCCTTATGTTGCTACTTCCAAACCTCCTCTGATCATGATCATTGGTGAGTAGCCAAAATTAGGGTGGTTCTGATTTCAAAAATGGCTAGGCCGAGCGGTGTTCGGATGTCACACACAGCTTCACCCTGATAAGGGCAGCTCAGTTAGCTGTTGGTCATCTTGGTTAGTTGGGAATTGTGCTTATTATCTATGGGCGCTTTTACACGGCCCCTAAAATCCGAGGCAAAGGGCTCCCAGATGCGGAGCTTAAAATTGTTTTCCCACCAGCTGCGGACTTTAAACAAAATAAAGTACTACCACGACCACGTAAGCGTGCCCCAGCGCACTTTAGAAGTACCTGGTCTCCGAAGGTGAAAAATTTCTGATGCGAATTGCAAAGCAGTGAGTGCCGGGCTCTCCTCGCTTTCTGGTTTTTTGTTTTTTTGTTTTTTTTTGGGGGGGGGGTTGCCCCCACCCCTTTAAGAGACTGAAAGAGACTGGAATGGTTCCCGGAGCAGCTCGATGGCAGAGTGGAGGTGAGCCTGCATTCTTTTCTCCCTTTTTTCTCCCTCCCCTCATGCAGACAGGAGCATGGGAGTGCGGAGGGGTGGGAACACAGGAAGAGCGACAAACCCCCAAGATCTCTGGTCCGAATTTAAGTTGCCAGTGGATCTTATGGGTTAAGTAAAAGCGCCCTATATACTGCATAAACAAAAGGTGCTTGTTTCCAAACCCTCCCTGCCTATTTCCTATCTCTAACATCACAATGCCCTACAAGGTGCTCAATGAAATTGTCTGGCACACCTAGGATGTGCAAAGGTATAGCCCTCCGGATGTTATTGGACAGCAACTCCTATTGGCCATGGCCAGCACAGGGATGCCAAAAATGCTAAATTCTTTGTTTTCATCAGCTTCAGCTATCTGGAGCTGACAACACGTCCTCTCTCTCTCTCCTCACACACACACAAACATACAGAATGTTAAATTACATGAGATGTCCTCACTGTTATTCTTGGGATCAAGTGTGTTAGGAAATTAAGTGTGGCTTTAAAATTAAAAATAAATACGAAATTAATTCGTTCCACAGGATGCTTCGTATTGTGAAATTTTCATATCATGGATCCGAATGGGGAGCAATGCACCCTGGGAATGGAAGTCTTCCACAACATTTTTGTATCTCAGGGCATTCCATAGGAAATATTCATATCTCGAGTTTTTGTGGAAGACTTCTATTCCTAGGGTGCATTGCACCCCAGACGGACTTCCCTTTTATATTGTGTTATGGGGCGCCCATATCACGAGGTACTACTGTAAAGTCCTTCTAATTACATACCAAATGAAATAGCTCAGACAAGAACCTACAGAACAGATCAAGCTAAATGTCTCCCTCAGCCGTCCACTCCTGATTTTTTTAGTTTACCTCAATTACTGCTTACTGCAGGCATGTCCAAACTTCGGCCCTCCAGATGTTTTGGACTGCAACTCCCACAGTCCTTTGCCATTGGAAATACAGGCTTGGGAGTCTGGGAGTTGTGGTCCAAAACATCAGGAGAGCCGAAGTTTGGAGATGCCTGGCTTACTGTCTCAATGCCACAGGTCAGGGCAATAGGTAATGAGGAAAAAATGTTTCTGTTGACTTCTAGTTCTCCACAGATAAAAATAAACACAATGTTGTATAAATATTAACATATCACTGTCTGAATATATTAACATATCACAGAGGTTAACTGATTAACTAGCTTCATTACTGACTGACTGGTTATATAGCTTTCAGAACACATCACTTCTGACAGATTCCATTACTGACACTGACAGCACCCTAACTAGGAAAAGGTGGGTGGGTGGGAAATCAGAGGTAGAGAGAAAACTATTGGCTGTTACTGGACAGATTGACATTCAACCCCAGTCCAGAAAAGTTCCTCCTAACTGAAACTCCTTAAAGGCATTGTGTGTAGGCTGCAATATATCTAACAATTACCATGTGATACTGGGGATGATGTGTTTAAAGAGAGGCCAACAGCATCTGGGCCATAACTCAGCATGTTTATAATGTACAGTAGTTTATAAACACAGGCAGACATATATTCAGCAGGGCTAGAGGAGAAATAACGCAATGTATATTCAATGTGAAAGACACAGGGTAAACTTGATGGGTTTCTGTGAATAGCCTCATTGCAGGAGTAACATACAGACTAGTATTTATGGAACTATTGCAAATATACATTGACCTTATGAAAGGAAACATGCTGTTGTTTTTTTAAATCCTACCCAGAATAGTGTTTGTATTGGGTGTCTGCTTTTGTGTATTACATTAAAACACAAATGCTGTTACACTGGAAATACTCTTCAGGGATGTGCCCTGCACAGGAGAAAATAACATGACACACTTTTTAAAGGGTTCCCCCCCCCCAAAAAAAATACATTTTATTTTGCAGTTCATCACCTTGTCTCTCACCTCTGGGATCAGTGTGAAAGTGATTGTTTCTGGTATTAAGACTGCAATTTTTTTCCAGGCATCAAAAGCATAGACTCTCCGCCGTGGGGGAGCCGAATGGACTATCGCCAAGATATATGCACACATTTTGAAAAGAGAATGAAAAAACATGATCCTTTCTTTAATTTACCAGAACTCTAGGGAAACTGTAAATTATACATTGACAGTTTCCATATGTGTTATGTTGCTCCTTAGACCTACTATTCAATATAGAATGTGGCATTAGCAGAAAACAAGCTATATTTCATTTAGAAACGATGCCTATGATACCAAATACCATTTTGAAGAGGGGGGAGTGGGTTCCTATGTCATATAGCCGTTTGTACTTTTCCAACAGTACAAGGGGGGAAGCACAAACTACAGACCAGATATTTTCCCATTGTTATATCTTGTTATTATTATTGTCATTGTTATTGTTGTCATCACTTGCCACCCATTTTCCTCTGCTCCACAGGATTTACATTTAGGAGCCACAATCCCAAAGGAAACCTGGAAGGAAGGTGTTTTAATTCAAGAAAACTTAAACGAGATCCTCAAAAGCAAAATCTAGGCCAGTGATGGCAAATCTTTTAGAGACTGAGTGCCCAAACTGCAATTCAAAACTCACTAATTTCTCACAAAGTGCCAATACAACAATTTAACCTGAACAGAGGTGGTTGTGAAGGGGCGATGTCAGGTGCCCACAGAAAGGGCTCCAAGTGCAACCTTTGGCACCCATGTCATACGTTCGCCAACACTGATCTAGGCTGTTTTCATGTGCTGCCACAAACAAACTATCTCTAGGTTTTGTCACAAGCATGTTATCACCAAATGAATTTATGTTGGCTGCCATCAGGCCAACTGCTGTATTATTTGGACCCATAATACCACAGCATTTTTTCTGCTGACATTTTATTCCTATCCACTATTTTTATTAAAAGCACTAGGATTTCCATTGGTATTAGTGCAAACTCCAATACAGTTTGGGATTTCCCTTTTGGCAGGCAAATGGCATGGTTTCCTACCTATGGTAGCTGTCATATCAATTATTTGGTTCATTAAAATACCTATGTACTTTGGGCTGCTTTCCATTGTCTGTTTGGGTCTTTTTGATATGACCCTCTCTTTTTTTGTAATCTATGCACCTTTCTCAAATGAAATTGCAACAATGGTAAGAATTCTTGATTACCTGGATTGGACTTCCACAGTTCTGCAATGGCCACTAGCCAGGTACAAGGGCTTTAGACAGGGTCATCACAAATCTATAGCTAATGTGGGACATTTTGGGTGTTCTCCTCAATGAGCAACTTCATGATTACTAATGGTGCATTAAGATAAGTGCATTATATTGTATGCATTTCTAAGACTAACCCTGGCCATTCAGTATTTTACCCACATATCCCTCTGCTAACAGAATCAAATGGCATCTTCTTTCCAAGATGTAACTAGAAGATTCTTTTATTTTTCATCTTCAGATGCAAATATATTGGGACTCATGGCAGAATGTGACTCAAAGATGAGAGGTACAGTACTAGACTTTAATGCCTACAGATTAGACTACAGGATATGTGTGTCAAAGGAATTAGGTTCCCTCAGTCTCCTACTCTGATCCAGACCATGCGGCCCCCATTCACTCCGGAATAAAGAAAAGAATCTGCAGCTTAAGGGCAACCCCCTTATTATAAAAAGGTAAAGCCCCCCCCCCGCACATGCATGCTAGTGGTATCTGACTCTAGGGGCAGTACTTATCTCCGTATTCAACCTGAAGAGCCAGTGTTACACAAGTCCATGGCCACGTGGCCGGCATGGCTGCAAGTAAACACTCTTTTACCTTCCTGCTTTTTACAATGGTATCTATTTTTCTACTTGTATTTAACATGCTTTCGAACTGCTAGGTTGGCAGGAGCTGGGGTTATCAGCAGGAGCTCACTCTACTGCACGGCACCCGGGATTCGAGCCGCCGAGCTGCTGACTTTGCTGCCAACAGTTTTTGGAGCCTTAGTCCAATAAACCATCACCAATGCAGAAATCTTAGTAGCTAGCAAATTTCCAAAGCATGGTCGTTGTTAAACTGTGGGAAACATTGTGCATGGAAGCTGACATATTAACAGAAAACAAAGCCCACCTTTGAACTGCAGAACTGGAAGGGACTCTATGGATAATCAAGTCTAGCCCCTCTCAAGAAGTCTGGAAGTTGAGTCATGGCTATTGGACTTCTTTTTCTTGAGAGATAGAAATATTTCACTGCTCATCCGAACAGCTTCATCAGTCTGAATACAGCTAGTCCGAGTCCTCCATCTTATAGTCATCTTTGACCTCTTGTCACCCTGGTCTGAAATAGGCTCATAGGATAGACAATGGCCTGAATTAGGCTTGTTAGGTAGACAATAGTATCCATAGCCTTAAGGTGAACAATGGCCTAAAACGCTGGAACCTATTAAGAATGGGTCATTAGCTATGGCCTTGGTGGTGAAGGCTTTTTTATTTGTCTGGGTACTGTTGAAAGCACACCCTGATAAGTAACAGATAGACTGTGCCTGAGGCGCCCACCTCTTTTGAGGGAGGAGGTTTCAATGCACACATGAATGGCTTCCCTGACTCCTCTCTCAAACCACCTCTCTTCTCTGTCTAATATGTGTACATCCTCATCTTTCAATGATCTCAAGAAGTCATGGTGGGGGATTGATGGCCCAACCTCTGGCTCCGCAGCCAGAGACCTAAGCTGTTGAGCTAACAAGTAGAGTTAATTAACTCGTCAGTGAATTAATTAAAACATTTATATGGTAAATGGTCCATGATATGGAAAGGATTGGAATACACTATGTATGTATCCTGCAAAGCTAAAGTCAATACAGTACTGTACAAATTTTCCACACTGGAGAATCAGCAACTGGTAACATTATTGGAAATCTGGCCTTCTGGTCGTGGCAGCTTCCTGCCACTGCACTTCTCAAACAAGAAATGAAAACAGTCAGAGGGGAAGGGGTATATTTGGGAAGGGGGGTTGTTAGCTGACAATTCCAGAGGAGCAAAAGTGAGGGACGTGGCCATTCTCTTGACTGATAAGCCAATAAAACTCTCTAAAAGCGTGTTCAGGAAAGGCTTCCACTCTGACCTAGATGAGCTGAGGTAATCTTACCTCGTTGTTCAGTCATTTGTTATTTGTATTTTGGTGTTTTTTATTTTCTGTTTAATGTAGTTTTACTAAGGCTCTGGAGTCCTCTCTTTTTGCATGGTTTGATTGTTTATGGTTTTATTCTATTAATTATTTGACTGTATATTTTATTGTGAACTGCCCAGACTAGTAATGTGGCACTAATGGGAGCTGTATATTAAATTTAAATAAATAAATAAAATTATAGTACCTATAAAAAGTGTTTTGTAGCACTGCTGGCCTTCACCATTAGGACTGGGCCACTCTGGCACTGAGGCAATGATGAAGAAGGTCAATCGTAATGCAAGGAAAAACAGGCCTTATGGATTCCTCTAGGTAGTCAAAACTGCAGGGGATCCTATTTACAGATGGTTGCATTCAGGCAGGGTGGAGAGAAATCAACAATTTTTAAATTGAAGTTTTTTAATTGATACAATATAGACTGTGGGTCCTCTGATGGCAATTTTAGTGTAATGATTTTAGTGTAAAGTTTTTATTATTGTTTTAATTATTTATTGATATCTGATGTTTTAACTGTTTTAATTCTTTGATTGTAAGCCGCCCAGAGACCTTTGGGTAGTGGGCAGCATATAAGTTGTAAAAATAAATAAATAAATAAATAAATTTTAAAAAACCCCACAAGTTATATTTTTTTAAAACACAGTTTTTAATTTACTATAAAGATATATAAGAAATATATAATATTTTAAAAATGTCAACCATGATTTAAGTTTGAATCAGATCCACCCTGCATCAAGGCCTAATCCCTCGCTGAATTCTGTGGGACTGATTTCAGGAAACCTACTGTGATTTAGTACTATGTGTCTCAGTGGCCGTGATGCATGGCTTATGTATGTTAGCCCTCAGTACATAAATGACAGGATAAGAACCAGAAGATTTTCTTTTATCTCTAACTTACCATCTGCCATCTCAGCACAGAGTTGCAATCCTAAATTATTCTGTGGATTGATCACCCAGTGATTGCTGGTCACAGTGATGTCAAAGACGAGCCAGCCAACATCAGATGCTTGAACATGTCTTGTGTCCAACAGGAACAGGTCGGCATCTCTAGTTTAGAAAACAAAGAGAAGGCATTTTGAAACCTATAATTATCAGGTCTTTGTTTTAGCTATGCTTCTGCCACTGATAAGGGCACTATCTCACAACCACTTAGAACTGCTTCAAACTGCAGGAAAATGCGGCTCACAAGATCATGTCCCCCACGACTAGCGAGGTTTTAAAAAAATTAAGTGCATCCATGCCCACTTTAGTGTGACCCAATGAGTTTTCCAAGTACCAGGTCAGGAGGTAGTACAAAGCTTGTTGAAGTTC
Organism: Phrynocephalus versicolor; assembly: GCA_023846285.1. Classification (NCBI taxonomy): domain Eukaryota; kingdom Metazoa; phylum Chordata; class Lepidosauria; order Squamata; family Agamidae; genus Phrynocephalus; species Phrynocephalus versicolor. The sequence continues at coordinate 30,211,901 of JAHTLZ010000122.1, read as the reverse complement.
CGATGCGGCTTTTTAAACCAGTACAAATCTATGGGGACTCAGAAACACCACTGTATTCTGCTTCGGTGGTGCCTCTGGGCAGGGAGAAGTGAGCAAAAGTCCCCATGCTGCAAGTCTCATGTTCCCCAAGATGGCTGCCTTGAGAGCCACCCACTGAGTTCCACAGTCTCCCAGCTCCGCCCTGCCTTCCAAGCCACTCAAGAGGCTGGGAGAGTTCATCAACGTGCTCCGTCCCCAGTGCTCGCCTCCATTCCTTGACTGCTGCAAAGCCAGAGCACTCCTTGCTCAAGCAAAGCCACTGCTATCTTCAAAACTGTGTGTGTGTCTCTCTGTATGTGTCTGTGTGCATGTGTGTGAGAGACTCTGTGTCTCTCCCCTCCCTCCTCTTCCAGCAAGTAAGGCAGCCAGCAAGAAGCGAAGGCAGCATGAGGACTGATATACTCAGCTAGCTCATAGTGCCCCCACCTCCACCTCCACCGCTGCCGTTCTCCCCCCAACACACACACACCCTTCTTTTTTTCTTTTTCTTTTTTTGTCAAATGGAAGAACAGGGATAAAACACAGAGAGAGGAAGAGGCAAGATGGTGGGGAGAGATATAGCAGGGGGAAAAAGGGACAGAGACAGTCTTACATAAAAGAGAAATGGAGAAGAGGGTGGAGGAGAAAATATTGACAGCAACGGAGAGAGGAAGGCCGCTTGATGGAGATGCCAGTGCAACGGGCAGGAGGAAGCGGGTGATGCTAAAGGGTCGTGGAGACATGGGAACCACCTCTTGACTTATGTCAGAATTACCTAGTAAAAGGCGGCTTTTCTTTCTTGCAGTTGGAAGCAGTTCTAAAGTGGTTGTGAGAGAGTGCCCTAAGGCACATGCTCTGTCTTTGCAACCTGAGCACATACATTGCTGCTATCTTTTGTGGAAATTAAGACTGCGGCCACAAAACAGGGAGACCAGCGTTCTTTGAGTTTATTCCAAAAAGAGTTTTGTTCTTATTTACATTTCTAGGCTGCATTATCCATATGATCTGCCTATGCCAAAGCACATGAAATACCCTTTGAAAGGAACCACAGACATTTTCCATATGGTATCTACTGGCTGCATTCTGCCAGTTTCTAGCTATACACATATATAAGTCCTGTGTGCATACTGTATACAGTAAATGTTCCATAGAAGCAATAGAGAATTCGACTGTGTGTGTGTGCAGTGCACAGAAAAGAATGTGAAACCCATTCTTCACACTTCTTAAGACATCCTAGTGTTGTTCTAGGACTATTTTTCATCATTATTAGAAGAGAAGCTGTATTTGGTTTACTACTCCATTAAAAACAATATCACATATAAAGCCAGGTCTAGAGACTTCAAAGAAATAGAGATGGGTTTCTCTCACGTTTGATCAGTAGTAGGTGTTTTAGATATACAGTTCACAGATACTTCTAGAAGCTCCAAAACCAAGGTTATCACTTTATCCGTATCTTACATACAAACTATTTGCCTTCAAAGTTACGGTAGTTTCTGTCAATAAGACGCCCCATGTATAAGACGACCTTCACTTTCCCAACCCAAATTTACTGTTTCACAACCATGCAGTTATCTCCTTGGCTTACTTCCTTGTATAAGACATCCCTCAATTTTTAGTCAAACAATTTTAGACAAAAATATAGTCTTATACATGGGGAAATGACAGGGGGTATGGAGGGGCAAGCCTAATCTTAAAGTTCATTCATGGCTTAATGTGCCCAACAAGCTATTCCCACTCGCACACAACAGTCCTACACAGTATATAGATTAAGAAAATAAATGTAGCTCTTTGGTTCTGTAAAAATAAATAGAGTTGAGCCATATAGTATATCCCTTGTTGCAGTTAAATTAAACTTGGCTTGTCTTAGTCATATTTTAGGGCAACGGGTATTTTTTTTAAAAAAAATTGGCATTTAAATTGTGCATGTAATCCTCTACATTTGCTCATCCATAACGGTTAACCTAACTAATCATTTACATGATGAAACTGGAAAATCGGATACCTGTGAATTTTCCTTCTGGCACCCTCACTGGACAGCAGTACAACAGATGGGTTGTTCAACCTTCCAACCACTAGGAGAAAAAGACTCCAGGTAGAGGCTGAAAACAGATATGCTGGTATTAGGAACAACTGCTCTGTTCTGAATCCAAATCTATATTCTTCTCCTGGCAAAATTGCCGAGTTGTGTGGATATATATTCAAAGCAGTTGTGTGGATATATATTCAACATAGACTCTGTTCGAGGGGCTTTGTTGGCATACAAAAAGATACAGATTTAATGCTTTGGGTGGACTCTTTCTCCTATAAAAGTCCCTCTAAAGGACAACTAACTATCAAAGCACGAATGTCCATTTACTGCAATGAGTATGTGCACACAATGTCATTCTAGTTCTCGGGCTGTCCTTTTAAAGAATATATGCAAAATTCTAGTTCCCTCTGAGGCTATATCTGGGCTGTATACCATTTCAGAGGAGGAGGTGACAACTTCATAACTCTGTGTTCAAAAAGCTTTATTCTTTATATGCAAACCTGGTTTGTCAAGGAGAAGGTCTCTAATCTGACCATGTACAGCTTTCCCACAGGCTATTAATATTCTAGGTACAAGGGATGTTTCCATATGGAGAAGGTAAAATCATATACGGCTTCTACTTTCTCTCTCTTTGCGGCTAAGACCCAGATGTACTGGCTCAATGAGATTCAAGTTATTTATTTATTTATTATTTATTTACATTTACAGACCGCCCGACTTTCCCGTAGGAAAGTTACAATGGAGCTGATCACAAATAAAGCATTTTGCAGATGAAAATTCTTCAAGACCAAGGTCTGTTTTTGCTTTGCATTTGTTGATGCAGGATCAACAATCAGCACATTGTCACATAGCCTCATTTAGTTCTCCCCGTTGCTGGTTCATGGGAGCAGACCTAAGGGTCACAGCTAAAAATTAGAAGTCAACTTGTGAGTTTTAGAGAATTTGTGAAGGAGATGACATATCTGCAAAATCCCTGGTTTCTGAATTTCAGGAAGCAAATCAGTAGCTACTAGCAACTGCTTTACATTGGTAAGCCAATACTTTGGAACAACTCCAGTTGCTAAAAAATTGTATGGGGAGCAGGATTACCTGATCTTATTTCCACATGTCTCCAACTATTTAACTTCTTGCATCATCATCATCATCATCATCATCATCATCATCATCATCATCATCA
>JAHTLZ010000122.1:30158042-30196806 GCA_023846285.1 Phrynocephalus versicolor | reverse complement strand
TAAAAAGCGGGAAGGTAAACAGTGATCCATGCGCAGAAATGCATTCAGCCATGCCGGCCACATGGCCACGGACTTGTGCAACACTGGCTCTTTGGCTTGGAAATGGAGATGAGCACCGTCCCTAGAGTTGGAGATGGGAACCTTTACCTTTTACCTTTCTCCATTTCTGCTTCCTCAACTCCACTTCAGCGTCACCTCTGTAAAGGCAGGCACAAGTGGCCACTGGTTGTCTTGTCGCTGAACTGCTAGATCACCAAAAAGTATGTAGCTTAATTCTTCTGTGAGCTTCACAAGACTGACACTTACATTGCAGAGTTTAAGAGTGTTGCTTTTCTTGGTTGCTAGATAGCTCAGAGTGTCCCACTATGTGGAAAGTTACTTTCTGGGGACGATGGCTCCCATTCTCTCTGGGTAACTTGTTGTGAATCTGAGGACAGTGGTCCAAAAATGTCTTTTAAAAAACAAAGCTTTTGAAACTAGAGCTTGATATTTCTCAGAGTGGAATTGTCTGGCTGGGATGGTGGTAGTGTGAGTTTTAATTTTATTTCAATTTTATATTTCAAATGTAATTAAATATCTGTTCCTGGGTCTACTTGTTTTTCAGTCCATAAATGAATAAAGATGTAAAGGACTCACAGACTGCAATATTCATTTCCCTTCCTGAAAACAGAAAGTCTTCTAAAGAATGGAGCTAACACTCCCTTTTCAGTAGGGAAAGCCTTGGGAAATTAATATCATGCGGGTATAGATTGGAATACAGTAAAACTCCTGTTTCAAGTTGGGAAGTCAAATTTTCCACATTTACTTCACGTCCTGTTAGGAAGCCAGTTTCTGCTATACAGTTCCTGATTAGGAAAAGGGAAAGGTAAGACAGTAATTGCCTGTATGTCAAATAAATTGTTTTGCCTACTAAGGCTGAAATGTAAGGAAAATCAAGTTCACATGAAGTTGCTTTGGTTACTGCCTACCGCTTCTACTTGACTTCTGTCAGGGTCAGCAGAAAAAAAGAGGCCATGGAAAGATAGGACTGACAACCCAGTGTTCCTCACAAAGCAACAAGTGAAGAAGACATAAGAACATAAGAACATAAGGAGGGCCATGCTGGATCAGGCCAAAGGCCCATCGAGTCCAGCTTCCTGTATCTCACAGTGGCCCCATCAAATGCATCTGGGAGCACATGAGACTAGATATCTGTCTCCTGATACCACTCCCCTGCATCTGGCCCTTGAAGTACCCTGGATTTAAGCCTGGAGATGATACATCTCCATCATGGTTTGTAACCTCTGATGGACTTTTCCTCCAGGAATCTGTCCGATCCCCTTTTGAAGGCATCATGCCACATCCATTGACCCACTACCCTACGAACTTTTGGCTTGAACCCACCACTACCCTGGTTGCCATGAAGACTCAGAAACCTTCCCTTTCATTAAAAGCCTCCCATTTGGGGGGAAGATAGCTTCCAATCATGTTCACAATTCCTTTTCCTCAAGCCTTTCTGTGTCGGGGACTGCCCTTGAGTTACACAGGACCTCGTTGGAAGTTTTGGCTTCTGTTTAACTGGGGGAATAGAAGGGCAAGTTCAGATGGATAGGCAAACACACTTGAAATTTGGCCTAAATGGAGGTGGGGGGGGTGTTGCCTGACTGCAGCCATTCATCGAAGCTGCTTCAGGACGAGAGGAAGTGGTCATTTCTGCTGTAACACCAGATTTTTCTGGCATTTCATTCCCTCAGCAGCTATTCTACCAAGCATCAGCACAGAAAGGGATGGGAAGGACAGGCATGCCATCAATTTGCTTAAGGCAGAGATGCCCAAACTTTTTGTAAGGAGGGCCAGATTCGGTGGCTGAGAAGGTGTCAGGGGCCGGTTGCTCCCTGACCCTGCCACCCCCACTGCAAGCCCCACCCACTGACCCATAAGCCCCACCCACTGACCCCTTGCAACCCCACCCACAGGAAGGAAGGCAGGTACCAAGGGAGGGAGGGAGGGAGGTGGAAACCAAGAGAGGAAGGAAGGAAGGTGGGGACTAAGGGAGGGAGGAAAGAAGGAAGGTGGGGACCAAAGGAAGCACAGGGAACAGTGGCCACAGGTCACCCTTTGGAAGAGGCAATCTGTGCGACCTTGCACCCCCCCAAGCTCCCCAGCAGTGGCGACATTTTGCCCGCCAGCCCACCCCAAAGCTCCTTGGCGGTGGCAGAGGCCTGCTGGCCTGCCCACCCCCACACATTTCCCTGCGGTGCCGGTGGCGGCAGACCGCCCATCCGCCCAAACTTCCCAGTGGTGTCAGTGTTGGCAGAAGATTTAAAAATAAATAAATACATGGGGCAAAGGAGGGGGGAGGAGGGGAGGGCCAGCCAGCCGGGGCTGCTCAGAATGGCCTGACGGGCCGTATTTGGCCCCTGGGCCGGACTTTGGGCAGGCTTGGCTTAAGGCACAATCACATTTTAAAGCTCAATCACATTTGCCTTCTTTCCCTCAGCTTTATTTTCCATTTTGGCCAATCATGACAAAACCTATGATTGAATTAACTTTGAAAACTGATCCTGTCAGGAGGGGAAAGGGTGGGGGTACAGAGAATATATAGTGATTTTGACTGAAAAACAAGTGTCATATCAGCTTAGAGACCACACCTTATTCCATGCAAAATCATGGACAGTATGATCGCAGTCAGACCTGTGTTTCCTGCGTAGTTTCCCGTTGGCGAACTACGTAGTAAAAGATCGTGTGCTAACCAGGAAGAGAAGCAAATTCTGCTCCTAGCCGACCACACCCCTCGAACAGCAGTTTCAGAGAACTTTCCTAAACCACCGCCAGGGACTGGATTTAGAAACTTCGCTCGAAAATGCTTAATTATTTGCTTCTGTCACCAAAACAGGACACAGAAAATATGCAATAAAAACAGTTTTTGCCACGGAGGCTTGGAAACTGGAGCCGGAAAGTAGGACAAAATGCGTAGTATACAGGTTAGGACTGAACCAGAATAGGAAAGTACGAATCAGAGGAGAGGACACCAATTGCTCATTAAAAACCATGTGACCACCCGGGGGAAAAATACGCAGGAAATTTAAATATGCAGAAAACCCAGGTATGACTGCGTCCTATGTACTACTGTAATACTAGCTTTAAGTCTCAATTTACCTCACAGCAGGGTGCATTTTAGACCTTTTCAAGCTTTCTGATCTGGAGTGTATGAAAGGCTCAGTTTATACAAATCTGACCTGTGTGGTTGCCACTGCCTCTGTGGCTGTGCCGATGTTGCTCCAGGAATGTTTCAAACCTTCCACCCACATGGTTTCACTTTACACTGGCTTTTGTATAGTAGAGTGACACTTGCTCCCTTGGGAAATGCGTCAACTGCATGTTATGTAAACACAGGGTAAAGCAAAAACACATGAGGCAGCCATTTAAAAAAAAAATTCCAGGGGCAGTGGAGGCCAGGCTTTCTAGAAATATATCTCTGTAGGAACTAATTCCTATGGCAATGAATTGGTCTTCTTTTCACAAGAATGCTTCCTACTGCCGTTGTCTTTATTTCAATATGGCGCCAAGGATTTCTAGTTGTTGAGCTTTGAACAAAGCTTTCCTCAACTTGGTACCCTCGCCTGTGCTCCGTTACTTCTCCTTGATCCCATGCTCGCTACACTAGAAAGGATGAAAGTTCTAGATTTATCAAGGAGAATTTAAAAGAATACCAAGCAATGACTGGAAAGGGACCCATGGGCTTTCTGGAGGAAGAAAAGCAGATACACAGATAGACAGACCAATCTTTACTCTCTTTCAGTGGTACAAGAGAACAGTGCATTCCGAGCATTCGAAATAACAGAGCACTAAATCACCTGAACAAGATACCAGCTCCTATATTTGTCACACCTTGAATGGAAAATGTCCAAGTTTTCATCCCTAATGTCTCCCACATTATGTTGCAAGGGATCGAGCATGTGCTGTGGGCAAACCTTTGCCTGACATGTTGGAAAGCTGCCGCCAGTAGAGTAAGCCATGCTGGACTAGATGAACAAACAGCCTGAGCTGGTAAAAGAGAAGCTTCTTCCTCTCCAGATGGAGACCTCTTAGGAGGACGATAATCCTTAGATCTCCCTATCTACACTCAAGTGCCGTTACTGATTATTCAAAGACCTACATCCTGAACAATGCTTTTCGAGAGCATTCCACCTCTAAAAAAAGCAAACAGGAAAGTCCTTTATCACAAGAGGAAGATGTTTCTTTTCTCTCACATTTTCTCTCTCTCTCTCTCTCTCTCTTTTAAGCTCTTGGTTCAAAAGCTTCACTCTACTACAAGCTACTACAAAACTTCTCCTTTTGAGACTGGGCTTTAGTCCAATTGTTATTATTATTGCAAGCCTTCATACCCTCTTCTAAGAACTCTACCGAGTTCTTGTGCTCATTTCAAAATGTTAACACAGGATGCAATTACCGGTAAATAAAATTAGCCAGAGGACTGGAGTCAGATGGTCAGCGGACAAAACTTGGCTCAAATAAGGTATCACGCAGAGGTCAGTGGTGCATTTTAATGATCTGAAAGCACGGTGAAGATTTTTAAGAGCACACCGAAGCAGTTAGATCACATCAAGAGATTTTATTTTAATTCACCTGGCTTTAGAAAAACAAAACATGCTGTATTCTGTCCTTCAAATTGAATGCATTATGGCTGCAACATTGAATATATGGAGTAAGTGGGACTTATGGCCATGTATGCCACACTAGGGAGTATGATTGTCCTATAAGATGATGATGATGATGATGATGATGATGATGATGATGATGATGATGATCTAACTATATTGTGTATGGATTTGTGCATTCCTCCAAGAAATGATGAAGAAATTCATTTGGTTTGCTTTTTAATAGGAGTATCTTGTTTATTCTATAAACTGAAACATCCCTTGAGATTTGGATGAAGGGCCTGGGTCATCTCATCTCAAAGGTTTAAGAGTGTACCCGCCCTTCCTCAGTTATAAACGATTGCTACACTGAGATGTGGACTTCTCAGAATTTTGAAGTACATGAATAGACAATTAGGCATCATAGGAGATAACCTGTGTACATATTAGTCAAGATAGTGTATACACAAGATTAGGAATAATGGCTCGCAGAAATGTATATTAGGCATGCAAAGTGATGCATGTTAAAAGAGACATGTGCACCAAAATGCATTAAAATATTTGGGTATTTCCCAGCAACAAGAATCTCAGAATGATGGACTCAGAGAGAATTGTCATCTGCTGAGTCAAATCTCCTTGAAAAATAAGGTTTGTGCTGAGCAGGAAAGAGAATGGAATGCTGTGTGAGAATGAACAGGATGCAAAGATGAAGCCTGCCAGCCTTAGTATGGAGTCTCTCAAGAACAGAGTCAAGGAAACAAAACAATTAAAAGAAGTATCCCCTATAAAGGTATCATTTTAGAGCCACGGGCACCTAAAGCCTGACTGGTCATCTTGGATTCTTAAACCGCAAACCCCACTTCAAGGCCACGGACAAGTCAGTGAGGATTTAGAAACAAAGAGTATATTCTAGAGATGGGCACAAAATGGAAAAATAGCATTTCATTTTGCTATTTTGCTATTTCATTTTGTTTCATTCCATTTCCTTTCTTTTACTGTTTTATTATTAATTTTTTTTAAAAAAAAATCATAATGAAACAAAATGATACAAAACAATTCATTACACTACATGGGTCTGCTCTCCTGGATCCTAGATGCACCCCCTTTTGTGGGTACTGTAGCTTGAAAGTCAGCAAGCTGGAAATTGCAATCTGTGTGTAGAGAGATGGGACCGAGGAATGGATGATGTACCAGTAAGATATTGTGGTCCATCCGTGGGAAGAGATGGGCCACCAAGTAGATCAGTGTGGAGGATGATTTGATGGTGATTTGGGAAAGATCCCATCAAGAGGATAGAGTAAGATCTGGCTTCTTTTCCCTGTAAACCTCTTTTATTTAAATTGAAATAAAAGCCAATTTCACTGTACATGGGTTGTACACTGACAAAAAGGTTATTATTATTAAAGAGAGAGGATTGGCTGGTGGCTATGTGCATCACTGATGCATTGAATACAGTAAGGTGGATCTTTCCCAAATCACCATCAAATCAGCCTCCACGCTGATCTACCAGGCAGCCCATCTTGTTCCACAGATGGACCACTATATCTTGCTGGTACATCATCCATTCCTCCTAGGTCCCATCTCTCTGCACACAGATGGCAATCTCCCGCCTGCCTGATTCCCTAGGATGGTTTGGGTTTGTCCTATCAAGGTAGGATGAAACATTTTATTTCTGAAATAGAAAATGGCATTTCATTTTGGTACCTGATGGAATGCTTGCTTGCATTTTGTTTCATTTCATAACGTTTTGTTGCACAATGAAACAATAAAACAGTGTGTCGTGGTTCATTTTGTGCCCATCTCTAGTGTATAGATACTGAATCTAATTCCTTTCCATTTGAGAAACTAGAAACCAGAATTGGAAATGAAGCAAGTTTGAGTTCTACCAATTTTCATTTCTTCCAACGTGCAGAATATGTTTTATTTATTTATTTATTTATTTATTTATTTATTTATTTATTTATTTATACAACCTATATGCTGCCCACTACCCAAAGGTCTCTGGGCAGCTTACAATCAAAAGAATTAAAATGGTTTTAAAAAATAGAATATCAAAACAATAATAAAAACCTTACACTAAAATCATTACATTAAAATGCCATGGAAGTGAAAAGCTAGGCAGAAAGAAAACAATGTTGTATTGACAAAGGCCTGTGTGTCTGTGTGTGCACACGCCAAGCACCAAACATTTGATCATAATGAACAGTGGGAGAAGTGAGGATGCTCTGGGTGTTACATTGATAGGCCTTCATTCATTCGTCTTAGATCTGCACTGCCAAACGAGACCCTTTCCATCAGGGAGACCAGTCCCTGTCAAGGAGGAACAGGGGAACACTGAATTCTGGACCTCTGGCTCCGTAGCCAGATATTTAATTCACTGTGTCCTGCGGGAACATTCATTTGTTTGTTCATTCATTGTATTGATCTCCTGCCGGTCTCCTAATAAAAAGACCCAAGGTGGCTTACAAAATATTTGAAGAACCAATGTGAAGGTGACAGAAAAATAATGTAAACCATAAGGCTAGAACACAGTTAAACATATGGCATACTAAAATTATGGAATAAAAATAAAATAAAACCTTTCCAAAGGATGTATTTTTTTAATATCAAGTTTTTTTAAAAAACCCTTTTGCAGCTTCTTAGTTACTAAAGGCCTGTCCCAAAGAGGACATATAGAAGCAGAGAGGGAGGTCAGCCTGGCTTCCTGCAGAAGGGAGTTCCACAGTATGGGAAGAGCCATTGAGAATGTCCTTGCTTGAGTCCTGTCCAAGTATGCCATGCAGGTGGAGAGACCAAGAAAAGAGAGGAAATGATGGACAGGCTTCTTCTCAAGCCTTGGGACTGGACAGTACTAGAGCCCTATAGAGAGTCCATCACTAGAAGAGGAGGATCCCAAAGTTCGGATTGTATATGTTTGCGACAGGAGTTTTTCTCATTCCCTGCAACTTGCAAATTACAGTACATGACTTTGTTCTGTGACTGCTGTTCTAGCCAGAAGGGTGTTCTTGCTTTATGAGGCGGTTACTTCATGTCTTTCTTTGTTCCATGACCAGTTTTGTACCGTGACAGCATTGGTCACGATCACATGGTTTTGTCTCTGTTTCAGTGTTCCCATGGTCATGATAACTTTTCTCGTGACAAGTGTTACCTCACGGTGTTGTACCGTGACAAACACTGAAATTGTCTAGCTTCCTTTTTCCTTTTTTCGGGGGCTTTAAAAATTCTTTTTCGATATTTCACTTCTGAAAAGTAAAAAACAACAACAACCGGACACACTTTTCTGAGAGAAACAAATGTTTTGTTGTGTGACAGTCATTACTACACGGTGTCTTGTCTCGGAACAGAAAGTGGGAACAAAGAGTGACAAGGGAAAACCCTACCCCAGCACCAGGTACAGTATTGTTGCGTTTAGCACCCGTTCTGGGGGCATGGTTGAGACAAATTTCAGTAGTTGTGCGACGGACGTGAAGTAACTTTTTTTTAACCACTCCTAAGTGCAACACTAACAGAGACAAAACGGACATGAAGTAACTGCCTAAGTTGGAGTTCTCAGACACAACAAGCTGTCCCCCGTTCAATCTCTTGAATACTCTGAAGATGAGCTGTTAAATGTTTTTTGGCCCAGAGACATACAACCTCTTGTTTTTTAATGGTATTTGGAACAAGGAACTTAAAATCTCCTTAATGGCGGGACTCAACTACCGTCAGTCTTGGACCGAAACCAAAGAACAGCTCAGTCTTCAGTGCACCATTGAAAACAAGCACCTCTACCACCACCACCCCACCAAAACAAGGTTACTAGTTGTCAGGACTGACAGGTTTTCCCTGTTATAGCACTGATGTTTTTTAAATAGGAATCTTTAGCCGGCGGTGTTATTTTAGGAGATGAGCAAATGGGGAAACCCCATAGCCTAGCCAATAACATATGAACTTAAGGTGCAATGAGGCACTCATAAATATGACTCTGAACAAGGGCACTCATTGTTCCGACTGACCCCCTTTTTTGCTTCCCTTCTGATGTCAGCCTCTCTGCGTGCGTCATTGCAGCCCTCATCCTTTAACCTGTGGTTTTCAGAGAGCGAGCGGCGGTGTTATTTATGGCCAGAAGCATTAGGAGCTGCTGTGTGCACGCCTTTTGCACTCACATGCTAAGGTGGGGTGGGGGTCTCTCTCTCTCTCTCTCTCTCTCTCTCTCTCTCTCTCTCTGTCTCTGTGTGTGTGTGTGTGTGTGTGTTTGACTTTGCCTGGGATGAAAGGAATTTGGCCTCGGGAACTGAGGTGGCTACTGTACGGCAAAGAGGACTGAGCAATTCCGATCCCTCCCTCTGCTTACAAAATTACAAGGGGAAATAAATGGGCCTCTTCCCCACACACACACCTGCACCCACCCTGTTTATGTGCCTAGAGGTCAGATTCAACTCTGCTTATGACTCCTTCCGTTCTTTGATGATCATTTTTCCAAGCGTCACAATCTTTCAGTCCCCTACTACACCAACGCAAGGAGATTCCGGGCATCTTTTAAGAGTTTTTTTTTTTTTTCATTCCAGGCAACCTTCTTACATAGCTGTGTATTTCCTTTTCCAACATTTATGGCAGTGCCTGTAGTTTCTGCTTTTTGGCTGGTTTTATTGTGCGAGGTGCCGGAGAACTCTTGCCACGCTCATTCAGATTGTCTCACAGCATATCAAACAGCAATCAAGTGTAACTTTTGTTTTGTTTTGTTTTTTAAAAAAAAAACTCAATAAAATCAATTACAACTCAAAGTAACGGGTTGTGCACCTGGGAGCTTGCCAGTTAGCTGTGGCAGCTTCCATAATTCTTTTTGAGCTGAAATCCTGTTCTATTCATGTTATGCCATGTAAGACTAATGGTGTCATTAACTGTAGCTACATTTCAGAAACAACAACAGCAAATCTAATTACCCTCAATGTTCCCAAGGCTCCTGTCAGAATTCCTTTCATAACGGGGAAGCCATTGGGTACTGTAGGGTGAGTGTGTGGTGGTGGTGGTGGTGGAATTCTTCTGTGGCCAAAATGGCTGCCACTGGCATGACTTTGTCCCATACTGAAAGGGATTCTATGGGAGACCTTCAAGGGGAGGGAGAAGGGTTGGAATTGTTTTTATATTTCTAAACAAACCATCATGTTCAATGATGTCATCAGCCTTATACAGTGTATCTGTATGAGCAGAATTTCATACACTAGTATCCAACGAGATTTAGGAAATATTTAATAAAGTACAAATAAGCTAACATGATTTTTTAATTTCATTTTGTACACTGCTTTTTTAAAAAATAGCATTACCCAAAGCAACTAAACCAGAGAAAGATTAAAACCTAACATAGATGCTGTCTATGGGTATTTGTACACGACCCCTAAACTCCGCCGCAAATGGCTCCCAGCTCCAGAGCTTAAAATTGTTTCCCCACCAGCTCCGGAGTTTACAGCTAATTAAGTGCGACCACACCCACCTAAACGTGTCCCAGCGCACTTTTCAGGTACCTGCTCTCTGGAGGTGACAATTCCTGATGCGGATATAACGTAGTGACTGCCGGGCTCTCCTTGCTTCTGTTTGATCTTTTTTTTGCCCCCCGCCCCTTTAAGAGATCTGAATGCAGTGCCGGGACGGCAGAACGGAGGTGAGCGGCAATCTTTTCTTCCTTTTTTTCTCCCTCCCTTCACGCAGCCAGCAGCCAGGAGTGCAGAGGGGGTGGGAACGCAGGAACAGCAACAAACCCCTAAGATCTCTGGTCCGAATTTAAGTGGCCAGCGGATTTTTGCGGTCGTGTGAAAAGGCTCTATGTCAATATGGAGCCCTCCACTTGTGCAGTGACAATGCCGAGGCATAAAGGGCAGCCCCACCTTATTCCACTGGCGAGACTTCCCAATTCTCTTGATAAGTTATTCAGGCAATGTATTATTCCAGCACTCTACTGCCACTACCACCACCAAAAAACCCTCAACACAGTACATCCCATAAAGAAACACATGTGCAATGATCTCTCAAAGTAGTCAGAAATAGTCAATTTGCTTTTTGAAGAAAAAAGCACTTCCCCATTATCTCCTCAGCTACTGGGTCTATTCTAAATCTAGCCAAGAAAAACTTGGCTGTCCCTCCAAGCAGATTTAATGAAGCTGCTGGAAGAACTTTTAAAAAGTATCAATTTGAGTGAAAAGAAAAATGATATCAAAGGTTAATGAGATTTGTGCTAAAAATAACACTACAGTGATCCCCCACCTATTGCGGGGGTTAGGGACCTGACCCGACCCGCAATAATTGAAAATCCGCAATATGCAGATGCAGGTTGGGTCAGGCCTGAGGTGCCTAGCTAGGGGCTTTTGTATTTACCCCCAGCCTGGCACTGCCCCAAACGGGCCTGCAAGGGCCTTCCCAGGCCTTTGTGGGCCTCCAGAAGGCTCAGGAAGGCCCTCACAGTCCCGTTTGGGGCAGTGCCAGTAAGGGAGGACTGAAACAAGCCTTTGCCCCCTTGCCCCAGGGGACCTTTTTCCATATACAGTGGTACCTTGTATAAAGGAATTAATTCGTTCCAAATGAAATTATGTTAAGCAAATTTTCCTTTATACAAATTCCCATAGGAATGCATTGAAAACAGAGTGATCCCATTTTTATGTTGTACGGATTTTCCCCATAGGCGATTATGTTAAGCAAATTTCCCCTATCTCTGGAATTTTTTATGTTGTACAAATTTTATGTTATACAAGCTGTTTGATATACAAGGGTCCACTGTACTGTCTTCCCGCGATATAGCGGGGCCGCAATATATGAACCGTGAATGGGTGGAGGAACCACTGTACCAGCATGAATCAATTAATTAACTTGGGATTGTCCAGAAACTCAATCCTGTGCTTCACATGGGCTTGAGCAAGAACAGGAACCAGGAGCGCCAGCAGGAGTGGTAATGGCAAGCGCTCTTCCCATTGCTGCTCTTGGGCTCCTGAGCCTGAAGGGGGGGGGTAGAGAACCCACCCAAGCCATGCCTTTGCACCCAGTCCTCAGCCCTGTGGAGAGGACGAGGAGAAACTGCTCCATGAAATGGCTGCCCATCTGACTGCAGCTCCCTGTGTGCAGAATTCATCTTTCCTAACCCCCACTCCACTCCACTTCATGTCCCCCTCTTTTCCTAACTTCCAGAAGTGAGGTAACACAGAGCTGGACTCCCCTCCCTCCAAAACCAAACAAGATTGATCCCCCTTTTAGAGTTTGAAAAAGTTGTGTTGTAAGGCGGGCCAGACGTACAGTTATAAGGGTACAGTGGTACCTTGTATAAAGGAATTAATTCGTTCCAAATGAAATTATGTTAAGCAAATTTTCCTTTATACAAATTCCCATAGGAATGCATTGAAAGCAGAGTAATCCCATTTTTATGTTGTACGGATTTTCCCCATAGGCAATTATGTTAAGCAAATTTCCCCTATCTCTGGAATTTTTTATGTTGTACAAATTTTCTGTTATACAAGCTGTCTGTTATACAAGGTACCACTGTAAATGGAGAGTGAGGGGGCAGGAGGGGGGTTTGCGAAAACTGACTTTGTCCCCAGGTGCTGCAAACTCTAGCTACACCTCTATAGAGGACTCCAGATTTACTTTTGAAAGGTCAACGTTGAAGAGAATGAAGTTATGGCAGACCATGTGCATTTCAAAATACAATACATTCATTGATTTCAGGCATTTGCTGAGTGTTTTTTTAAGGAATGCCCTCATTCAAGTGTGCAATCCATGAGAGATTGTGTCAAGTACGAAAAATCCACATGACAAACAAAAATCATCACACCCCACCATCATTAAAACAACCATAACAATAAAACATCCGACCACCATAAAATCTAATGATTGCACAAGTACAACACCACCTTAATACTGTAGCAGATGACACCAGGCAGGATTAGCAAAGAACAAACCACAAGAACAAGACCTTCCATACCTGAAACAGGGCTGGGAGTTAGTTGTTTCAGTGCTGGTTAGTACTTGCATGGGAGGCCACTGTTTAGTTCCAGGGATCTCCAGGGAGAGCTAGGTCACCCTGCACCGCAGCTGCCATTCAGAGTTGACAATACTACCCAAGATGGACCAGTGCTTTGATTCATTATGTGAACTTCCGGTGTTCTTAAGTGTTACCACTCCAGATTTCCAAAAGATACAATAACAAACATTTTCAAAACTTTTTCCCTCTTTGTTTCCAAAAACAAGAGTAGCCTTTGTTGCACCAGTAGTAAGTTATCTCCCTGTTTCATATATTCCTTCAAGGAGTTCACAGGCTGACAGATTTGATGAACAGGATTCTTAACATTTTACGGGAAGGAGTCAATAACCGACCTCCATGAAATTCCAAGTTTCTTCTCCTACACTTTCAGGTAAAATATCTCAAGGACCAAGCCTCTGGGCCCTTGAACCTGAAGCCTTCAAGAATTACTTTCAGTAAACTTGTCAGACCAAGTGTCTAAGGCAGTATTCCTAACCTTGGGTCCCCAGATGTTATTGGACAACAACTCCCAGAAATCCTGGCCAGAAATTAGTGGTGAAGGTTTCTGGAAGTTTTAATTCAGGGATATCTAGGAACCCAAAAGAGGCATGGTGACTCAGCGGACTAGGGCTTCGAAACTGTTCGCTGCAAAGTCAGCAGCTCAGCGGTTTGAGTCCTGGGTGCCAAGCAGTGGAGCGAGCTCCTGCTGATAACCCCAGCTCCTGCCAACCTAGCAGTTCGAAAGCATGTAAATGCAAGTAGATAAACAGGTACCGCTGTAAAAAGTGGGAAGGTAAAACAGTGTTCCCTTGCAGCCATGCCAGCCACATGGCCATGGACTTGCACAACACTGGCCTTTCAGCTTGAATAGGGAAATGAGCACCGCCCCTAGAGTTGGAGATGACTAGCACGCATGTGCAGGGAGAGCCTTTACCTTTTTTATCTAGGGACCCGAGTTTGGGGAACCACTATGCTAAGGTAATAAGATATGCTGGGAAGTTTTCCACCTATTTTTTTTCTCAGCTGGGCATGTATGTATGTACAATCATGGATTCCACACATACACCTTTCAGATTTACTTGCACAGGATAATTCAAGCATTTATAAATAGATTCAGTGATTTTACCAAGACTTGACAGGGGTCAAGAAACAAGGGAGGAAGATTAAAAATAACTATTGAAAAGGTAACACTTAAGGAATCCTGGTGCCTTGGCATAATGCTGATTAATAATACTTGACGAGTGCCTACTGTAAGGTTTAGGGCAGGTAATGTGTTTATTAAATTGTGAAGGATTTTTCCCCATATAAAATTATAATTTCTCATCAGCTAATGAAATTAGTTTGAGATTTAGCCTAGACAAAAGAAAATACTTCTTCACCTAATTCTTCGCCACAAACCCATGGGAGTGTCTTCTAACGGAAAGGCTAGTGGTGATTACTAGCTGAAACAGCTTTTCAGCAGGTTAAACAAAAAAATAAAGCTCCCACAGTAATAAAAAATTATATAGAACTTCCATGTTCACAGGGAATGGATCTTCTTACATTCTTAAGGCTGGAACAGAAGAGAACCCCACTTTGTAATTGGAAGCAGATTTGGATGAAGAAGCAAAGGATCTCTGATTATCCATTATTTTCCAGCTTTGGGAGTTGCAATTAGCTTGCTTTGCTTATTGGGAGGTAGACACCAGGCTTAATCTGAATATGAATCGCACAAACATAGCCATTTTAAAGAACAGGTCTCTGAGGGAATAACATTTTCTCACTATTCTATTTGTAAAACAAATCTCATTTGCTAATGCCCTAAAATTTTGAGATCAAGGTTTGGCTGCTTTTAATTATTTGAGGAACAAGTAGGTCTGTATCCAAACATATGCGTCTTATCTCTACTTGTGTTGAACGCACAGGATGTCCTCCTTTTGAAGCTGACTTTTCTGGATTCAAATATATGTTTTTGAAAACTGAACAGAAAACTAATGATCTACCTTGCTTGTTCACTGGTATAGAGATGGAAGAGATAAAGCAATCATACTTGTGGCCAACCGCCTCCTACAACTCCCTCTCTGTGAGCACAGAGAAAGATCTGCACAAGTCTGTGTGACTGTCCCTCATGTTTATCATTTCTGTTTAAGAAAACAATACAACTCTTTACAAAGAGGGAGGGGAGAAAGTTGGAGTGTTTTCCCATAGACAACTAGATCTGGACTTCTTTTTCTTGAGAGAGTGAAACCTTTCGCTGCTCATCCATACAGCTTCGTCAGTCTGAAGAAAGCTAGTGGTGAGTCCTCCATTTTATAGTTCACTTTGACCTCTTGTCAAAATGGAGGACTCGCCACTAGCTTTCCTCAGACTGACAACGCTGTTTGGATGAGCAGCAAAACGTTTCACTCTCTCAAGAAAAAGAAGCTCAGTTGCCATGACTCAACTTCCAGAAAAACTCACGTGGATGACTGAGACATATAGACAATGAGAGTTTCTAAATTAATAGGAGGATCACTGATACAGTCTTTGCCAGAATTACCAGGTGCCAAATTCTGTAAGTGATTAAGGCAGCCATTGCTGGTTTCAGAGTGGGCCCCCAAACACCCCTCCTCTACGTGAGGAGAAGAGAAGTGAGGCTGCTTCTCCTTCTTCTCTTTCTTCCTTCTCACTCCATTCTTTGAGAGGACAAACAAGGAGCCAGCAATAACAAAGAGCTGCAAAATCCAGGAGTTCCCGAGAATAGCTGTGGCTTCCTGCAGAAGTGAGGTCCCTGGTAAGTATCCACTGACACCTATGTCTAGTGGTGACATCTTAAAGCAGAGATTTCAGCTGTACCGCAGTTTCTGTATACAGCAGTACCTTGTATAAAGGAATTAATTCGTTCCAAATGAAATTGCGTTAAATCAACCGCCCTGAGTCCCACTCGTGGTGAATAGGTACGGTATATGTGTGAAAATAAATAAATAATAATAATAATAAATATTTCCCATAGGAATGCACTGAAAACGGAGTAATCCCTAATCACGACCGTTTTTCTGTTGTACGGATTCGCCCCATAGGCGATTCTGTAAAGCAAATTTCCCCTATCTCCGGAATTTTTTTCCTTTAAGAGGATTTTCTGTTAAACAAACTGCTTGTTATATTAGGGTCCACCGTATATAGCAGCACTTCATATGGAGCAGAGAGAGGGAATTTTCAGTGGCATTAGTAGCTCTGGCGGTAAGAAGAAGAACCAGGGAAGCAAGGAAAGAATCACATCCCATCACTCGAACTAAATTTCATATGCTTTAGCTTTCCTCACACAGCAAATAGCTAGTTGCCTACTGAGCTGGCCTATAATAGCCACAGATTGGTCTTGTAAAAAAAAAAAATCTTTGTGTAGGAGCAGTTATGCTGGTTAGCAATACTGCGCACACCCCATGGTTTTCCAGGAAACAAGCAAGCTGCATAAACCAAACTGTTATAGTGGATTACTTTAATAGCTACCCATGGTTGCTATGAGTTTTCTGTTTCCCTAGTAAAACATGTGTTGTATGCAACCCACTGCTTCCCACCCAAAGCCTCTGTTTAGTCTGAAGAGGCACATGGTACTGTGGAATGTTATCAGTCTCCTTCTTAACGGCAAAGCTATTAACAGCATGTTTCTGCGTATCGATATCTCCTCGTCATCTTCTTTTTAATCACAACTTCCAGAATCCTTCAGACGATACAGACATCTTCTAACCCCATGCTGTCTCCAGTTAAACATTCCTCCTCAAAGATTAGAATTAGAATTAGAATTAGAATTAGAATTATAGAGTTGGAAGAGACCTCATGGGCCATCGAGTCCAACCCCCTGCCAAGCAGGAACCCCTTCACAATATTTCCGACAGAGGGCCATCCAGCCTCTGCTTAAATATCGTCAAAGAAGGAGACTCTACCACACTCCGTGGCAGCATATTCCACTGCCGAACAGCTCTAACTGTCATGAAGTTCTTCCGAATGTTCAAATGGAATCTCTTTTCCTGTAGTTTGAAACCATTGCCCCGAGTCCTAGTCTCTGAAGCCATGGAGAACAAACCTGTTCCCTCTTCAATATGACATCCTTTCAAATATTTAAACATAGCTATCATATCCCCTCAGTCTTCTTTTTGATAGGCTAAACATTCCCAGTTCCCTAAGCCGTTCTTCATAAGACATCTCTTCCAGGCCTTCAACCATCCTAGTCGCTCTCCTCTGCACCCGCTCGAGGTTGTCAACATCCTTTTTAAACTGAGGCGCACAGAACTGGACACAGTACTTCAGGTGGGGTCTGACCAGAGCAGAATAGAGTGGCACTATCACCTCCCTTGATCTAGACACTATGGTTCTCCTAATTTACATCCATTTTTTCCTGGATTCCTGTTAATTTCTTTCTCTCCCCATCCATACAAAAAGGCTTTCTACCAAATTCATGCTCGGGGTGCAGAGGGAAGAGGAGGGAAAGGAAAATTAATTAAATAATACCCCAGAACAGTTTGCTATGTTTATAGTGAATGCCAATCCAGCTATCGGCAACACCGATAAAGGGAATTGGTTTGGGGAGTTTTTTTCTTAAATGAAGCTCATTTGCACTCCTTTTGTTTTTGCGTTCTTTTTTCTGTACCTAGTATTCAAAACTGTTGTTCAAAGCTGTTAGTCACACCTCTTTGTGCAAATATATGTAAGTCATTTTACCCAAAACATGGAGAAACTTTGAATATATTTAAGACAAGAAAAAATGCCATCAGATGAGAGGAACTTGCAATTGATCTTGATTAATTTCAGAAAAAAACAATATAATTTCCAGTGGTTTCCCACCACCCCAGTACAAGCTGAATGGGCTCCCATGCTAGTGGCAGAAAAGATTTTCATGAGAAAGGGTATAAGAAACGATCTTACACCATTATGAACACAAATTGTAACACCCTGCACTGGAGAAAACACATATTTTAAGATGTTTTCAAATGCTTATTTGAAGAATGCATTTACCAAAAGTAGCAGAAATTAACTTCTTCGTGGACAGTCACAATGGGATATAAAACCACATTATGAATGAATGAGGCCCAAGCATCAGAGATGTTGGGAAGTCTTTAGGTGCAAATGCTGAGTCCAAGCCTTCAGGTCTGAGCTCCAAGTGCCAAGTTGTGAGGATCGAGAGCACAAGGAGCGTGCTCAACATGGTGTACCATCCACACTCTCTAACACACCTGAAGATCAAGGGATGCAGGTCCTGGTGCAAGGGATCAAGGACTTGGGAGCAAAACCTAAAGGAGAAGGTGCAGGGGCTATAGGATCAGGCACCAGCTGTACAGTGAGAGGGGAGGAAATCATAAAACGCTTCCTCTTTAGGAAGGAAGGAGTGGGGGTGGAGCATGGGGTAGGTGGAGCTGAGGGAGTGGACGATATAAAAGGGGAAGAAACGGTGGAAAGGGAAAGGAAGGATAAAAGAAGATGGATGAAGAATGAGGATGTGGAAGAGTGGAAGGTATGTGTACAGGAGCCCTGTGGGTCCTTGGAAGAGGGCCCCTTTGGAGGATCGTGGCCAGGCAGGATCTTTGGAGGTAGCAGCAGATTGGGTGCATCACCTTTGTTGTGGGACCCTGTACGATCCGAGTATCCTACAGCCTGATCCTCTGAGTCGAGCTGCCAGTCCAACTGAAAGTCAGACCTGGCAGTGATCTGAGACTTGCAAGTCCCCCCATCCCTGCCAAGGGTTCACCTACTAAGATGAAGGAGGTAATTGGTCTGAAACTGGGTTGGAGGATGTGTCCCTTCTCTCTGTTGCTACACTGGAGCTCCGAGATTTGTCCATCCTGATTTATTTATTTTGAAAGTGGACATCACATATTTAACCAAAGACCTTGAGAATCTTCCTCTAGAAATATGCAAATGATGAAATCTTAGCCAGCTCTTCTGTTGTTGGGTTTTTTTTTCAATTTTTTTTAAATAGGCAGAAAATTGCCCGTGTGCTTTAAAATGTTTGCACTTTTCATTTTCTTTGTCCTGCCAACACAGCTGGTCATGGTGTGCTCCACTGGATCCCCCCCCCAAAAAAAAAACAGAATTTGGGAGCCTGCTTTGGTGGATTTAGGGCCTTTTCACACGACCCCTAAGATCCGCTGGCCACTTAAATTCGGACCAGAGATCTTGGGTGTTCGTTGCTCTTCCTGCGTCCCCACCCCTCCGCACTTCCTTGCTCCTGTCTGCATGAGGGGAGGGAGAAAAAAAGAGAGGGAAAAATGCAGGCTCACCTCCGAAGCCGCCCGGAGCCCCGTCGTCGTCCTGATTCCTTCTCTTAAAGAGGCGGAGGCAAAAAAAAAAACCCAAACAGAAGCAAGGAGAGCCTGGCACTCACCAGATTACATCCGGATCTGGGGATTTTCACCCTCCGAGAGCAGGTACATGAAAAGTGTGCTGGGATGCGCTTAGCTGGGCGTGGTGGCACTTAATTTCCTGCAAACTCCGGAGCTGGTGGGGAAACAATTGTAAGCTCCAGAGCTGGCAGCCATTTGCGGCAGAGTTTAGGGGTCGTGTACAAATACCCTTAGAAATCTGCTGGAAGAGTTTTCATTTGGTGGAGGTAGCACCAAGGGGAAGAAAAAGATAAGTCCCGATTCCACTGGTGAATCTTGGCCCTTGACACTGCGAGGAACTCAAACACATAAAATAATGAAGGTGGGCTTCTCTAAGGACACCACCACTTCTACAAAATATTTATTAGTCGAAAGAACAATACACCAAGCAGTACTTCTGTTAATATGCCTGCCTCTTGCAGGAAGTCTGTGCAAATCCCATGGAAGCAAATATAGGCTGTGGAGAAAGTCATTCCCAGTAGGTTCCTCTCAGAATGTAAAAAGTCCAAGTGTTGCGGTAATTCATTACTTAGTTACAAAAAGGACTCGGTCGTTGGTATGAGACACTAGGTCATCTCAGACCAATGACACTCTCCAGAGTGCCCTGCCCTCAGCAGCCGTGCTCAGTTTTTGTAATCCCAAGGCTGTGGCTTCCTTGAAGGAGTGAATCAATCTCATAGTTGACCTTCCTCTTTTCCCACTACCTTCCTTTTCCCCCAGCTTTTTGGCAAATCCTGCCTTCTCATGATGAGCCTTAAGTTTCATCATGTTTGCCTCCAGAGAGAGTTAACGTAAGGTTTGTTCTAGGACCCACTTGTTCCTTTTTCTGGCAGTCCGGGGTATCCACAAAGCTCTCCTCCAGCATCAATTGAAACAAAGACTTTCTGGTCCCAACTTTCATACCTGTACCTAGAGAATCTCCAACCATAACAAGACTCTAGCTGGACCGGCTGGAAGTCACGTAAGAGACTATGAAATGGAATGGGAAGATCAAAGAATAATCAAGTGAAAGGGGTTGCTTAGAAGGTTCCTGGCACAGTGGTTAAAGTGCAGTGCTGCAGTCAGGACTGCTCACAACCTGAGTGTGATCCCAATGTGCTCAGGTAACCAAGTTGAATCTACCTTGCATCCTTCTGGGGTCTGTAAATTGAATACCTGGGATTGCATAATTAATTAAACTGTAAACTACCCAAAATGTTTTATGCACTATGGGGCAGTAGGTAAGCAGCACATTTTGCTTCTCTCTCTCTCTCTCTCTCTCTCTCTCTCTCTCTCTCAAATATAATTCTCTTTTTCTCTATAATTCTGTTCTCTACTCTTTCTCTCCCACCTCCCTTTCCTATATACCGTATCTACTCGAATATAAGTCAACCAAGTATAAGTCGAGGCCACTAATTTAACTCCAAAAAACTGGGGAAACTTATTGACTCGAGTATAAGTCTAGGGTGGGAAATGCAGCAGGGCCTGGCAGCTTCTCCTTTGTGAGCTGGGGGAGTGGTGTGTGATGTTTAAAATGACTTTTAGCCACTGAGGCAAGCACTTGTCTTGGTGGCTAAAAGTCATTTTAAACATCATGCGCTGCTCCCCCGTGATGCAGAGGGGGGTCAGGAGAAGCAGTGCATGATGTTCAAAATGACTTTTAGCCACTGAACCAAGCACTTTCCTCGGTGACTAAAAGTCATTTTAAACATTGCATGCCGCTCCCCCGCAACGCGGGTGAGGGGCTCAGGAGAAGTGGCGCACAATGTTTAAAATGACTTTTAGCCACCGACACAAGCACTTGCCTCAGTGGCTAAAACTATTGACCCGAATATAAGTCGAGGGGCCCTTTTTTCAGCCCCAAAAGTAGGGCTGAAAAACTAGACATATTCGGGTATATACAGTATATAAGACAAAATGTCTCTGTCTGTGGATAAATTCAATTAATGCAACAATAATGAGAATGTAATTTCCACCATGTGTACAAAGGAATATCTGGCAAATGGTCCAGAGAGTGCTATTGAAATAGCCCATTTCCTTTTCACCTGTATTTTATCCTGACATGCTTCCCTGTTGGCTTTTCAGCATTCCAAATCTAGGTTCAAATTTCCCCTTAATTTCTTGGATCTTCCGTCAGAGGTCTCTTGTTGTCCCTCTTTTATTGTTTTATTCTATTTCTTTCCTCTGGCCATTATCATAGATCTCTTTGTCCCTATATGACAGCTACTTAAAAGCTGTGTTCAGGATTCCGACCTGAATTCTGTCACCTTTTAGGTTTGCTCACACTTGTCCTTAATATTTTCGAGTTCTTCTGCCATTCACACAGGGTTTTTTTTTTTGGGGGGGGGGGTGGTTAACTATAGGAATTATCTTTTTGCATTCTTCCCTAAGAACATCACTGGTTTCAATCCATAATACCTCTGGTTCATAGTAAATGACTTTTGTAATGCAAATATGTTCTTTATATGGATTTTAAATTTATCAAAAGGTTACCTAAATTATATTTTGGCACTAGGATTGTTTTAGTGCTCTTCAGATTTTCTCTAATGTTTTATGCTAACAGGTCATGATCCTTACCATAATCTGACCCCGGTTGTGTTTGCCTATGAGAATACTGCAGACTATCTCCATCACCTCCTCTCCACTACGTACAGTAGTCTATTTGATTTCTCTGTTTGCCATTTGATGATGCCCACGTGTACTGTTTGGTTGCTTAAATAATCTGTTTGGTTACTTGAACCATGGATTGGCAGCAAACAGATTGTTGGCTCCATAGAACTCTATGAGTTATTCTTCTACTACAGTATTTCATTTCTGAACCTTAAATCAAATTTTCCTTTTGATCTGCTTTCCCCCCTCTATTAGTGTTCCAGTCACTTATGATTATGAGCATAACTTGGTTAGATATGCATAGATTTGAATGGTGGTTATGTTCATAGGTTTTCCCAGAATTCTGAACTTACATTATAGCCACTGTCTGCTAATACTATACAGTATCTTGGCTCAGTATTAGAGACACTCTATTTCTCCCAAGTTGGTCATTTCTAGAGTAAATCACATGCTGTTGTATCACTCACTGGTTCACACACTTGGGATCTCCAGATGTTCTTGGACTGAAACTCCCAGAAGCCTTCACCACTAACTGTGAAGGTCAGGGCTTCTGGGAACTGCAGTCCAAGAACTTCTAAGGTCCCCAAGTTTGAGAAACAATGGTCAAATTGAAAGTGTCCCATTCCAGTCCACTTAAGTTCACTCACGCCAAGTACTGCAAGGTTTAAAATTCCATTTCTTGTCGGATAGTTTCCAGGTTATCTTGATTTTCTAACTTCATGTTTCAATTGTGCTTGTCATGCAGGCTCAGACTTTCCATTCGCCTCTGTGCATATCAGCCACTAAACATTCTTATGGCTTTATTGCAACCTGGAGAGTCAAAGTGTTTTCTGGGGGGGGTTGCCATAGTTATTTTTACAGTATGATCACCATATCTGTAGGATCAGTGCCCATGGTTTTCTTAATTATCGATCTATCTAGCAGATAGTGTGGCATTATTTTAAACTGATTCACCTACAAGAAATAATGTGTGTGTGTGTGTGTGTGTGTGTGTGTGTGTGACAGAGAGAGAGAGAGAGAGAGAGAGAGTTTTTCTTTCGTTGTAAACGAAGGAGGTGGAAAAACGGCAAGATAGTACACAGAGAATATATATTCCCCTCTTTCCCACTGTGCCACAGAGTTGCAAGCCTTGCTCCAACTCATTCCTCGGAAACAAGTCCCACAGGAGCTGTAGGAGGATTAGTGATGCCCAAATAAATGTGGCCTTATTGCCTTTGTGAATAGGATCCTGATCATGTGCAAGTTTACTCAGAAATTAGTCCTTCTGAGTTTAATAAAACTTAACCGGGAAGGGGGTTGCATATATGAGGCAAAGGTCACGGGTTACTTGGATATTATAAAAGGTGGTCACAACTAAAAAAAAGATTGGGAAACACTGATATAGCCACATGATTAGCCACGGCATTATTTGCACTTGTCCTTTCTCTTCTCGAGTAGCTGACAGAGCATTCCAATCTGGGAGTCCCATCTCGCAGCTCTATCTCTTACATAATTTTGGACTCTCCCATCACAGGGTTTTCAAGGTGAGAATGGTTCAACAGAGGTTTATCATTACCTTCGTCTGTGCAGTACCAAAAAATAAGTTAACTTGAATGTCACTGCCATTGTCTGCGAACGATCCTCTGCTGGTGTAACCTTCAGCTTTTACTGCAGCCCAGTAGCTACCCTCCAGAGGTTTCTTGCCTCACCCCCAAATCACTATGGGACTAACTATCTTCCTCTGCTGGTACAGATGTTACTTCTGAAAAGAATGAACGTCTCTTAGTCTGGTATCTCAGTTGCAAACATTCCACCTTGGAAGACCCTGCGAGGAGACCAGGTTCATAATGGAATCTTTCTTCCTGATAGCAATGCTGAGTGCTTCTGTGACACAATGAACCCTTTTTATTTATTTATTTATTTATTTATTTATTTATTTATTTATTTATTTAAGATATTTTTACCCCAACTTTCTTCTTGGAAAAGGACCCAAGGTGGCTTACAATAATGAGGGACAATATACAGCCCAGAACATTTAAGACATAATTTAAGTTACAAACAGGGAATTAGAAGAGGCATCTTAGAACATTAAAAGGTAACATTAAAGCTACAAAGAGCATGCAAAACAGGGGTGGTGGTGGTGGTGGTGGTGGTGGTTCCATTATGAGGGATGGAGACTTAACAGCAAAAACACTGGTGTTCTTATGAAATCAGTCAATGCAGTCATGTATGGTAATCCATATAAAAGTCACACAGTGGGTACAGTGGTGCCCCGCCCTTTAGCGGTTCATATACTGCGGTCCTGTTTCAAGCCTCACATACTTACCCCAGGACAGGAGCTGCCCCGAACAGGCCTGTGAAGGCCTTCTTGGGCCTTCTGGAGGCCCCAAAACGGCCTCCCTGCTAACCAGAAGTGACTTCTTGATTGCTGAAAATCATTTCTGAGGCCTCTGGGAGCCTTTCTAGGCCTGTCGGAGGCCTCAGAAATGATTTCCAGTTCGCAGGGAGGCCCTTTTGGGGCCTCCGGAAGGCCCGGGAAGGCTCTCACATGCCCGTTCGGGGTAGGGCCAGACTAGGGATAAGTACAAGATCCCCCAGCTAGGCCCCCCCCCCGGACCTGACTCGACCTGCATCCGCATATCGCGGATTTTCAATTATCGTGGTCAGGTCCAGTCCCTAACCCCTGCGATAGGCGGGGGATCATTGTAGTCCCT
This sequence comes from Phrynocephalus versicolor, assembly GCA_023846285.1. Taxonomy (NCBI): domain Eukaryota; kingdom Metazoa; phylum Chordata; class Lepidosauria; order Squamata; family Agamidae; genus Phrynocephalus; species Phrynocephalus versicolor. The sequence goes on along the minus strand of JAHTLZ010000122.1, from coordinate 30,172,592 downwards.
CATTCAGGGAAAGCTTGTCTGAAAAGGAAAGTCTTTGCTTGTTTCCAGAAAGACAGCAATGATGGAGCATGCCTCCAAGAAGGGTGGGTAGGGAAGGAAGTGTAGCATCATTCCAATGACTAGATTGACTGGAGGTTTTCTATATGAGGCTTTCCTTTGCAAAGCTCTTCAAAAAAATATCGTAGTGCTTAAGTAAGAAGGATTGCCTCTCAATGGAAGTGAAGCACGGCATAGCAATTTCAACTGGAATGCTGCCCACCCACCTCCCCACCCCACCAAACACGGCAGATTTGAAGAGGGAAGCAGTAAAATGTCACACTAGTTTTGCCCTTCAGATTTTCAAAGAAAGCATACAGAGTATTTTTAAAAAGAGGACACAAAAGGGGGGGGGGTGGAGGGCATACAGTCCCGTTTCAGTCCATAAGGCAAAAAAACTGGCACCGTCTGTGATGGATATGACTTCTAATGAAGAATGAAAGTAAGCTTTTAAAATTAATTCACGGGCTTTCAGATTTGCAAGGCTGTGCTCCAAAAGTCAGACAGCTTTCCTTCCTGTGATTAGTTACTTGCAAGAAAGGGTGGGCAAAATGGCACAAAGCTTTTCTTCTTCCATAACCTATGGGCAGCAATTGCAACTGTATGGGTTTTTCATTTTTTTCTTCTGAAACCCTGCATCCAGTTGCCTGAGAGTTAAGTCCCATTGAGCGTCACACAGTTTACTTCTGAGTAGGAGGGGTAGAGAATGACACCTCTACGGGTTGAAGAGGGGTGGGTGGGGTGGAGGTGTCAAGTGCAGAATTCAAGCTGTTGCTCACTTGTGAAACTGCAAATTGTAGAATGAGGGGTGTTGGCTCAGAAATGCACTGGGAGGGATTCTTTTTGGGTGGGAGTGCGACGCGAAAGGTGTTTGTTGCACATGTGGCAACAGCGTAGAACAGTGGTGGCAAACCTTCAGCACTCCAGATGTTTTGGACCACAACTCCCACAATCCTTTGTCACTGGCAATCTAGGCTTCTAATTCTGGTAGGTGTAGTCCAAAACAATTGGAGTATTGAAGGTTCGCCACTACTGACCTAGAAAATCCTGTCTTTTTTTTAAAGAGGCCACAGGTGACAATTTCAGGCTGTTCCAAACGTCGCTTTAAACAAAGCAGGTTCCAGTGGCATGAATGTGAGTTAGAATGCAAGCCGGAGTATGGAAGACACAAGGAAATGTTTTATAATTGCCCTTTCAAAGAAGAGGAATAAAATTAGAACTATAGGAAAATCTTAATATCAGCTCTGTTCGTTTTCCTCCTTATGTATAGATACTTTTTTAAATAAAAAAAAATTGCCCTGGCGAAGCCCTCTTAGACCCTCCAAGTTTTATTAACAAACCAACAAAGCATTATCAAAATTATTCTCCCAGAATAATTTTTATGACTGAAATGACCTTTAGTTTCTCAAGAGGACCTGTTCCCTATAACTCACATCTCCCTCAAGAATAATTCCATTACCTTGCGCTCACAGCAAACAGCATTTCTAGGACTTAACACTTCACACTTGTTATTTCTAGCCTAGGAGCTTTTAGGTAGTTACAGTTAGCAAAGGCAATGATTTATGCAAATTCTTTATAACATCGCCAGGGAATTAATGCATAGTAATTTGATAATGGACCTCCAGTAGAATGCACACGTCGCTGCCTCTAAAACAGAGCACTTTGATTGCCAGTTTCTGTGGGTTCAAATCTTAAATGGCTTTAGTGGTCCTATGCATCACAAAACAAATAGATCATAATTAAGCCAAAATTTATCTCTCGTGATTTCTTCCTTTTTGCATGTTAATGCCTATTGACTGTTCGTTAGATAACCAATGACACCTGCATGAACAGTTTCAAAGGATGTATTCTCCAGTTATTGTATATTGGTTTGTCGAACTTTTTTTTTAGTTGTATATAGCAACCAAATGAATTTTATGTAAACAGTTTGGTTACATGAGGGGGTTTGAAGATGCACAAAGTTAAACATGCACAGGTACAGAAGGCCACTGAAACTACTCTACAACTTAATCACTCTGAGAGGCAAAATATACAGTACATTTAATAGTTCAAAAGGTTGAAACTAAATAAAGCAATATGCTTTACGTAGGAATCTTGATTCACTGAGGTCTCTTATTTTAACTGCAGGAATAGCCGTGCCTTCAAGATTCTGTACCAAAAACATAATTATGAGCTCTTAAAATGTGAAATCTTATCTTTTTATAACAGAATTGCTTTTTAATTTAACTTGAGTGCCTGTAGTATCTTAACGAGTTTGGAAATGAGATACCGGCAGTAATGTTTCATTTGAAGAAGGAATGACCCAACTTTTAAATTTGGATCCATTTGAACAGGCATTTTGCATATTACTATGAATCAAAACACGGCTAAGTTTTATGGGATCAAAGGAGACATGCATGTTATGGTTCATTTACTGAAATCATCCTGCTTAAGCCCAAGGAGGCGATTTGCAAGTGCTCAGAGCAGATGAGGACATGGTAGCATTTCAATTTGCCTTCATCCAGAATCTCCCTTCCAATATGTACACATCTTCCGGTTAATGCCCTACTTTCCAGCATTCAGCTTGTAGATCTGTGCAGATCTCCTTACATTTAGCCACTTCCGATCAATCCCAAAGATTAAGAGCAAGGACCAAAATAACACAACAGTTTGCAGAGGAAATGGGAAAAGTGAAAACTCTCAACAAACATCTGCACTTGCTAAAAATCCAGTCCTACAAGGGCCATCCGGCGCTCATTTAAAATAGTTCTACCAAATAAGTAGCAAAGTCCTGTGATATTTCAGGCAACTATACCTTTGCAGTTACTTCTCGAAGTGTTGCAGTAACCTGCTGTCGCAGATAGGAACTTAGCACACATTTAGAAATCCTATAAAAGCCACTAAAAAGTATTGCAAGCCATATGCTAATGGTTAAGAAGAACGTATTCCAGTGGGGAACAAGAATTAATCACACTGAATGAAAACTATGCCCCCCCATCTGTCCAGTTAAATCCTTGGTGTGAATACACACGGCTTACTACAGACCAGCCTGTGCTTTTCCTCCTTAGACTTTTAAATTGGTAAAGACAGGTATTTAATCATGTATTAAAAACATCCTTAAAATAACCTTTCCATTTAAAGCTGGGCATGTCACTTATTCTTTCTTTATAGAGGGAACTGTATCATTACATATGTTCAAAATGAATGCCAAACTTTTACAAGACTCTCCATTCTCTGTTTCTGATACTGCAACTTTTACTACTGGTACAGTATTTTTCGAACATATGGGGTGGGAGAGAGAGAAAAGCATGTTCTTGGTTCTTAAATGTCACAAAATGAACCCGTGTTAGAATCTGTGATGAAACATTACGGAATTACAATTTAGGGATATGACACAGCAAAGGAAATGACAAGGCATCCCTCAGCCCAAGACAATTTCATCCTTCAGTTTTATCAAAATAAGAAAAATAAGAGATATTTTCTAAATGGATCTGAAATCTACTTAAAGCAGCAGCCTCATATGCACTCACTGGAAATACATCCCACTGAAGTGCCTCAGAATTGTGTCCCAGTAAACACGGGACAAGGTGTGTGTGTGGGGGGGGCACAGAAAGATAATAAGTTGTAACTTTGCCTCTTCTCTGATGTAATTTTAGGATCATTAAGTAACAGACACTCCTTGTTCAATGATTTTCAAGTTATAAAATGAATCCTACGCCACCACACAAGCCTGATTCGTTTAAAAAAAAATTAAGCAGCTTGCTTAAGGCCACAACTTCTATTACATCAACGAAATACAGAAAACAGAAGCCGGGAGAGGGGAGCAAAGGAAGCTGATTTTATATAAACAGTACAAGAAACCTCTCCCCGCCTCCACCCCCCACTGGCCACCTACAATGTAGCTCCTTTACACCAGTAGCACAGCTTTAACTTGTATCAATAGAACACATCCTAGCACTGTTGACATTACAAGCAAAGTTAGAGGTCCTGACGGCAGGAATGTCGAGTCAAATGCACGCTAGTATTATAGTTAAGGAAATCGGGATACATACCTAAATTGACAAAGCTCATGACCATATCTGCGTCGTTCAGAAAGTTGGTATCGTGCAGGCTAGCTAAGGGAGGGCTTTGGGTGGTCAACGGTGTGGTACGTGGTGCGTGTAGCCTCCGAGAGTATCCATTTGGAGTGGCAGGGTACCCTTTCCTTAGCCCTTTGCTTTCTCCACTCAGGGATCCCTTCAGGGAATATTCCAGTTCTTCGGAATCTTCTTCATTTGTCATAGCATTGTACAGGTCCAGCATGAAGAGGGGTGCAGAAGAAGCTTGTTTGCCAGGAGAAAAAGGCCTGGGTCTGTGAGGCAAACCCAGGATGGACAGGATTTCTCTTTGGATCTCTCTCCGTTCATGGTTCCGTAGCCTCCGGTAAATAAAACTGGAGTGAACGTGATTGTCTCCAATGCCCCCCTTAGCCGAGGCCATCAAAATCCAGTAATTCCAGAGCATGCTCACTAGAGCTGTGAGCGCAATTTGGTCCATATTTTGTTTTTTATCAAATGTGCAATAAACTTTTAAAAGCCACTTTTCTCCTCTCCAGTTTATGAGATATGGTGTCCTGGTGGCTGAGGTAATTCCAAATTACCTGTTCTTCATGTCAACGTTGTCACTTCTGCACACAACGTCATGGTAATTCTTTGTCCCCTCTTATGTAAATATTACTGTCTCTTAGGCTGTTGTTCTTTCTAAGAAAGCTGGAACTCAGAGGTCCATTTTTCCACAGTCGCTGTTTCTCCTGCAGTGTTGAACCAGAAGATCAGCACTTGGTCGGCTGAAGTAGGCATTCCTGTGTGGAAGTCTGAAGAACCAGACTTTGGGGACGTGGTTGTGCGAGAAGGAGATAATCCTCAACCACACATAGGCGTTCTCTCTGGATTAATCTTTCACTATGGTTTCTCATCCATCCATTAACCAACACTCTTTCCACTTGGCCTGATATCCTGAGTCACAGGTCTTCATCTCCGACTTGGTGGTGTGACATCTCCTTTTCTCAGTATCCAGTTGCCATGAACATCTCTACATGCTCCTCAGTGCCCAGCCCATCTAAAAACATGTGCCCACGGACTTAAAGATCCCCCTCAATGCACTCAAAAGGGAAGGAAAGAAGGGAATTTTTTTTTAAAAAAAGGCCCCTTCTGAAAATCCATCCAGCCTCTTTTAGTTCCTTAAATGTTATTTCCACCTCTAGCAGGCGAAAACATAGCAGCTCCCTTCAAGAGAGATCTAAAAGCTAATGTAAGCACAACCCTGCTGGGAGAGAAGAGGCTTCTCATTGTAATTTGAAACGGGCAAAGTAAGGGGGGGAAATGGCTTAACCCTTCGGCTGCCACACAAAGCTGTTTCCCCCCCTTCACTTCACAGTCCCTGTCTCAATGCGGGGATAATGACCCTCTTTCCAAGTGGCACCAGATGAAACTTAAAATCCATTTTCAGGGCACACCTAAAGGATTTCAACGTCCATAGATCATAGCATGTCACAGCATATGGGATCATGCTGCTCTGTGTAATACGCTGACCTGAATAATACGCCGACCTGAATAAAAATACCTTCCCCTTCTTTTTACACAGTTAAAACTGTTCAAACATCACCTATCCATTATTAAATACTGTCAGGTTCCACTGATGGTGTAGGAAAGGGTTCTGAAGAGGTGGTGTCCGTTTAACTTGCAGGAGCACAGCCCAGTTAAAAGCTGCACACTTCGCAGTCATGCTGATTTCAAATGGAGGGTTTAAAAAGCATGTCTAGCCTTCCAGCTGAAAATAATAAGATGTATGCACACATTTATCTGGGAGTAATGCCCCACTAAAATCAGTGGGTCTATATGCAATTAAACATATGTAATTTTACTTGAACTGGGCCCTTCCATATCAAGAATGGGAACGTTCCTTTTTACTTAGTGGAAGGTCATTGTAACTTGTAAAACAGGAGTTTTTTTATGAAGCATGGGAAGAAATGTGCTCAACTTCTAGCAAACACTTGGAGAGAGTCTTTGTTATGTTGAAGAAGGGTGATTTACACTCGAAAGCTTGCAATGTTTCTTTTTTTATTTTTAAGGTGGCCTATAAAGGTATCCTGTAACCTATTTTTGCAATTTTGTTATGTTGAGTATCCTTCATATTTTGTATATGTCAAGACTTGCTTTTTGTAGGATCCTACCAAGTCAAAATACTTCTAGCTATATGCCTTCCTCTGGAATCTGATTTCTTTTGTTTTTCTACTCCTAAGAAAGGAAATTAAATGAAGGTTGACTGTTATTGTCCACGAAGCCTAACTTTCACTTCTGAAGCAGTATGTAGGCTTTTGAACTAGACCAAACACTTCATTTTGCACAACAAAAAGCATTAGCAGTAATTCACATATACATATATACCATCCAGTTCCGCACTGGTCAGTTATTCAACACATGCTAAGCCCATAGTTAAGACCACGAGTTGAATGTTAATTAAAATAATAATAATCTTGTTTTTTTTCCTCCTATCTCCAGTGCTTGTTCTGCGATCAATACTGCACACGTGGAAGTCATCATTCAATGTTACAGCCATTAGGTGAGAAACCTGCTTGTGTGCTTTTCAAAGTTGGGTGGTGTAGGGTTCTCCTTTCAATTCAGAAAAAGAGAATGTCCCCCGTATGTTTGATTTACAAAACTCACGCCCTTCATCCAACTAACAGGCAGAATTGGCATACACCAATCACCATTTGATAAACTGAAAAATTCTAATGGGTGTGAGCCAAATATTAGACACACCCGATTCACTCCCTCACCATTCCGTAACTTTAAATGGTATATATTCATGCACATCACAGTTATCATAATTTATTTTATTATCCACATTTATGAAATAGCCTTCTACCCAAATGGCAATATAAAACACTGCACAATGAGAAAACAGATAGAAAAATCAGCGAGAAACAAGAGCCGAGGATAAATCAGAGAACACTGAAGCCTACGAAATGCTTGATTTTCATTTATTTCTATATTTATTTTATTTACATTCCACCTTCTACTAAAAAGTGCAACCTGAGTCAGCTTAGAAAATGAAAACAGATCCAGATAATAACAAGTGTAGATAATAACATGCAAAACAGATAACAGTGGCCAGTTAGAAACAGTTTAAAACACATTCTTTAAAAGAGAGGGAACAAAATCAATACATGGTGGGATAACATAGGTTTCATGGTGCATCCAACACATGTTAAAGAGAGGGGCAATTAATCCAGCCTCTCTAAGAACAGAATTCCATCTCTGAAGCTGCTGTGCAGAAGATCTTATCCTATGCACCTTAATGCAGCCAAAGCTCCACAGGGCCACTGCAGATGATTACATTTGACCCCGCCGAGGCTGGACTAGATTGAGAATTGCAACCATCTTGTCCTCTCCTGCTTTTACTTTTAAAAGTAAGACCTGCTGCAGAGAGGTGGAGGCAGCAGATCTTAGGGAATAAACACCATGATTTGCCTACAAGTTCATGAATTTGTGTGAAATCAGCCCTGAAGTATCTAAAACAGAATAAGAGAAATCTGAGTGGAAACAGCAGGAAGTTGCTGACTACCCTTGTTATTCAGGAACATACAGTGAACATAGGAAGAAATATAGTAAATACTAGCACCTTGGTCTTTCTTCTGCCTGGAAATCTCTTTCTTATCCTTCTTCCTGGAAAGATGATGGAATCTAACTCGTGGCCTAGACAGGAGGTCAAAATGACAAAGAAGCTCATTTGGGAGCAGATATTCTTTAAAAATGGAAAATGAGGTGTCTGTAAATCTAAAGGCATTTAAAAAGCTGCTTAGAAAGTCCTGGGATCATTTCCACCACATCTGGTGACTTAGCCTGGGACTTTTATGCAAAAGGGGAGGAGCCAACAGTCCCAATGGGGTAGATGCGAGGGACCGAGGTCCCTCAAGAAAACATATGACTCTGTTTACTATATAAACCTAAGTTTCTCAACTGTATATTAAAAGTCAACTATTGTGGTAGCTATACAAGTGGTACCTTGTATAAAGGAATTAATTCGTTCCAAATGAAATTATGTTAAGCGAATTTTCCTTTATACAAATTTCCCATAGGAATGCATTGAAAATGGAGTGATCCCATTTTTATGTTGTACAGATTTTCCCCATAGGCAATTACGTTAAGCAAATTTCCCCTATCTCTGGAATTTTTTATGTTGTACAAATTTTATGTTATACAAGCTGTTTGTTATATAAGGGTACACTGTATCTAATTAGCAACGATAATATGTTCAGAATATGTTATTAGATTGTATTTGATTTTTTTTCTTCACCGTAATCAAATGACATTTTTACAATCACACCGCTATTCCTCATAAGTATATCTTTTTTTAAAAAAAAAAATGAAACGGGCACAAAATCATTCTGAAAGGCTGTCACAACTGTTGGCCTCAGAATGACTGATATCCACAGTTGTTTCAACAACATTTAAGTGAATGTTCAAGTTTTTCACAGAACATTTTTGATCACTTCGATTTATGCCTTGAAACAAAGCCAGAGTTTCAAAGATTTTTCCCTTTTTTTCACCCTGCAAACACCAGGGTCTCACAGGCAGCATGACTACTAGCCAAACGTAGTCAGAATTTTTTCTTCTTTAAGTTCTGAACCACATTTCTTTGGACACATGAGATGGGCCAGCATCCTATTGCTCATCCCAACTAGAGGAACACCCACTATCTCAAAGGGATTTACATTAGTGTTGCCGCTTATTCAGCTATTGATTCAATAGCGGGGGCCCCAAAGGCATCAATGGCCCAACCACCTGGTTTGATGCTGAATGCTGGCAAGCCAAACATAAGGTGAGGCAACTGTTCCATCTTGTTCAGTCCCAACTATCTTCTGAGCTATTGGCCTTTTATTTCATGACCAGGAAGATCTCCCAACAATTCCTGGAAGAGAAAAGGCATTCCTTTGCTTTAGATCAATGGTCCAAGCTGCTAGAAGCCATCTTCTCCAAGAATTCCAAGGCCTTTTGGCAACTGGTCTCCCGCTCCTCCCCAAGCAGCCCACCTCCAATTTCCCCCTCCACTTGGACAACTCATTTTACCAAAATCTTTGCTGCTTTTGATGTAGTTTTTTGCAACCCTTTTCTTGACCCCCGACCTCCCACCTTGGCCCCCAGTCTCGAAAGACGAAACACTAGAATTAATAAGCAGCCTGAAACCTGGTAAAGCCCCTGGCCCAGATGGTGTTTTATGCGAGTTCCTAATAAAGAACCCCAACTGGTGGGCAACCCCCCCCCCGGATAACTTATTTACCTTGATCTATCGAACAGGGATTTTACCTGATTCTTGGTTAGCCTCAATCTTAGTTCCAATCTTCAAAAAAGATGACCCCACTTCTCCAACTAACTATAGACCAATCAGTGTGCTCTCCTCAATAGGGAAACTCTATGCAAAGCATTTACTAAAGTGCCTAACAGATTGGGATCAGGAAAAGCTTCTACCAGGCAACGAACAAATTGGCTTCCGTCTGGGATCCTCCCCTCTTGACCATGCTCTCTTACTATCTTTCCTCGCTGAAAAAGACTCTGTCCATTTTAATGGCAAACTCTATGTTGTGTTTATTGATCTGCGGGGTGCTTTTGACTCTATCAATAGAGAGCTCTTATGGAATAAATTAGCCTCTTGGGGTATTGACCCCCATCTGCTTTTCCTAATCCGTAAACTTCATACCTCAAACTCCTGCCAAGTCCGGACTAATTGCAGTGGTACCCTTTCGGACAGGATTCCAATAATGAAAGGTGTTTGCCAGGGCTGCATATTAGCTCCAACTTTATTTAACCTTTTCTTGGCTGATCTGCGCCCTCAGCTATCACTATATGAAAAGTCAGCCCCTTCCCTCAATAATACCCCTGTCCCTTTACTGCTTTATGCCAATGACTCAGTCCTGCTCTCCACTACTAGACCAGGGTTGCGACATCTCATGACAGCATTTCAGTCATACTGTACATCTAATGACTTGCAAATCAACTCAGAGAAAACCAAAATATTGATCTTTTCAAAATCCTGGAAACCAGCACCCTGGAGCATTGACAATAGTCCGATTGAACAAGTTAAGTCCTTTAAATACCTGGGAATAACTTTCCACCAGCGGCTTAACTGGTCTCCCCACAGAAACTTGGCTATATCATCAACAACATCTCATGTAAATGCAGTTGCCCACTTTTATTATAATAGGGGCAATCAGTACATCTCCGCAGCCCAAAAACTCTTACAGGTAAAGACCATAAGCCATTTTCTGTATGGAGTCCCAATCTGGATCAAGGCTGTCACTGAAAAAGTAGACCAGGTGATGGCCTCCTTTCCGAGACACATTCTTGGTGTTCCAAATACAATTAAATTATCAACTATGGCCCTAGAGCTAGGCATTCATTTACTCTCGACTACAGCATGGGTTTTAGCCTTTAAATACTGGCTAAGCCTCCATTACAAGTCTCGTTCTGACTCCTTATTGTCCAATCTCCTGAAAGACCCTTTTACCCCCTTTTGGGATACCTTTTTTGTCACAAAACTCCAAAATATAGGTTTCTCCCTAGATTCCTTTGCTGACATTGACCTTAACAAAGCCCACTCAATCATAAAGTTGAGATTATGGGAAGTAGAAACACAATCACTCACTTCCACCTTAAACCGTGTTTGTTCCCCATGCTATTTCAATTTATCCCCTGTATGGGGTCATGATTTATGTTACCTCTACAAACTAGTAAACCCTATCAAGAGGCATGCATTCATGCTAGCAAGATTTAACATCTTCCCCTCATCAGTCTTGGCTGGAAGATACCAAAGTCTACCCCTTTCATATAGGATCTGTAAACGTTGCCATATAGAACCCGATAAGGTTGCCCACATCCTGTGCCAGTGCCCAGCCTATAGTAAGCTACGTAAATATTTTCTCGGCCAAATATTACTTGAGCTCCCTGGCCCCCCTGAAGGTCATGTGGGCCTCCTTCTTGAGGACACCTCTGAATCAGTCAGCAAAAGTTCAGATCTCTGTAACAAAATGGTAGAAGGAGACTGAAAGCCCCAGTTTCTCTGAGTTATGGAAGAAAAATAAATGTAATTACAGATGATACATTAGATCATTAGGGGCTCAAATGCATTAAAACTGCTACCAATATATGGCCGTTCAGTAATAAACATATTTGTGTTGAAGTAAGGTCTACTGATTTCAATAAGACCTTCATATGAGTAAAGTACTCATGGTGACTCTATACATGGTGACTCTTGTCCCCTGGACAAGACAAAGAAATTAAAGCAAACATACTCAAGGAGACAGATCAGTAGGCATTAGAGATGGACACAAAATGGAAAAAGAAACTTTTTTGTTTCTTTTATTTTGTTTTATGTCTTAATTACTGTAATTTCATTTAGTTTCATTATTAATGAATTTTAAAGTAGTTTTGTATAGAAATGAAACAAAATGAAATGAAACGCCATGTTTCCCTGGGTCCTAGAGGCATCAAAATGTCAGGGAAGCTTCCTCAAGCTCTTCCCTGTAAGCTCCTGAAATTTGTAAAGGTTTGAGGTTCAGCGGACTGAGTTATTAAACTTCAAAGGGGAGAAATCATTTCTAATTGAGCGAGAAGCTGCTAATCGTTTGCACGGGAAAGCAATATAGGGGATAATTTAACCACCAGCTTAACCCTACTAACCCTTAAATTGCTGGCATGTGGCATACACACTGTGGTAGTTAACTACCCAGACCCCCTTTGTAGCTTAATAACTCAGGCACCTGAGTTACAAACCTTTTCAAATTTCAGCAGTTTACAGGGAAGAGTCCAAACTTGCTCCCCAGTGATTTTGGTGCCAATACATAATGATGTACTTGAAAATTAGTATCGCAGCAACCATGTATTGGCACCAAAATTAGTGGGGAGCAAGTTTGGACTCTTCCCTGTAAACCTCTGAAATTTGGAAAGGTTTGGGGTTCAGGAGCCTGACTTATTAAAGTTCAAATGGGGTGCCCCTTGGAAAAATCATTTCTAATTGAGCAAGAAGTTGCTAATCGTTTGCACGGGCGAGTGATTATCGACTTCTCTCTCACTCAATTAGAAATGATTTTTTTCCTAGGGTCACACTTTTTGGAGCTTAATAACTCAGCTCCCTGACCCCCCAAACTTTCCAAATTTTGGGTGCTTACCTAGAATTGCTTCCATGCAGAAACATGGCTGCGATTTGTATTTTCAAATACAGTATACTCAAAAATATGTATTGCAGCCATGATTTGGCATGGAGTTGCCTTCCTCAAGTGATTCCAGGTAAGCACCCAAAATTTGGAGAGGTTTGGGGGTCAGGGACCTGAGTTTTTAATCTCCAAAGAGGATGCCCCTAAGACATATGTTTCTAATGGATTTTGTGTTTGGAAGCTAAGCAGTTGCACTAATCGCTCGCCCGCATCTTAAGTGGCCGCATCTCAAGTTAACAAAGTATTTCGTTACCTACTGAAACAAGTGTTTCATTTTTTGTTTCGTGCCCATCTCTAGTAGGCAAGCTTAAAAGATCTCAAGCATATGTGAATATCTTACTCTTGCTTATAAATAAATGTGTCCCAAAAGGATATAATTATGTTGCTTTCTATGAATGGACTCAGATGTTCCTTTATTGTTTAAAAGAGGAGCAGAACGAGGCCTTTTGTAGAGATGTGATATTAGCCTAGGGAGAAATGCAGGAAAGCATAGGAGGAGAGTAAATCCTTCCAGAGTCCAGGGGAAAGGATGTGTAGAGAGAGAAAGATCCAGCACAGTTAAGAAATCAGTGCCATGCTGTGGAGGAACTGACACCAAGGCTATTCCCTGGGACAAAAAGAAAAGTACAGATTAAGAGTACTGCCTCAGAGAATGTGCAGACAGCAGAGTTCTATTTGGCACCTAGAACATTAGCAGATTTCTTCTTAACAGATATGATTTTGTGAACTAGAGTCCACTCTGTCCGTTGTCTCTGGTGAAGGAAGCCCTCACCTACAATAGCACACACACACACACACACACACACACACACACACACATCCCACCACCACCACCACCACCAGCAGCAGCAGCAACAACAACAACAGCAACAACAACAGCAACAACAACCAGTAGGGTGTTCCTACACCAAAGTTAAAGGGATGCTGGCTGGCACATTAATCTGAAAAATTATGTTCTAGTCCATGATGGTTTATGCTGTAATAAAATTATTCATGGTTGTGATAACACAAGCTGCTGATGAATAATCTATGAGATGTGTCTGTCTTGACTGGTGGGTTGTTGACCAATGGGAGCACTTTTGGGAGGAGCCTGGGGGTTTTTTAAGGCTCAGCCCATCACTGAATTGGTCAGATAGGGGCTTACTGAGAGAAGAGTCAGGGACTGATTGAGAGACAGACAGGGTCTGAGAGAGAGAGAGAGTGAGATGAGATAGGATTTAGAAACTTCTGAGAGAACATTTAACCGTCAAGTGTCTACAAACTTAAGAACAGGATGTGCAAATGATGAACTTCATCTATAACCTAACCTTAGAATATTTCAGCTATATTCTTCCTTTTGTTTGTACCTGAACAAGATACCCTTTATGCTTCCTTTATGCTTTTAATTCTACTTTGTAACAAATAAACTTATCTTTATTCAATTTAAATCACTCTGAAAGCATTAATTTACTAGAGAAGCTAGTTGGTGGCAACGGAAGTGTGAATTAAGGACGGTGCTTGTCAATAGCCTGTGAAAGGGCCAGGGGCAAAGCACGGCAATGTCACAGTTAGTACCAGAAAATGTCAAGTCCCAAAAGTGTTCTCTCTGCAAAATGATTGACAATTGCTTACAGTGAAATAAAACTGACCTCTCAATTGCTTTTTTGGTTCAAATAGGAATGTTAGAAATAAACTTTAATCTATGATCAACCTTGATTTTTTTTTTAAAGAGAGAGTAAGAGAATGTAAATCAGAGAAAGAGAGAGAAAACAGATTAGAAAAAAGCAACTTGCATCATGCATTCCTGAAACATAATCTTCTGAGAGAACAATGTATATTTTAAACTGACTAATTGGCATATTTCAAGAGAGAAGAGCAATTAGAGTCACAACGTCCAGGTAACAGAGTGGAAATGTTACTTAATATAATTTGTAATTGTTCACACACTGTGTGCTCTGTATTCCTACTAGATTATTGTATACACATTTAGTAGTGATTTTCATGCCACACGGTCATTATAGTCTTTTCCGCAGTGTAATGTATATGTTTATATATGTTCAGATTGTTGTACGATTGTAGCAGCCACAGTGCTGATTAAACACTACCAGGAAAAATTCTGTTTTGATTATATTTCCCCCTTCAGAACTCAAATCCACGTCTTCCATCTGTTTAGGAAACAGCAACCACAAACTGTCTCATTAGTGTACCATAACCAGAGAATATAATAATAATAATAATAATAATAATAATAATAATAATAATAATAATAATAATAATAATAATAATAATAATAATAATAATAATAA
>JAHTLZ010000122.1:30146862-30158032 GCA_023846285.1 Phrynocephalus versicolor | reverse complement strand
AATAATAATAATAATAATAATAATAATAATAATAATAATAATAATAAATAAACTTTATTTCTAAGAAGACCTTAATTTCTGAATTCTGATAATATTTTTACCAAACAATCAAGGTATTGGTGTTGCTGTTTTTAACATCTCCTTATAGACGTTCTTCCTTTTGTAGAACTAGGAAAAGTATAATTGCAATCATCATAAACTGAAACCTACAGCATTTCTATAATCATTGTAGTACAGGAGATAATACTTCCATAAGACTGTGTTATCCAAGTTGCCAGCAGTTCCAAATTTCCCTGCATTTTAATGGGGAAGAAAGAATGACCAGCTTACTTTCAGGAGTCCTTCTCCTTTAAGCCTGTTAAGGGTTTATCGCAACATTCAGAATATGGACCAGACATCCTGAATGTTGTCAAATGTCTTGTGGTACTTCATACATGAAAATATCAGGGCAGAAAAGTATTTGTCATACTCACAAAAGCAACCAGTTGAACAGCTTGGCTTAAATAAGAGCAATTTATGGGTTAGGGTAATCTCCAGGCTTAAAACCGGGGTACTTCAAGGGCCAGATGCATGGGAGTGGTATCAGGAGACAGATATCTAGTCGCATGCGCTCCCAAACGCATCTGGTGGGGCCGCTGTGAGATACAGGAAGCTGGACTAGATGGGCCTTTGGCCTGATCCAGCATGGCTCTTCTTATGTTATGTTCTTATTATGTTAACTTTGGGAAAAAATTCTTTCAATGAGGGGGCTCAAGGAGGATTACAAATGGGATGTCAAAGCAAGGGGAGAGATTGTAGGAAAAGGAGGAAGCAAGAAGAAATCAAGGAAGATACAAGGGAGGTTGAAGAACAGGTGGTGCAGGTTACTTTCCCTATAGAATTCGGGGAAAGGGTTCCTAACAAGAGATAACCATGGGACCGTGTAAAGAAGTGTGGACTCCAAAGAGTGGGAAGCTGCAGCCTTCCGGTGGTTATGGAACTCCAACTGCCATTGGTCTTGGCCAGGATGGTCAGGGATGGCTTGGTTTCTGCTTCAGCAGCATCTGGAGGGCAACCATTTCCCCATTCCTTGAGTACACTAGAGCAGTGGTTCTCAACCTGCGGGTCTCCAGATGTTCCAGAACTGCAACTCCCAGAAATCCTGGCCAGCAAAGTGTAATTTTATTTTTATAAATAAAAAGGAACACAAACTCTGGCAAAAGAAATGTAAGAAGATGATAAGAGAGGCAAAGAAGGATTTTGAGGAACGCATGGCTAGCAATATA
This sequence comes from Phrynocephalus versicolor, assembly GCA_023846285.1. Lineage (NCBI taxonomy): Eukaryota > Metazoa > Chordata > Lepidosauria > Squamata > Agamidae > Phrynocephalus > Phrynocephalus versicolor. Next base: position 30,156,767 of record JAHTLZ010000122.1, on the reverse strand, counting down.
AAGGGTAATAATAAAAGCTTCTTTAAATATGTTAGAAGTAGAAAACCTGCCAGAGAACCAGTTGGCCCTCTGGATGGTGAAGGAGGAAAAGGGGAGGTAAAGGAGGACTTGGAAATTGCAGATAAATTAAATGAGTTCTTTGCGTCTGTCTTCACAACAGAAGACCTTGGGCAGATTCTACTGCCTGAATGGCCCCTCTTGACTAAAGAATTAAATCAAATACAGGTTAAAAGAGAGGAAGTTTTAGGACTAATTGATAAATTGAAGATTAATAAGTCACCGGGCCCAGATGGCATCCACCCAAGGGTTATTAGGGAACTGAGAAATGAAATTGCAGATCTCTTAACGGTAATATGCAACTTGTCTCTTAAAACGGCCACAGTGCCGGAGGACTGGAGGATAGCGGACGTCACACCAATTTTTAAAAAAGGAAGGAGGGGGGACCCGGAAAACTACAGGCCGGTTAGCCTTACATCTGTCCCAGGGAAAATGGTGGAAAGCCTCATCCAAGAGAAAATCTTAAAACACATAGAAGAACAAACCTTGCTGAGAGAAAATCAGCATGGCTTCTGCAAGGGTAAGTCTTGTCTGACAAATCTTTTAGAATTCTTTGAAAAGGTCAACAGGCACGTGGATTTGGGTGAACCGGTTGATATAGTCTATCTGGATTTTCAAAAGGCTTTTGACACAGTCCCTCACCAAAGGCTGCTGAAACAATTGCACAGTCAGGGTATAAGAGGGCAGGCCCTCTTATGGATTGAGAACTGGTGGAGATCCAGGAATCAAGGGATCTGTTCTGGGACCGGTGCTTTTCAATCTGTTCATAAATGACCTGGAGAGAGGGATAAACAGTGAGGTGGCCAAGTTTGCAGATGACACAAAACTTTTCCGTGTGGTATTATTTTGTATGTCTCAATCATATCCCCTTCAGGTGCCTTTTTTCCAGACTAAAGAGCCCCAAATGTTTTAGCCTTTCCTCATAAGGGAGGTGCCCCAGCCCAGTAATCATTTTAGTCGCTCTCTTCTGCACCTTTTCCAGTTCCACTATGTCTTTCTTGAGATGCGGTGACCAGAATTGTACACAATACTCCACAATACTGTCACGGATAACTCAGAGCCCATGAGTTGATAGATAAAGTGTTGATTTTTTTCCCCAATATGCATTACTTTACATTTGGCAACATTAAAACACATTTGCTATTTCATAGCCCATTCCCCCAGTTTGGAGAGATCCTTCTGGAGCTCTTCACAATCTTCTCTGGTTTTTACCACGCGGAAAAGTTTTGTGTCATCTGCAAACTTGGCCACCTCACTGCTTATCCCTGTTTCCAGGTCATTTATGAACAGATTGAAGAGCATCGGTCCCAGGACAGATCCCTGGGGCACACCGCTTTTCACCTCACTCCATTGTAAAAATTTCCCATTGACACCTACTCTTTGTTTCCTGGATCTCAACCAGTTCTCAATCCATAAGAGGACCTGCCCTCTTATCCCCTGACTGTGTAATTTTCTCAGCAGCCTTTGGTGAGGGACTGTGTCCCTCACTTTTGCCGAATCGCATTGGAAATGTGATATAATCAATTAGCTTGTAATCCGGATTTTTGTGTGATATTAAATTATATCCCCACTGTATAGGGTCTAATTAAGGGCCAGAGAAACTGGATTTTGAGAGCGCTCATGGTGGTAAAAAGACTTATATAAAAGACCTGGAAGGATAACCATCCTCCACCCTTCACACAATGGTCAGAAGATCTGCGACAACTAGCCTCCTTTGAACGAATATCACATAGAAAGCAACTACAAGAGGATATCTATATATATGGAAGCCCTTTATCGACTTGTTATAAACATATAAGGCAATTTATAATGGGTTTATTGTTCTATTGACCTTTGCTGTTTTTTGTTTGTTTTTGTTTCTTTAAATCTTTTTCTTTAGTGTAAATTATGTTCATAGTATTTTAAATTCTCAAAAAATCAAAAGTAAAAAGTAAAAAAAAAGTCAATTAGCCATACACTTGCTTGATTCTCCCATTAAAACCTACTCTTTTAAAAACAAACAAACCCTAACTGATTCAGAATTGTTAAAGATTTCTGAAACACCGTGATTCACAGGAGGGGGGGGGAATGCAATGGTATCTTTAGTGTTCCTTAGGAACTCCCAGTCGCTGGTCTCTCACAATTAACAACACAATCCATCATCATGCCCCTGTGATTTTCAAACATGTCTACTTCATGAGACTTCGGTAATCCTCTTTGGGTTCTAATAAGTCTGCGATTAGCCAAGCAATCGCACAGTGGCGAGTACAAAAGATTTGGCTGGGGAATGCATTGTTTAAGGAGCAGCAATGAGCACTCTTTTAAATTCTGATATTTGGCTTAGCCACTGAAATCTTTTATTGAGCTCCAGCTGCAAAGTACTACCTGCTAAAGTCATTGTTCTTTCATTATACAATTTCCTCAAAGCACATCTGTTTGGCTCCACTACCTGTCCTTCCTTCCCTCTCAAGAAGTCACTCTCTAGTTTTCCAAGGGTCAGGCTGGGGTTCCATCATAATTTAACACCGCCAAGAGAGGAGAAGATAAAAACGATGAGGATGGAGAAGGGAAAGGCATGCCTTGGAACAATACACTCAAAGCCAAATACGTTGATGTATTGTGAACGTTCTCTTTTAAGATGCGTGGTTTTCTTTTTCTTTTTTCTTTTCTTTTCTTTTCTTCTTTTTTTTTTGGAAAATGCAGGTACAGACATGTGCATGCATGCATGACACACACAAATAATCTGAACACATTTACAAAGAATAATTTAGAGCAGCATCTTCAAGATTTTAATTTCAAAAGCTAGAGTGGCTCAGACTGAAACAAGAACTTTGGGCCTGGTCACACAGCCCAAAAACCTAGGATTGGACCAATGTTAAAATCCATCCTGGATCTCACGTTTACACAACGAATTCCAAAGTGCATATTTATTTCCTTCTGACTTGTTTCATTTTCACAGGAAGTTCGTTCAAATAAAGTGCCACTAGAGGGACATTTATTTTAGCAATCTGTTTTCTTAATCAACTTAAGCCTGTTGTGAACCTTACTGGCAGTTTTAAATGGGAGCATTTGCATTGCTCAGTAGGAACACAGGACTAAAAAACCATGTGACTTGAGTTGGCTAAAATTAAAATGCTACATATTGTTGGGTGTTTTGTTTGTTTGTTTTGTTTTGAGAAATGTAGACAGGGTCATAGTTGTGGCAGTCAGCAGTTTTGCACCAGTATTTTGCACTCAAAGGCAGAGATACTGTATGTGTTTAAGCATGAGCGTGATCTAGCTCTGTGTGAACATAGGATGTGTGTAATTGTTCTTAATTATGTGCCATCAGGTCAGTTCCAATGGATTGAACTATCTGAACTTTACACGAGTTTTTAGCTGCAGTAATTAACTGGATGAAGATTAACAAAATGAAACTAAGCCCAGACAAGACAGGGGTGCTTCTGCTCAGTCGAAAGGGAGAATAAGAGATAGGGATACAACCTGTACCGGATGGGGTCACCTCCAATTGAAAAATCAGGTACGTAGCTTGGGGGTGCTCTTGGACTCATCCTTGAGCTTGGATATCCAGGTCACATTGGTGGCCTGGAGCGCATTTGCACAATTAAGGCTAGTACACAAGTTACACCCATTTCTTGAGAAACCAGCTTTGGCCACAGTGACACATGCCGTAGTGACGGCCTGGCTAGACTACTGTAATGCACTCTATGTGGGGCTACCGACAAAAAGTCTCAAGAAACTTCAACGGGTTCAAAATGCAGCAGCCAGATTGCTGACTCGGGCAGGATACAGTGATCACATTACACCCCTATTAAAGCAGCTCCACTGGCTGCCAGTCAGCTATCAGGCACAATTCAAGGTGATGACCTGGACCTACAAAGCACTATACTACCTGGGTTCATCCTACCTCAAAGATCGAATCTCACAGTATGAACTGGCTCAGGTGTTAAGGTCATCAGGAGAGGCCTTTCTCTCCATCCTGCCACCCTCACAGGTATGTCACATAGGAACACATGAAAGGGCTTTCTTTGCTGTGGCACCCAGACTCTGGAACTCCCTTCCACTAGAGGCCAGGACTGCCCCATCTCTGATGTTTTTCCAGAAACAGGCAAAGACCTTTCTCTTCAGGCAAGCTTTCCCTGAATGTGTCTTTCATATGAATCTATTGGATTACATCGACTTTGCGTTTATAACCACTTATAACCTTGTGTGATTGCATTGACAGCTTTCAATTTTAGTTTCCATCACTCATGACTTTACATGGAATTTTACTCTCCTTTTAACTGATAGTGTTCTCATGTAGCTTTAACGTAATGTTGCCTATTAATGCTGTATGATTTCCATCAATTCCCTGTTCTCAATACTGGAACATGTCTTAATTGTACTGGACTGTATTATCCCTCATTGCTGTAAGCAGCCTTGAGTTCTTTTCCGAGGAGAAAGATGTGGTAAAAATATTCTAAAATAAATAAATAAATAAATAAATTGCCTTGGTTAGGCCTATTTCTGATCACTAATTTTTGCCACCCAACAGGTAGCTCATCTCACTGTATGCCTATCCAAAGAATAAAAGTGGTACAGTGGTACCTTGTATAAAGGAATTAATTCATTTCAAATGAAATTATGTTAAGCAAATTTTCCTTTATACAAATTCCCATAGGAATGCATTGAAAACGGAATGATTCCATTTTTATGTTGTACGGATTTTCCCCATAGGCGATTATGTTAAGTAAATTTCCCCTATCTCTGGAATTTTTTATGTTGTACAAATTTTATGTTATACAAGCTGTTTGTTATACAAGGGTCCACTGTATTTCAGTCAGTCTATTCAGCTTTTAAAAGAGAACCTAATATGATCTGCTGACCAGAAAGTTTACAAAACTATATAAATACAAGATTGACAATCTGATAGGAGCAGCTTTCTTACATGTATAGGTGATGTGGAACCCATACAGTGAATCCAGTTCAAACAGCAGTGAAAGAGAATCATGTATTTTTTATTGGTATCCAAGAAACAGGTAGTTACTTTTATGATCCAAGAGGCAACTTGTCCAAGCTTTTGTTTCATGTTACTAATACAGGGAATAGCTGCCTACAACGAGACCGGAGACATCATTCATTCATTCATTCATTCATTCATTCATTCATATATTCACTCACATATTTCCATTGAACTGAAAAACTGTGACACACCCTGAGTCATACAAACAAGGCAGGATACACATTTTAAAAAAAACAACCAAAAATGAGACTTTTTTCTGCCAAACATGAGTCCAGTATGTTTTTTAAAACGTTATAAATTGCTTAAAATGGTCTTTGTAATGGAAATGGTGAAATACTTTACTATGTCAGTGGTGGCAGGCGCCAGTATAATTACAGCCTTCTCAAGACATAACTTATTACAGGCTCCACAGCAGAGGCCAGCACTTTGTATTTTAATTCAGAAACCTGGATTTTGTTTGTTATAATTGACTATTACCCTGCCCTTTCTACTGGGACGGTCTTGTAAAAAAGAAACTCTTACCTTAAGTGGTCATTCCGGCTTAAACATTTCAAGCAAATTAAGTATTTCGAACGCACCACAGAGCTCATAATCAGATGTCTTTTTCAGGTATATAATTTGCCCAATATTTCCCGTGCTGGAATGTCACATTACAGTATTCTGCTCATTATGTCGCTAAAAGATAATAACATAATCCTTAAGCCTTTAAAGCAGGCATGTCCAAACTTCGGCCCTCCTGATGTTTTGGACCACAGCTCCCAGAATTCTAAGCTTAGCCTGCCAATGGCAAAGGACTGTGGGAGTTGCAGTCCCAAACATCTGGAGGGCTGAAGTTTGGACATGCCTGCTTTAAAGTCTTGTTGAGAGTACAAGGTTAAGCTCAGAACCTGAAGCCATGTCAGAAAGTCCCCCCTCCCGCTCCGCCGTTGCTTTGCTGCATACAGGGGCCTGGCCTTACCATCATTGTTCAGTGCCATCAAGTCTCTTCCAACTTATGGTGACCCTAAGAAGGTTTTCCAAATATATGAGATGTTATAGGAATTGTTTGCCATTGCCACCCCTTGGCAAAGATCCATTGCCAAGTGGGGAGTTAAACTCAGGTCTTCTAAGGCTAAGTCAACCCACTCTCCCTATTATACCACCCCTGCTTTTGGATGTTTGGCCTTACTCCTTGAAGCCATATCATGAGAGACTAAGGAAAGGAATTTACAAAGTATTGGCCTCCATACCTGCATAGAAAAGTGGGTATATTTTGTCCGGGGGCACAGCAAAGACATTTGGAAATACGGTATGTCCTGCTTCAGTAGTTCCCAACCTTGGGCAACCCAGGTGTTCTGGGACTGTAATTCCCAGCATTCCCAGGCAGCACAGCGAGTGGCGAATACTTGGAGTTCCGGACCAAGGACAACTAGGTTCCTGAGGATTGGAGACACAGTCCTGCTTGACAGAGGGCAGCAGTCTCTTTGGAAAGTATAATTCGGCATAGGAAACCAGGGCCTTTCCTTTGCCCTTCAAAAGAGGACACGTGGACAACAGACTAAGTATGAGTTATACCGTTATCTTATTGCTGCTAAGCAGGATCAGGCTTGGCTAGGATCTGGGTGAGAGACCACCTGAAAAGTCCACATGCACTATCATATGTTGAGATTTTCATGCACCATGAAAATAGATGTAGGGAGATTATTTTAGTTTTAAACATGACATATGATAACAATTTCTCAGTTTGCATCTATACCTATAATTTTGTTGTGCAAGCTATATGCAAATCTGCCGCCTATTTGGAGATGTGTTTCCTCTTTTTTCTGGTAAAGCATGGCTGGCGTCGTTCAAAATTTCTGTTACTCAGGGTCCCTAAGTCCATTTAGTTTTCACTCACTCTGTATCAGAAAATCTAACCTTGTAAATGCAGAGATACAGAAATAACTTGGACAAACCTAAGAGAAACAGATCTGTCTGCCCCCATCCAGTACAGCCTTCCTACCGAAAATTAATCATCAGAAAAGCTCAAAAGATAAAAATTAATGATCTGTCAAATACATATTTGCTGGTATGTTTTAATATAGTTTTCAAACCTATTTAGGAACAGTATTAGTCAATGTTCTTAGGAGCAACTTTTGCAAGATAAGCACGCTTGAGTCAAGAAACCTAAAAGTGTGTTTTTCCTTGCTTTTGGTAATGAATTTATGCATGCACTTTCTTAATGATGATTATGTTCAGTGTGCGGTATTCAGAAACATGTCTTGCACTTGGATTCAATGAAAATCCTCGAAAGTTGACATGAAACAAGGGGTTAGGAGGAGGGCAGTACACACACAATGGAGACCATTGGCTATATGGCATGGAATGCTGCCACCTGTTGGTTTTATAGATTGTTTGCAGTCTAGGATTCCTGCACAGCTCCCTGGATCGCTCAGTGGTTTAGGTATCTGGCGACAGAGCTGCAGTGGGGAGTTTGATTCCCCACTGCATCTCCTGCGAATAAAGCCAGCCTGGGTGGCCTTGGGCAAACTGAATAGTCCCACAGTATCCCCAGAAGGAGAGAACAGTAAGCTATTAAACTACTATTAAAAACATGGTTATTTAAGCAGGCATTCCCTCAAATATAATGCAATTTCAGTGTTCACCCATTAAATCTTGATTTTTAACTGATTAGCCTTCCAATAATAAATAATACATTGTTTTATGTCACTTTATTTTTATTTTTATTTTTATTTTTATTGTGTTACTATTTTATGCTTTTATTGTATGAATTGTTTGAATTTGTTAATTGTTGTAAACCGCCCAGAGTGACCTCACTGCCAGATGGGCAATATAAAAAATCCAATAAATAAATAAATAAATAAATAAATAAATAAATAAATAAATAAATAAGCCACTTCTGAATGTTCTCTACCTGGAAAACTCTGAAAAGGGGCCACCAAAATTCAGAATGCACTTGGCAATACATTATGACATGAATTAGGAACCTTACACCAGAAGAATGTTTTCTTTCAAAGCCCTCATCCAAGAGAGATCTACACCTACCGAGGCTGATCACTCAGAAGGAAATGCCACATGGCTAGTAGTTATAAAGCTGGAGCTTTGCACTTCTCAATGTCAGTCAGCTGAAGTGTTTCTAAGCTTGTTACATTGGGTCCCACACTGTTTATATTCCACAGATAATGATTAGTGAGGTTCTTTGCTCCTTCCCATTACTACTCAACAAGAGAAGGTAACTTAAGCTAATTGCCCCAAATCTTATCTTCAAGTATGAGAGGAAGTTCTTTTTCACCTTTCCTCTTTAAAGGATTTATAATCAAACTCTATTCATACAATAAAAATACAAAATCTACTTAGACAGCTCCATTTAGTGAGGTAGCCATTTCCTTACAGTGAACCTCTTCTAACTCCAAGAATCATATTTAAAAAGTAACGATTCTTTACACTTAAGAAGTCTCTCTTTAAGCAAAGTATTAGAACTCCTCAAGAGCAGAACGAAGGAGTTCTTATCGATTGCCATCCAAAACCTCTTTCTAGATCTTCTTCAGTTTACAACAGCCGCATCAACACAGGTACAATCTTCTTGAACTTTTCTAAATTTTCAGACATTTTTTTGGATACCCCAGAATATTAAGATCGGTTGTGACCAGGATGATACACTATTGACATATCATTTTAATTCAGCTTTTCTTTTCTTTTCTGTTTTTTGTAAGGTGAAACTATTGTATCTCAGCCTAGGCTGACTAATGATTTCTCTTAGGAATATATAATCATAATAATCGTGTGCCATCAAGTCAATTCACAACTTATGGTGACTACTTTTACGTGATTTTCCTGGTAGAGAATACTCAGAAGGGATTTACTGTCCTGTTCTTCTGAACAGAATTTGTCAAGTAATGTAACTTTTAACAAAATGTATGGAATATAATATTTAACATATTCAAAATGGTTTATGTGTGTAAATGCATAGTCATTTGTCAAGACACAGGTGAATAGTATAATCACATGAAAAGGTCAGAAAAGTTATACCCAGGTGCCATGGATAACTGCTTAACATTGTCTGCCTATGCCTACTCGTGTGATTGGTTTATGTGATGTCTGCCATATATTTAAAAGGCAGGATTGTAACCCATTTTACTTTGGGACTGCTTTTTGGTGAGATTAGCATTTTACCCACTACTCTGTAATATTTATGCTGTGTGTTTTATCTCCTTGTATGTTTTATCTCCTGTGTATGTTTTGGTAATACACGTTTTATGCTAAAGTTATATATGTCTCCCAGCTTCAAATCTTTAGCAATTATATTTCCATGCCAATGCATAACTCTGTTAATCTCGGAAACATTTAAAACCCAACTATACTTCTTAACAGAATTTATTGTCATTGTATAAAATATACAATGAGATTAAAATACAATGAGATTAAAAAGTGACATCCAGTCAGTTCATTCACAGAGCCCAGTATAAAAATCCAGGACATAAAATCTACCATTTAAGAACAATCATCCATACACATACTCCTACATGCATACGCAGAACATCACTTGTACACATTTTAAAATCTCATAAAACCCAACGTAACTCACACACACAGCCCTACACTTTCTCACCTGACAGCATTCATACCCAATACATAAAAACTACACTTTAAAAAACAACAACCATACACACTCCCCCATACAATATACATGTTACACATTCGACACTGATATTACCCGTCAACTTAATTTTTAACAGAATTTAGCATGGTTACTGCTATTGGGTAAAAGCTGTTTCTGAATATTTTTGTCCTTGTTCTAATAGATCTATCCTTTCTGCATGATGTCAGCAGTACAAACAGAGAGTGTCCAGGATGGGAAATGCCTCCTATAACCCTGCAACTGTGCCTC
>JAHTLZ010000122.1:30132989-30145862 GCA_023846285.1 Phrynocephalus versicolor | reverse complement strand
CCACAAGGTCTACGCATCACCAACAGCAATAATAGTTTGGCATTTCATTTCATTCTGGTCAAATGTGTTTCCCTGAAGTATCCCAAAATGAATCATGAAGCAGGTGAATTTGTGAGGGTTTTTTGTTGTTGCTGCTGTGTTTTTTGTTTTGTTTTGTTTTTCTTTGTGGTTTGTTTCCTACCCTTTCTTCTCTTGTATGACTCTTTAATGAACATAAGAACATAAGAACATAAGAAGAACCATGTTGGATCAGGCCAAAGGCCCATCTCACAGTGGCCCCACCAAATGTGTTTGGGAGCGCACGAGACTAGATATCTGTCTCCTGATACCACCCCCCTGCATCTGGCCCGGTTTTAAGCCTGGAGATTACACATCTCCACCATGGTTTGTAACCATGGTTTTAAGGTGCACAAAACCCCTTGTCATGTTCTTCGGGGTTGTGAGTATTTCCGTATCCAATTACAATTCATGTGGCTAAAATAGTTTGCATGATGCTGTTGGATGAATAGACGGTTATCATGCAGGAGTCAAGGGGACCAGTTTTGCTGCAAGCACCTTAAAGAAAAGCCACGCAGGTGTCTGTACAGCACAGTGCATGTTCTCTCTTGCTTCGGTGCAGCTGGTCAGTGGGCCACCTGCTGAACTCTAAACCTACAACAGAGACCAAGACCAGGCGAGAGCACTTGAAATGAGGTGGAAGGTCTGTTTTGATGCAGGTGTTGCTGTTTCCCTGAAGACAGCACTTGAGGTTAATGGCCTGTGTGGAGATCCCAGGCACTATCTGGTTACTCTCTTTTCTCTTTGAAAGCCGGTGCTGAAACCACTGAAATGGAGAAGGCTACCCGCCTGGTTGTTTTGTGGGAGAGCAAAAGCCATGGGAGGGGAGGAAGGACGTCTGACAGGAGCAGAGAGACTGTCACATATCTAGCAGAAAAACAAACAAACAAAAGTTGCTGATCTACCTATTGCAGTGATGGTGAACCTTTTAGAGACCGAGTGCCCAAACTGCAATCCAAAACCCACTAATTTTTTCCAAAGTGCCAATATAGCAATTTAACCTGTATACAGGTGGCTATGAAGAGGCGATGTCGGGTGCCCAGAGAAAGGGCTCTGAGTGCCACCTTTGGCACCCGTGCCATAGGTTCACCAACACTGACCTAGTGGGACATTTTTTAAAAAATTCTCCCCCCAAAAAACTTTCTTCCCCACCCCCTAGTGGAGAGCATGTGTTTTTGCATTAACCTCCTACTTCTAATCCATCTCTGGACAATCAGAAGTTCTGTGCTTCATAGAGCCAATAGAGAGATGATGGTTGTAAGCCAGAGGGAGGTGCCCATACCATGCAGCTCTTTGCTTGAATTGGCCTGTAAAGTCCAGCCCCTTTGGACCATGCTGCTACTCTGTGCCTTCCAAGAAGAAGCCTGGCCTCCATCTTGCCATGTGAACTTTTAAGAACTCTCTCCTGGCAAATTACATCCCTTGCCATGTTTGGACTTTTATACCTGCTTTGAAAAAGAGGGCTTGAGCTCTCAAAAGCTCAGCAACTTTTTTTGTTTTTCTACTAGCAGCCTACGAAGGTATCACCCATAGTCTAGTTTGATTTTGTTTTAATGGCTGCACGGCTCCAAAGCTCTTTTTATCACATACTTGGAGATTTGTGGCATGGTCCATAAAGGTCTGGTTAAATCTGTAACAAAATGAAGTAGGATCACCCTATGCCCCCCTGTTTAGTGGAGGGGGACTACAGTTCCATGTCATTGGACCCCGTGGGAGCCCCAGACTCATTTTCAGAGTGGCAGGAGAGTTGTCAGGTTCTTCTGGCTCAGGAAATGGGTTTCAGTAATAAGACACGCAAACCTTATTTTTGTGTGTACTAAAGCAACACAGAACAGTGATTTTTCAGTCAGGTCCTTTGCTCCAGCCTGCCCTAAATGGCTTTCCCATGCATGTTGGGAAGGAAAAGTTCCTTCTGTCATCGTGAATTAAAAGTTCTTTCAGTCATCGTGAACTGGTCTTGATTCTACTCCTGTCTTGAGCCACCTGTCACCCACAGATGCCATTATGAAAATGGTAAGCACAGTCCTATTGAGAAAGAGGTTGCCAGCACTAGAGATGGCAGCCGGCCCCATTATCCAGTGTGGACGGTAACTTCCATGCAGGCTGCACAACACCTTCTAACATCAGACTGTCGTTTGCCTGAAATGAAGCATTTAAGCACATCATTTTAATTTGCACCAGAGCACAGCACACTACGGTCACAGAGAAATAAATGTCCATAAGATGTTACTGCAAGAGGTCATAACTAATGGAAGTAGAGATGGGCACGAATAAAAAAAATGGTGTTTCATTTGTTTGTCATTTAGGGGGTCCATTTCGGTTCATTTCCGTTTTTCGTGAATTTTTGCAAAAAAAATCATTTTCATTTTCGTTCATTTTGTTACCATTTCGTTACCATTTATTTCAATTTTTGTGAATTTTTTTAGCATTTAAAACAGTTCAATGTATTGCCGTAATGAAAACGAAACGGACGACAAAATTTCTGGTGTTTCTGTTCGTTTCGTTTCATTTTAGAGACAAAATTCGTTTGTCATTTCATTACGTAACGAAATGAAAAAACAAAAACGGAAACGGAAAATTGTTTGTTTCATGCCCATCTCTAAATGGAAGCCATGATCAGAGACAAGCCAGGGAGTTATTATGTAGTTGAGCCAAACAGTTAAATAAAGCACGATGAATCACTGAAAGCACTATAATCAGCCCTACTAACCTCCATTGTTGCTTCACCAGAAAGACCAAAAAGGCAGCAGCCCAGAGAAGATTTCCTGCCAAATCTGATCTAAGGATCCACTTAGTCAATTTGCAAAGAGACGCTGCACTCCTTGAAAGGAACAAAGGGGATTTGTTCCAAAAAATATCCTCGGGGTTTGTTTGTTTTATTCTGAAGCAGACAGTTTAGTATCACTTCCTTCCACAAATGAGCGTGTCCAAAGTATAAATGAATGGCCTTGAACGCTGAAGTGCGTAAAAAAAAATGAAAGGCAGGATTGAACAGCTGATCCCTAGCAGGTTAATGGAACTGTTCCCTGCCTCCATAGTCATAATCCACAAGCAAGGCCCTACAGCAGAGGAGCAACAAACAATGGTACCTCTTACAACAAATTTAATTTGTTTTACGGGTCAATTTGTTGTAAGACAATGTTGTCTTACGAAATGTGGTTTTCCATAGGGATGCATTGAAAATGGATTGATCTATTCCGGAAGCTTTGTTGGGTCACTTTGTTTTACAAAAAGTTTGTCTTACGAAACACAGTTTCACATAGGAATGCATTGGGAATGGATTGATCCATTCCAGATGCAAGAATGAAGACAAAATAACTGGGGGTTTTTCCCCTGGGTACATGCAGAAATTTTTTTGTCTTGCAAAGCATCCCATAGGGATTTTTTTGTCATACAAAGCATGCCTATTTCCAAGTTGTTGTTGTTGTTGTTGTTGTATTACAAGCCATTTGTCTTAAGAGGTACCACTATATTGTTGGGCTACAGTTCCCATCAGGCCTAACCAATACAGGACATGGAAACCAATTTGAGAGTTGCAGTCCAAGAATCCAAGAACCATAGACTTCAAAGGGGCTTGTAAGGCCATTGGCTCCAAACCACTGCTCAATGAAGGGATCCAAATGGAACAATGTCGGACAGATGGTTGTCTAACTCTCTCTGGAATGGCTCCAGTATTGGAGCGCTCACCATCTCCTATGGTAATTGGTTCCATGGCCATACTGCTCTAACAGTTAAGAAGTTTTCCCTGATATTCAACTGAAATCTGACTTCCTGTAACTTCAGCTTCTTGCACTCTGAGATGATTGAGGACAATTCTTGCCCCTTTTCTATATATCACTGTTTTAAGGATTTGAAAAAAGGTTATCATATCTGCTCTCAGTTTTCTTTTTTAAAGGCTAAACATACCCACTGTTTCAATCTTTCCTCACATGGATTTGTTTCCATTCCCCTGATCATCCTTGTTGTCCTCCACCAGTTTGCCGGCATCCATCTTAAAGCGTAGTGCCCATAACGTAACATGGTGCCCATGATGAGGCCTGTGTGTGTTGTGTCATTACAGTCGTTACTGACCCTTTGTGACCCCATGCACATGGAGTTTTCTTGGCAGGAATACTGGAGCAGTTTGCCAGTTCCTACTCCAGGCGCCTACAGCACCTGGTATTCCCTGGTAGTCTCCCATCCAAGTACTAACCAGGGCCAACCCTGCTTAGCTTCCAAAATCAGGCGAGATCAGATGTGCTTAGGGCATCTAAGCGGGCAATGATAAGACCTAAGCAGTGCCAAATAGAGGGCAATTATTACTTCACAGGACTTCAAGACTATAATTCTGTTAATGCACCCTCAAATACCAGTTGTCTTTTTTTTCCCAGCCATATCACACTGTTGGCTCATATTTAGCTTATGATATACAATAATTCCAATTCCTTCTTGCTTGTAGTATTATGTAGCCATGTATGCCGGATAGTGTAAGAGTGTGTTTGGGTTTGTTTGTTTGTTTCTCCTCAGGTGTAGAACTTTTCACTTATCCCTATTAAATTTCATTCCAGACACATCTGGAGACCAGCAGTTTGCACATTCCCACTCTATCTCATGCATTACTAAAATTAGAGAACTAGAACATGAGTCATGCTGGGTCAGGCCTAATCTAGTTAGGGATGCTGCTGCTACAATGGCTTAATCACAGTTCTACCTGCCCCATGTTGGGCTGGTGTCTGCCACACATTGCCTTCTAGCACCCAACCAGTCCAGATGACCAGAGAGGGCCATCTGGGAATAGGCAGGGTACAGGTTGTCCATTTGACTCTCTGATCTCAATTTCCTCCTGCATCAATTGTTATGTTGATATTCCCAGGGTTCTCGTATCAGTTTCATTATCCAAAATTTCAGAGAGAGGATGAGTTTCCACTACAGTGTAGGATATTTGGTAGCACCCTGTTGTAAACATTGTCCCTACAGTTCAGCCATGGGCCACAAACAATATTGTTTTGTTTTGTTTTGTTTTGTTTTACCATTGGAGTACTTTTTTGTCTCAACATATATCACATATTCGGACCAAAACAATAGTCAATACCCAATGTTGAATCTTCCATTCTCTCTCTGTGTGGATGATATGCTTGTCCGATTCATAGGAAACTGAATTTTTTTTTTCATGAGGACATGAGTCCTGCAGTCTGGAAATCCCCCAAAACTGCAGTACATCCACATCACATCCTCACCAATAACCCTCAATCCTCCTTCAGAATATACTTGACAATTGGCTAAGTGCAAGGTGTTATTGCTTTTAGTCCCAGTGTAAGAGGGAGGTGTTTTAAAAGTTCATATCAGATCAAGCCCCCATTTGAGATGGGGCACAATATCCCTTCCCTTCGAACTCAAATAGAATTTAGTTGTGATTTAGACCACACAAAAACTTGGTGTCTGTACTGGTGGAGAACCTATGTGGGGATTCCATACCCCAATAGGCTCTGAACCTCGAAATAACCTGGCAGCACTGAGGCAGCCTAAGGCCTGGACAAACATGTCCAGAGAGCAAGCAGAGAACCCAGTGTGTGGTTAAGCTGACCTGGACCTGGCATAGCCCAGGAGGCCAGGAAAGCAGATGGCAATCCCAGATATCAGATATCAGGCACATCTGGTCCATTACCAGCCTGAAGCTCCTTCCTCTCTCCCTTATCAATGAGTCCTCACTAGCCAGCATTTCCTCCTACATAAGGGTACATACTCCCCCCACCAATGGAATTCATTCATGACTGAAGACCATCCTTTGTCTTCCTCTGTCTTCCGCTGTCCTATGGTCAATGAATATCCACCCCTCCCACGTGTGTGATGCTTTGTTTATCACTGCTAATAAAGAGTCTCAGCCGTGCCAGCGAGAGTGGCGGCATGGGCTGATGGCATTCTGTCCACCTGGGAACAATGTGTGGTCTTATCTTTCCTACAAACCTCTCCCAACAGAGCCCCATGGTTCCCTCTGCTGTACCCCTTATTATAGCCCTAGAAATATATGTGCTGAGATGCCAAGCCTAAAAGCCAGACAGCACAAAGCCCAGCCAACCCCAACTATAACTCCTCCTCCAGACATGAAGGAGTAATTAACAGGGAGGGTATACAGATGAGGTTACTAAAGTTAAAAGGGCGGGAGCATTACATGGCATGTTTACGCTATTTCCATTATTTTGACAACAACAGTTATATGTCATATTATTGGAGCAATTTGGTTACAAATGGATTATCCATAAAAATTACAGAGTGGTTTCCATCTTGCTTTGCCTCCTGTAAATATTTGTCTTCCAACAGTTCTGATAATATGTCCCTCTCTGCTGTTTCAAAGCATTTTCCCAGGAGTTCTTGTCAGTTGGGTAGTTCTACTGTTTTCCAATATTTAGCAAATGAGATTCTTGCTGTCGTTATCATGTGCATTAATAAATGTTTGACCTTAGCATCTTTGATTTCTGGCATAATATTTAACAGAAATATATCAGGTTTAAATGGAATGATTTAACCCATATAATTTTTTGTAATATCTCAGGTTCCATTCTCCATTTTCTCCTTACCTCATCACATGTCCACCATATATAGTAAAATTGGAATTTACATTTCCAACATTTCTCTGATACATTTATTTATTTATTTATTTATTTATTTATTTATTTATTTATTTATTTATATTTATATTTATGATTATTAACCACCTGATTTCCCACAGGAACTCCGGGTAGTGTACAGCACCTTACAAAAAAATAGCAACTGCCCAAATCAACAACCCCATACATATCTAAACACAGTACAAATAATGACAAAAAATAGTAAGATACCGAGAAATATGATAATACTAATATAAAAATACTAAAAATAAAATAGACAAAACATAGCCAACATTGCTGTACATGTAAGCTATTTTTTGTGGTATCATGAACCATCTATAGAACATTTTGTATATACTGTATTTTCTTCCAGGCTCACCACTTTTGTGAATGTTACATTGCTTTCCCACAAGTGTGTCCAATGCAGTAGCTCAATAGTATGCCCTATATTCTGTGTCCATGTAACCTTACAATATTTCACAATTTCATCCTTAGTCTTGTGTGTGTGTGTTGTGTCATTATAGTCATGACCGACTCTTCATTACCCCCATGTCCATGGAGTTTTCCTGGCAGGAATCCTGGAGTGGTTTGCCAGTTCCTATTCCAGGCGCCTACCACACCTGGTATTCCCTGGTGGTCTCCCATCCAAATACTAACCAGGGCTGACCCTGCTTAGCTTCCGAAATCAGGTGAGGTCAGATGTGTCCATGACAGCTTGGCTCATCCTTAGTCTTAAACTCCAGCATATAATTATACATTTTCTTAATCAGTTTTTCTTCTGTACCTAGTAATAACATATCAAATTCTGGGTGTTTTTTGCTTATAAAACTTTCCTCCACCACCACCCCAGCTATTACTGACTGCCTCCATGGACTAGGCTCCTCTTCAGCCACTGTGCCCTTTTTTCCAACTTCTAGTAGCGTCCTCCCTTTGCCGTTCCTTCCCTACAGCCTGAGTCATGAAAAAAGCTGTCCTCTTCCTTCTTTCCTTCCTTGAGCACCAGAGAAAAGGCATTGACCATCTTGCACACTAGAGGGCAGTGCTTTCTTTTTAATATTTTTTGCAGAAAGGCCCTTCAGCTGGGAAAGAAGCATCTCACATTTTGCAGCCAACTTGTGCTGTGTGTTTTGTGGCCTGGTTGTTTATCTCTGGATAAATGCTCTGAGAACCTGATTGCTCAGCAACCAACTGGTTTTCCAGAGAGGTTGGTCAAGGCTCCAAGCCCTTCCTCCCGGCTGCTCTTGGACTGTCTGCTTCATAGCAAACAAGAAAGATCTCACACGATCTCCTTCAGTTTTCCGAAGGATTTCCTTGACTATGCTAGGTATAAACCCACCCTGCTCCTCAGCAGTGCCTCCAGGGTTGGCTTCTTCCTTGTCTTCCATTACTGGTAGTACTCCTGTTTTGATTATAAGCCATCTTGACTTCCTTTGACTCCCAACATCAGAGAACATACTGGGCAACTCCTGAAGCTGTAAGGGGAACATTTGTTGTTGTTCAGTCATTCAGTCATGTCTGACTCTTCGTGACCCCATGGACCAGAGCTCGCCAGGCCTTCCTATCTTCCACTGCCTCCCGGAGCCTGGTCAAATCCATGTTGGTTGCATCGATGACACAGTCCAACCATCTCATTCTCTGCCGTCCTCTTTTCCTTTTGCCTTCAATCTTTCCCAACATCAGGGACTTTTCCAAGGACTCCTCTCTCCTCATGAGGTGGCCAAAGTACTGGAGCCTCAGCTTCAAAATCTGCCCTTCCAGTGAACATTCGGGGTTGATTTCTTTCAGGATGGATAGGTTTGATCTCCTTGCAGTCCAGGGGACTCTCAAGACTCTCCTCTAGCACCACAGCTCAAAAGCATCGATTCTGCGGCGATCAGCCTTCTTTATAGTCCAGCTCTCACTTCCATACATCACTACAGGAAAAGCCATAGCTTTGACCATCCTGACCTTAGTTGGCCAAGTGATGTCTCTGCTCTTTAGGATGCTACCTAGGTTTGCCATTGCTTTCCTCCCAAGAAGCAGGGAGGGGAACATATATTTCCCTAATATCTCAGGATTTGATAAACTGGATGGCTGGATTGTTCCCCAATTCATTTTTGACTTGCAGTAGCCTTATGAATTAATAATAACAACTACAAGAGGGACCTATAACATAAGCCCTGCTTATGTTTTGCTGTCTGAACACCATGATTTCCACATTGAGTCAATCCATGTCATGTTCGGGCTTCTTCTTTTCCTCCTGCCCTCACTGTTTTTCTAACATCATTGCCTTTTCCATTTAGTCTTCTCTTCGAATAACATGCCCAAAATTCATGGCCTCAATTAAATATTTTAGCTCCTCCCAAAAGCTCAGATTGACTTCTTCTAGAACCTCCACAGTTGTCTTTTTGCTGGCCCGTAGTGTCTGTAAGACTCTCCTTGAACTAGAGATGGGCACGAATAAAAAAAATGATGTTTCGTTTGTCGTTTGTCGTTTAGGGGGTCCGTTTTGGTTCGTTTCCATTTTTCGTGAATTTTTGCAAAAAAATTGTTTTTGTTTTTGTTTGTTTCATTACCATTTATTTCAAATTTTTGTGATTTTTTTAGCATTTAAAGCAGTTCAATGTATTGCCGTAATGAAAACGAAACGGACGACAAAAGTTCTGGTGTTTCTGTTTGTTTTGTTTCATTTTAGAGACAAAATTCATTTGTCGATTCAATGCGTAATGAAATGAAAAAACAAAAACAGAAACGAAAAATTGTTCGTTTCATGCCCATCTCTACCTTGAACACCACATTTTGAATGTTTCAGTTTTTAATTTATGTCTTTATGTCAGACTTCTTCACTGTTCACTTTGGATATGCATTCATATATAATAATCAGCTGTTCTGTTAATTTTCCCATCGTGTGTGAGGAACTATAAGAAAAGGTGTGCATAGTGATTGATATTTGCCTTTTTAAATTTAGTAAGCATAAATATGAGAGGTATGAATTTTACGGAAAACACAAATGGAGGGCAATCATCCTTTGTGCAAGATTTCCCCTGCTTTCCAAAAATATATTTTAGGGTTTTTTACAGGATAACTCAGAAACTTTGGGGTACTTTTTCCTAGAAAGAATGCTAAGTCTTTTGGTATTGTTGCCATTTTTATGAAGCATGGCATGTTTCCTGTAGAGGATTCACTCAGAATGAGCAGAAGTACCGAAGTACACATGAATCCTGTGTAAAATGGCATCTCTCCTGTGCAGGAAGCACAAAAAAAAGCATTACGTTGCACAGAATTTGGCCCTTTCTGAACACAGCAAGAAGTAAAAAAAGCAAAAGAAACATGAGAGCAGGGGTGAGCCCAGAGTCTTGTTTCCATAGTAAGATAGGAAATCAGGCTGGTGCAGATTCCCTGCATAGTGTATGATGAAACCCAGAATGGATCGTTGTGTTTATGTGACATTCCTCTTGAAGTACCCCATTTCTGGTACATTATCCTAACATTTTGATTTGTTTAAACCTTTAACTATATTTCATATATATCGATAATTTCAAATAGTGCAGTGCTCTGATATGAACAAATAAGATTTCTATTACCAGTAATGACATAACAAGAGTACTGCTATGATACTATATGGCAGAGCAAATGAACATTCTACAATGCACTTCTAAAAATGAGGCAGCAAAACCAAATAACTATAACTTTTAAACCAGATCAGTCCTAAACTTTCAGTGCCATTTGCAGGGTATCATAAGCAGGTGAAGATATCTGCTTGGGGATACCTTGAAGCAAATGGTGAGCCACTGTGGGAAACAGAATGCTGGACTGGATGGGCTGTGGCCTGTTCCAGCAAGGCTGTTCTGATGCTCTTATGTTCTTAAACTTGGCATAGTTGTAGTAAACAGTCTGGTCTTGCAGACTGCTATGATTTTTTAAAAGCAAAACCACCTCCCAGTTCAGGGTCAGGGTCAGGTTTTTATTGCGGTATAAAACCATAAAAATCATTAAAATCATTAAAACATGGTAGCAAAATTGTAAAGTTACAAAAACAGTGTGGATATAACAATATACATAGAAATATTAAAACGCAAAAGGAAACTAAACCAGTAAAAGAAAGTAGAGAATTTTCTAGTTAAAACTAGCTCGCCATCTTAGAATGGAATTTAATCAGGTATAAGCAAAATTTGGCTATTTGTTTGGTAATAAAAGAATTTTCATCACTTAAAAGTCTTTCCAGACCCATCTCGTTTGGGTCTACTGTAAGTCTCTCTAAGCATGGGTGAATGAATCTCTTTCTATAAGGGTTGTGAAGAGGGCAACAAAAAAACATATGCACCATAGATTCCACCTCCCTTTGGGAGCACATGCAGGATCTATCTTCATAGGGAATTTTCTTATATCTCCCTTCTAAAACCATTGAAGGAATAACTGAACAGCAGGCTAAAGTAAAGGCTCTCCGGTAAGCAGGCTCTTCCAGCTGTAAGAGATAGTTGGCCAATCTCATAACATATCTGGTCTCCATGGGAGCCCTAAACAAAGGGGATTGTGCTATATCTCGTTGGCGCTCAATGTCTTGGATCCTTTGTTTAATAAGTGCTTTGGCCTGCGTAGTACTCTGAACCAATAGGTTATCTATTGAGAGCCCCATAGATTCTAATTTTCTTTTTAAAGTTTGTATCCACCTAAGTTGGAAAGGGTCTTGGTTTATTAAAGGGAGAAGGCCTTTTTGGTCTGAGAAGCTCTTAAGCCACTGACAAACAGAGGCAATAAGTATTCTAGCTTCTAGTTTCATTTGACCCAATTCTAATCGTATCAAAGCATTGGAAACACCTGGAGGGACTTGTAAGATAGAGCGGAAGAACTTAGATTGTACCTTCTCTAAGACAGCCAGATCAGCCAGAGATATTCCTGTATAGGTGCCATATAGGAGCTGAGCTACGACTTTATGTTGGTAGAGCCTTAATGCTGCTGGAACAAAGAGACCTCCCTTTGTTCGGAAGAATCTCACAATAGCATTAGCAGACTGCTCAGCCTTCTCAGCTCTCCAATTACAGTGTGCATTGTTGGCCCCTGATTCTTGCACTATCACCCCCAGATAGGTGAATTCATGCACTTGCTCAACTTTCTTCCTTTTTATTAGCCAAGATCTTATTTTTGGCCGTCTGCCGAAAGCCATCACTTTTGTTTTATCACAATTAATAATCAAGTGTTCTTTATCACAATAAGCTGAGAAGCTATCCAAGGCCCTTTGGAGACCTACTGGAGACCTCGATAGAATAACAGTATCATCAGCATAAATCAGTATTGGGAGGTGCCGTGAAGCAAGCTTTGGTGGGTGAAATTTTAAGTTACTCATGTGCTTCACCATATTGCTTATATAATAGATGAACAATGTGGGGGCCAACAGGCAGCCTTGCCTGACTCCCTTGGAGGTTTGGATAGAATTTGTTAGTAAGCCTTGAGGGTTACATCTTACTTTAAGGTATGTTTCCTGATGGAGGGCTTGGATAAGGTAAAGAAGTCTTTTATCAGTGCTAGAAGAGCCTAGTTTTTGCCATAACCTCTGCCTTGAGATAGAATCAAAGGTGGCCTTCAGATCTATAAATGCAGCATATAGGGAGATTGGGCCTTTAGAGGCATATTTTTCAATTAATTGTTGGAGTATTAGACAGTGCTCCATTGTCGCTCTTCCTCCTCTAAAGCCTGCTTGTTCTACTGGAATGCATTCTTCTTGCTCAAGCCATAATTCTAGTTTTTCTAAGAGATGTCTTGTGTATAGCTTACTAATGATGTTTAGAAGGCTGATGGGTCTGTAGTTCGCTGGGTCTTTCTTATCACCTTTCTTATAAATTGGAACCACAATAGCCATCCCCCATTGCTTGGGAATCCGGCCAGATTGGTCTATAAATGTGAATAATTCTGCTAGATAATGTGCCCACCAATCAGCATTTTCTTTGAGGACTTCAGGTGGAATTCCATCCGATCCTGGCGCCTTTCCTATTTTTAGACGGCCAATATGGTCTTTTATCTCTCTTGGGCTGACTGGGGACCATATAGGCAAATTCCTTAGGACCTCCCAGTTCAGAAATAGATGACCTTAAACTATCCCTGATTTCAAGTACCTCACATAAATTGAAAACATCAATTTGGGTTATCTTAAAATAGAAGTATTGGCCACAACTGATGATGATGATGATGATGATGATGATGATGATGATGAAGAAGAAGAAGAAGAAGAAGAAGAAGAAGAAGAAGAAGAAGAAGA
>JAHTLZ010000122.1:30111497-30132979 GCA_023846285.1 Phrynocephalus versicolor | reverse complement strand
AAGAAGAAGAAGAAGAAGAAGAAGAAGAAGAAGAAGAAGAAGAAGAAAAATCCAGATTGTACGAGCTGAAATATTGCTCCTCAAAAAAGGCCTTTCAAAAGGGGGAAATAGTGTTTTCTTATCACATTGATATGCATGATACATTTAAAAAAGCAGATAACAGTTTTGTTTTGTCATAGTGCTCTCAGTAAATATTATCTCAGGATTTCTGAGATCAAACAGTCTGATATAAGTTTACAAATTGCAAATCACCTCCAAGTTTGGAGCAATCTGAATGTTTGAACCTGTCAGTCAGAACCCAATTAACTGACTTTTAGGAAATATTTTTAACTCCTTCCTGCCCAATCAATGGGATATATGCTTGCAAAGGAACTCTGTCTCTGATTGTAGAAGTATTTTAAAAGAGATTTAAAAACAGAGAACAAATATTCAGAAACTTGCTCATTTAAGCTGGGACATTAATGGTTTTTGACAACTGTGTTGTGTTTTGGTGAGAAGTCATTAACTAATGGAAAAAAGCAGCCAGGTTCTGGGATATTCCCCGGCTTTGTATCCCTTTGGAAATGACAGTGAGTACAAGATGATAACCTGTAGACCAGCCATCATCAACCTTTTTTTGGCCTTGGTCACAAACGCAACATGAAAGAAACATAAGCCGAATTGCATACTGCACCCCTCTTCCAGCATGCAAGGGCCATGGGGGGGGGGGGAGAGAGATGATCCTCTTTGAAAATGGCTCTCTTCACTGATGCCAATGATGTTGTCCATATTCAGGCTGCCCTTTGCTATGTAAAGTTTGGCATCCCTTTCCCTGCTGGCAGAGCAGGGATGATATCATCCAGCAATGTTGGGGCAATTCCCTGTGCTTTGAATCATGGATACTATCCCACATTCATAAACCAAAGGATTTTTTTGAAGAACTGACTGTCTATTCATCCAAGGGCTTATATCTTGTTGCCTAAATGTAGAGTAGACGGGAAATCACATAAGTGTCCCCACAGATGTCCAGCAGGTTCTCCCCTTTGTGATCTGTTGCATAACCAATCTTGTGAATACAGGGCCTGTTGTAAAGGGTAATAGTATGCTTATGCAATTTCCATTCTGCTTCACTTTTAAGCAACAAAATATTAGTCTCCTTAATGTGGAAGCATTGATGGTGTTGAGTCCACAAAGCTAGCTTCTGTGGGCGTAACGCCAGACCAATTCTTACCCAATAAATGTTCTGACGAGAGAGAGTTCTATGTCTACGTGTTTGTTGCATCCAGTAAAGTAAGCAGAGAGATTTTGACCACAAGGAGAGGAGCAAAATCCACTTGGAAATTGGTGTTGGGTTTTTTTTTTCATAGATTCAGAATAGCTAGGGGAAGGGGGCAGGCTTAAGACAACACAATGGGCTTCTGCACAGCAATCCAGCAGAGATAAAACATTTACTAGGTCAGGATAGGTGAGACATTTCGGGATAACAATAGGTGAATAGGTGTGAGAGGTGATTAGAGGACGCCCATCATCTGTGGGTGGTTGTGTATGTGACACCCAGACATGAGGGTTAACTGCCAAGGTGAGCTTGTTTAACATATTACAGGAGACAATCAAGAAGATAGGAGACAGTAGGGTTTGGGAATGCAAACCTAACTTATGCATATAGAAGCACCAGGGGGTGTCTAGGCATACACAAAGGAAATGCAAACAGAGTCCAAATAGATTCCAAGAGCCTTTTCACACAACCCCTAAGATCCGCTGGCCACTTAAATTCGGACCAGGGATCTTGGGGGTTCGTTGCTCTTCCTGCGTCTTCCTTCTCTTAAAGGCAAAAAAACAAAAAGAAGCGAGGAGAGCCGGGCACTCACCAGATTATATCTGGATCTGGGGATTTTCACCCTCCAACAGCAGGTACATGAAAAGTGCACTGGGACACGCTTAGGTGGGCGTGGTCGCACTTAATGTCCTGCAAACTCTGGAGCAGGTGGGGAAACAATTGTACGCTCCGGAGCTGGCAGCCATTTGCGGCAGAGTTTAGGGGTTGTGTACAAATACCCTAAGTGGCTCAAACCAGTTCCTGGAGGGTTCAGGAAATGAGGATAATTAATGAGTCCATTCCAGGGTTGATCCTTTCATCTGGGGTGTTGATGTTGGTGTTATGATGGTGGTGCCTCTGTGCCAGCAGCAAAGCAACAGCAAAATGGTGGAATGGGATTGAGGGGTGGAAAGAGGGTGGACCACAGGACATGGGGAGCATATATGGGTGAAAGCAGAGCAAGAATATGTAGACAGAATAAGTGGACTCCCCTTATGTGTGAGGAGTTTTCTTGTGCAATGTTTTAACCCATTCTGGGGATCTCCTGGGGTCATAGGGGTTAAATCTCCCACACGGTGAAGCAGTGGGATTCAGCAATCAAGCCACTCTGAGTCCACAGCTGGCCCCTCTCTTCATTGAACCCTCTGTGGACTCCATGAACTGCAGTCCTCTGTAGGCTGCCACAAAGCAACCAGGCCTCTGCTACTCAAGCTAGGAAGCCTCGCTGTGCCACTCTCCACAGGAAAGCTGCGGGATGGCCCCTCAGTGGCTCTCCCACTTTTCAATGGGTGGAATGGAGATTTTGAGGGCTTGGCAACAGTAAGTTGTGTGGGTTTGAGGCATGTTCAAAAGGTGATCCCAACAGATGGTTACTTATTTAAGGCATCTTTTAACATTTGTGTTTAAAATGAAAAATTGTGTGCAAGTATACATAGTACTACACACATGATAAGTCACAGTATTGCCATGGAGTCATTGGTGTGGGGGACCCACTCACACACAAGTTTAACTACTCCATAACCTCACTACACCAGTCTTATTACTTCAGTTCTAACATCAGCATTCATTTCTCCACTTGTAACCCTGCCAGATGTTTGCTATGGTTGGTTTCATTCTAGAGTTGGCAGTCCTGTTCAGAAAGTGAATCAAAGCAAGCCCTCCCACAAGAGGCCAGCCTGGCCCCATCTTTGCTGTCTGTCAACAAAGAGACGAGGACCTTTCTCTTCAAGTAGGCTTTTTTCTTAGTGACTAGCTGTCTTAGAAATGATAAACAGGACAGTTTTATATTTTGTTGCTTCTAAATCTGTTTGTAATGCTTTACCTACCATTTTTAATATAATGTTATTAATTCTTTAAAATTTAAGTAATTTAGTGTCTTTAATGGTTTTTAAAGATAGCATTTGTCCTTTTATAGGAGAAATGTGGGGTCACTAGTGTAGCAAGGTTTTGGGGTGCCTGGGGCCAAGTTGTTTTTGAGCCCCTCTGGCCCTCCCTAACCCCATTGCATCCACCCAGCAAGGGGGGGCAGTCCTGTGAGCGTGGGGCACGCATGGGGAGTGTGTGTGCGCACGGACGCATTCGAGCACACTCGCCTTACCTCTCCCACGGTGGTGATAGTGACAAAGAGTTGGAGGAGGAGGAGGAGGGTTGGCATAGCAAGGCCTACATCCAAACATATGGCAAAGCAAACCTCAACATGACTCAGCAGTTTGCATGTCTCTTTAAGACCTTACTACTTAAGTAATGGTTCTAGCCTCAAACACACAAACTCCTCGGCCACGCCCTGACCTGGTGTTGTTCCAGAGGCACAGAGAGGAGTTGCAGAATTACTTCTCACTTATTGCTATTTAAGGTTGTATTTTATTCTTTTGTATTTATAACAAGCAAGGCAGTATATATATGTGTATAGCTCCTTATCCCTTTTTATGAGCTTTATCACAACTGCTGTTCCCTAATTTTCTATTTTGTATATTTTTCTGTACAGATATTTAATGAGTGTTTTATTATTTTCATAGTCAACCCGTTTACCTTTTCCCCTTTGAATATATAGATAAAGTATATTTTTCATATACCTGTTGTGTTTACGACTCCTCCTTTAATCAGACTGCAGCACATAATACCCAAATAATACACCAACCTCCCAACAATCCATCAACATATCCCAACAGGCACCACAGGTACCGCGCTCACATGCCTGCCTGCCTGTTTGCTTTGTTTGCTTTGCTGCTCTCCTGGCGCATGGTGGCAGGAGGGGGCAGGGCTTCCTCCTTCTCCTCCCCCTCCAGGTGCCCCCAGATTTCTGCATTCAGGGCAGATGTACCCTCCCCCCCGATATGCCCCTGGGTGGGGTAAAACTATTTTTAAAATAAAAAAATACAAGGGCTTCTTGCATTTTTACTAGCATGTTATGACAATCCTCGTTCTTGCTTTCATGTTCATTCAATAAATCTCTCTCTCTTTCATACACACAAACACACACACAGCTTGAGATGCTGGCAAATTTTAAGCCATAAAATTTCATTTAAGAAGGTTTTGTCAGTATGTTTATGGTAAGATAATGTTCTCAATTAAAAGCCAGGAAATGCAAAGCATAGCTAATTCTTATGGCAACAGACAGTGTACCGCTGCTGTTTGACATTAAGCATGACTTTAAAAAATAGAGAGAGGGGAGAGTATTATGTATAAAAAGAAACAAAGGCCTCCAAAACTATGCAAAATATGGCTGTGTAGTCATTTGACATCTCATGTGTTTTCCGTTTAGGATTGTCCGAAACCGCCATTAATTTAAATTTAGATCTTTTATGAAAGTTTATTTAAGGCTATGGCTAGCTGAATTCTCAGTGCACTTTATATTACAGAAGTACAAGTCAAAACTAGAGTTGGTCTATTTGAATCACCAGGTCTTATGGATGAGTTGCTTCAGCAGATCCACTTCAGTTGGACTTACTGTGGCAAGCAACAGTATGAGTGTCATTGTCTCAGACTTAGGCTGTGGTCACACCAGTGAAATGTCCCCTTGTGGTTACGTGACTTTCAATCATGTTCCTGTCATGCTTTGCATGCTTTGAGGTCATGTGATGTTCATTCCAGAATGTGCTTCCCAATGTGTTTTTGGGTTACCGAGCCACTGCCTTCCAATTCAAGAAGTGCCTGGAGCTTCTGGTGGAAACTGGCAGAATTTAACCAACACATCTACACAAATGCTGTGTCATGGAGGTGTGTGTACTTCTTAAAAAGTAAAAACATTTTTAAAGCACACGCCACTTGAGAATTAGAAAAGACCTTTCTGGTAAGAGGAAGAGAGATACTGTTAGAAGCAAAAAATAAAATTGAAGGTGGCCAAAGGGTGGTTGTGTCAGGGGTTTTGAACTCAGGACGTGTCCTATTCTTGCATTAGAAAGTTAGATGTAAAGGATTGTTCCTCATGTTTTGTGCCTAACGTTTTGTGAGTCCGAAAGCTGGAGGGAGGGGGCAACCCTCTTCGGGGGGAGCACTCCTCTCCTTCTCAGCGTCTGCTGCCCTTTTGGGGGAGGGCCCCCCAGCCTGCCCTGTGGAGTTCGTGTCGCGGTGAGAGGGCAGGGGATCGCTCTCCCTGGCTTGGAGCTGCCAGGATGGGATGTGTTGACTTGGCCGGGCGGCCTGGCCGAGCCCAGTGGCCTACTTGCTGGTGATGGTGGGGGCACTGCTGCTGCGCCCTGCTCCATCCGAGGTGGGGAGCAAGCTGGTGCTGTAGGGTGAGGTGACACCCTCCAGGCAGCTTGGGCAGGCTGAGGGGGAGTGATGGGGGGCTTGTGTTGATGGGGGGGGGCACAAAAACTAACTTTTGCCCCGGGCTCTGGAAGCCCTAGCTACACCTCAGGCCTCATCCTGGATAGATCAGAATACAAGAGTGAAGAGGAAAAACCTCTTTCTCCTGATTCAGATGACAAGCACAATTCTGTCAGCAGAACTGTGCTGGTTGATTTAGGCCTTTGTTTTGTCTTCTCCCCTTTTTAAGCTGGTAAGAAGATGCAGCAGTCAACGCACACCTGCCGTTGTGTCTGGTCCCTTGTCCACTCTGAGGTATACAGTGCTGGCCAGAGCAACTTAGAGGGCAACAAGATAGTCAAACACCATGGGATCTACTGTGTTTGTGTTTAAAAAGCAAGTGGTTTTGAAGCTGTTTTGTCCTGCCTTCATGATGTACCTGGCTGAACTGAATTAGATCAGCCTATTTAAAATGAAACCAGCTTTTTTTTCTCTTGCATCCAAAGAACTGGATTCAGTTCAGCTCAGCAGTGTAGCCATGGCCTGGTGCCATGCACTTGGAAGCATATCCAGCCTGGGAGGACACTTGGTGACATTTAAAATGCCAACCACTACACTAAAGCCCAGGAGCGGTCATTGTGAGGGTGAGGGTGGAGGCTCTAGTGGCTAGCCTGACACAGAGATGTGTTGATCCTTATCATTTTCTACCTCCATTAAAGACTCCTGTTTAACATCAAAAGTGTCAACATTTATTTCCAGAACATCAAGAAGTGCAGGTAAGTCAACTGTGACACTCAGTTCCTCATTGGGCCCTAACGGAGAACCAAACAGGTTAGAACCCTCAAACATTTCAGTTTCTTCCAACATATTAAAGCCCAAATCATGGCTCCTGGTCTCTTTAGCCACCTTTAAACATCTCCATTGGTAATGACAACAAGGGCACCTGTTCTTCTGAAAGCTCTTCACCCCATAGTCATCTTAGTTAATACTACCTGGAGGGGGAGGGGGAGGAGGAAGTATTCCCAGACTGTGTCGTCTGTAACAGTGGCAATAAAGAAATTTATAATTCATTAAATCTCATCTTATTAAGCTTACATGTACTGGGAATATGGGTGTCAAAAGAGAAAGCCTTTTCTCGAAAATTAGAAATATCTCTTGTAACTTCCCTAGCTGAGCACAAACAGACTCAGCTATTAGGTAACCTGAGTTCCCACAGACTCACTATATTGGAAACTTACTGGGTTCTGCTGATTCTTTCTTAAGAGTTAGACTAGAATGAATTTCACATGGACAACCCTCTTCTGCTTTTTATAAACTGGAAATCACCAGCCGTATAACAGGCTTAGTGTAACAAATGAAGTAACTGTTTTCAGATAGGATACGTGTACCTATGTGCATGCTTGTCTTGAAATATGTGACGTGTCTCTATTGAAGTCAAGAGTATAAGTATAGCTTTCTATTTTATTTTTATTTTTTTTTAATTTTATTAAATTTTAAGCTACATACAAACAACATAAGGAAATAAAAAAACTACAATAAACAATATAAGGGTACCCCCATCCCACGGGACCATCCATGCATTCTTCTTCGTTGCTCCATCTTCTATTCTTCTAGTAATCTTCTTAAAGTTCTCTTCTCCAGAATTGTCGTGAGATATTCGTGGACTCTTTCCCTTTTCCTTCGACTAATACATAATCTATAAATTTACCCCAGATATCGTAGAAAATGTCTTTTTTCATTTCTCCTCGTTTGACCTTTAAACTGCAAGACAATTTATCATTTATAGCTATATCCCAAAGTTCATTATACCAGTCTTCCATCTTGAGTTCTAGTTTTGACTTCCAATTTTTTGCTATGATTAATCTAGCAGCTCTCATAAGATTTGCTATTAGTTCCTTTGTTGTAACATCATAATCTTTGCTTGTTAACAATGATAATAATGCTATCTCTGGATTACAATCTATGTATATCTTTATCATATTACTTAGCTCTAAAAACACTTTTTTCCAGAACTTTTGGACTATTTCGCATTCCCACCAAAGATGCAAATATGTGCCAAGCTTTTTTTCACATTTCCAACATATCTTAGAGTAACCAGAATTCATTCTATTCAGTCTAATTGGGGTTAAATACCATCTAGAAACCAATTTAAAGTAGTTTTCTTTTATCCTGACCAATAATGATCTCAAAATTCTCATATTCCAAATTTTCATCCAGTCTTCTTTCTTTATCTCTACATTGAGATCTTGGAAACTTACTGGGTTCTGCTGATTCTTTCTTAAGAGTTAGACAAGAATAAATTTCACATGGACAACTCTCTCCTGCTTTTTATAAACTGGAAATCACCAGCCCTACAACAGGCTTAGTGTAACAAATGAAGTTACTGTTTTCAGATAGGATACGTGTACCTATGTGCATGCTTGTCTTGAAATATGTGATGTGTCTCTGTTGAAGTCAAGAGTATAAGTATAGCTTTCTGATCTGCAGAAAGTGTCCTTCTCTTCTCAGAGGAGCACCATCAATGCATTGATTCAATTCTTGCAATAAATTCTTGAAGGGACCCGGTGTCTCAATGTTCTATTTGTCTTTATGGCAATTATGCCAGTCTCATTGCAGTACTCGTCCTGTTTGTGGGATGACACCTCTCTTGGGACCAAATCCATTGAGCTTTCTCTCACTTTCTGTTTCTACCTGGGTCACTCCACACAAATCTGCTTCCTCCACTCATGAGTCTCTCCCCTCCCCAATACAAAGCCCCGTCTCTTTTGGCTACCCGTCTCCCACTGTCAGCCTCCTCGCTGGACACAATGAATCCCTCCCATTTATGTGTCCAGGGTTTTTTGACCCAGATTCACTCCCAGTTGGGTCCTTGGTCTTCCTCAATCCCTTGCCTCTCCTGCCTCTGAAATCCCTTTATATCCTTCTGTCTTTGAGGGAGACCAAGGACCTTACTCCCCAATCCTTCAAACTAAGGGCTAGGAGAGTGAGAACAAGCAAAAGAATTTTTTTTTAACCCAGCGTGTTTTTAGTCTGTGGAACTCCTGCCACAGGAGGTGGTGATGGCATCTGGCCTAGATGCTTTCAAAAGGGATTTGGACAGATTCCTGGAGGAGAAGTCCATATCACAGGTTATAAACCATGATGGAAATGTGTAATCTCCAGGCTTAAAACGGGGGTACTTCAAGGACCAGATGCAGGGGAGTGGTATCAGGATGCAGAGATCTAGTCTCGTGCACTCCCGAACACATTTGGTGGGGCCGCTGTGAGATACAGGAAGCTGGACTAGATAGTCCTTTGGTCTGATCCAGCAGGGCTCTTCTTATGTTCTTATGTTCCTATGTTCTTCCTCCTGTCCAGTCCCTGATGCCTTATTTCCCACCTTTATCTCTGAACCAGTCCCCTCTGCCTTTATCTCCACTTTCCCTAGCTGCTCTTTTATTTCCTGGCCTCTGGACAGGGTCAGGCAGGTCCCAGTGTCCTCTCCAAATACTGTAATGTCTTCCTCTAGCCCTCCACCCCCATAAATGTCATTCCTTTTTAACTTCTTGGGCCTTCAGGTATTTCTTGGGATAAGGCAGGTGGCACTCGGGTGGCGAAGCCTTCTAATCTGCCTCGATCTCCACAATTATTTATCCTAGATAAAGTTCTAGTGAGTGAGGGAGGGAAGTAGTGCCTTTTTACCCTGACTTGATGGCCAGCAGAAGTCTGTCTCATAGGCAACTGGTCCGCCCCCTTCTTTTCTCCATCTCAAAGGCTACTGACCCTTTCTTAACACAAAGCACTTAAACTTCTGTGCCTCAAAAGCAGGCCATAGCACACTCGGTACTTATTGTTCAGCTGTAAATGAGCAGCAGCAACTTCTGTTGCTAAGCCAAATATCACAGCACAGCAGACTTTCTCACTGAAAAATAAGATTTTTCAAACATTGCCAAGGGGGGGGAGTTATATTTACAAATACCCAGTGTAAAAAGGCAATGGAACCCCCCTGTTCAATGCCAAAACATACATTATTCTCCATAAGCTTTGGAAACCCAACTCACTCGGGCCTCTTGATTACTTTTCTAATAAATTATTATTGGCCCACAGTTTACCTGGCCTTGTCTCTCCATTCTCCCGACACTTCTCATGCTTTTAGAGTCATAGCTAGTCCCAAAAGTATGGTACAAATCAATAAAGAATGTTCCCCTCCTAACTCAAGTCACTTCATATGACTTCATTAACTAAGGCCGTTACTTCACGAGGCGCATCGCTTCGCAGCGACATTGCCTTCGCTTTGAATTCGGTGGCGGTCACGTGGTTTCCATTCGATCCCACCCCTCTTTCGCTGTACTCACGTGCACCCATTTTTGGACCGAATCGATTGCAACCTCACGTCCTCCCTTCGCATTTGCATGCCACTTTTCAACGTCCATTTTTCCCATCCTCTTTTTAAAAAATTTGCTACTGACGGCGTATCGATGCATCAATATGTAACTGTCAGTTGCAGCGGAACAGTTTCCGTATTGATTTTGGCGTGTGACTCTACTGATTTTAACTGTTTCCTGGCATCATTGGCAGCCTCGCCGCCGCCGCCGCCACCGCGACTCGGGGGGAGCCCCGCATGGCACAGCCGCCTGCCCACCGCCGCTTGCGCACTACATGCCCCGGGCGCCCTGCTCTGGCCGGGCGAGGTGGCAGCTGCTCCTCCTGCTCCCGCCGCTGCCGCCACTACTCGAGCGAGGGAGTCCCCTGCTAAACGTTATGTTGGATGCCAATGCATCGATATTCCGGCTTGAATGTAATTAAAAAAAAAAACGAGTCCACACGTCACGTTGGGAGCGAAGCGAGATGCGAAGCGAAAAGATTCCCGGCCACTGGCAGGGTCACCACTCGCCCCGGTTGGAGCACGGTAAAGGGGGCATGGTCGGGGTGGCATCACAGCCAAAAAGGAGGGGCGTGCGGACTGAAACGATCGATTCGCACAGAAAGGAGGGGTTGCCGCGAAGCGAGAGGTTCGTGAAGTAACGGCCGAAGCTGGTTCTTTGGTGGTATTTTCCCCTCCCCAATAACTGTGGTATTCTTTTAATTTAAGTTTTTGCTTTAAAAAAGCAGCAAAATTCCAGTGAAAATGCATAGGGGAAACATTTAGCTGATGTTCCATGAAGTTCCTCTGCATCTAGCAGCTTCTCCATAGAATCAGGAACTCTCATTTCTTTTTTCAGAAGTTGATGGCATCCACAGCTCTGAGATATAACCAATGAATTGAGGCAGTCTAGGTGCCCTTGGGTAGCTGCCTAGATGGCCTAAGCCAGGCATGCCCAAACTTCGTCCCTCCTGATGTTTTGGACCACAACTCCCAGAATTCTAAGCTTAGATTGCCAATGGCAAAGAACTGTCGAAATTGCTGTCCAAAA
This sequence comes from Phrynocephalus versicolor, assembly GCA_023846285.1. Lineage (NCBI taxonomy): Eukaryota > Metazoa > Chordata > Lepidosauria > Squamata > Agamidae > Phrynocephalus > Phrynocephalus versicolor. Next base: position 30,122,044 of record JAHTLZ010000122.1, on the reverse strand, counting down.
CATCTGGAGGGCCGAAGTTTGGACATGCCTACCCTAAGCACATCTGATCTCGCCTGATTTTGTAAGCTCAGCAGGGTCAGCCCTGGTTAGTACTTGGATGGGAGACCACCAGGGAATACCAGGTGCTGCAGGTGCCTGGAGTAGGAACTGGCAAACCACTCCAGTATTCCTGCCAAGAAAACTCCATGGACATGGGGTCACGAAGACTCAGTCACGACTGTAACGACACAACACACACACAGGTGCCCTTGGATTCTATGTGATGTGATGCTGCACTTCCCTTAAGCCTTTGCCCTCTTTACTTGGAATCCATCAGAACTGGTGGGTTTGAGATCTGCTCCCATTTGGAAAGGGCTGTTGTTTAATTCAGACACAGTTGCATTTCTGTGCAGCAGAATTCAGGGGCATCTCTCAATTTGCTGTTGCACAATCTTACTTTTCATTTTTGAGTGCGCAAAATATCCTTCTCTCTTTTGCAGACCTCAAGCAGTTTTACCGTCCAAACTGCACCTGTTTGGGTTCAGGCCCTTTGCCTGCACAATTAGGATGGGTGGAAGCAGTGGGGTAAGGATTGTGCTTTCCACAACAGCCTTAAGAAGTGGATCCTTTCTATTCAGTCAATGCAGTTGTCTCTTAAGCTTGCACAAGAACACCCAACATGGCTATTTTTCCTTTTCATCCCTAATAAGAAATGGACAAGTTATCTAAGGCTGATACTTCACATCCATCTCATCGCTGTTTGTGGTCCCGCTTGGGACCGGTACAAAGTAATCTAACCACACGTCCATTGCGGGACGAGGGGAGTTTGTTCCGACCATGCCCCCTGAACTGCGATTTAAGCGAGATGAGAGATTCCCCTCCCTGGCCTCGAAATTTGCTCGTCACGCTTCTCGTTCCGAGACGAGTGCCCGTGAGGTAAGGCTCGTCACACAATGTGGCATTCTCCATCTAGTGGCAGGAGTGCGAAGTGCCATTCACCAGTACATTCCCTATGGAGTCAGCAACGCAGTACAGAGAGATTAAAAGACAAATGCCTCAAACTTAGCTCCGTAACGCATTGAAGGCAAGGCTTCAGGGAATCGAAACATCAAAAAATGGAAGGTCGGGCCGGGGGGGAGGGGGAGGAGAACAAAGGCATGGAATTTCACATCTCATCACGGAATGAGGACGTGCGGTAACAGTCATGCTGGTATCATCCATTACACCCATGCATACACGGGAACAGGGACAGAACCGGAAGAAGACCACGTGACCGCAACCGACATCAACACGCAAGAAACTTCCTCCCAGGATGAGAATGGATGTGAAGTAACCGTCTAAATCACATCTGAGGCACTGATCATAAAGCCTCTGAAAGGTCAGGGGAACAGTATTGAGAGAAAACCATATTCTGCCTATTAGACTTTCTCCACCGACAATCCTTTTTCAGCACTGAATATTACGGGAAGATGCTTTCTAATTAAAACATGGCGTATATAAGCAAATCATATTTGCAGCTGAGGCATAGTTTGATATATACCCTCAGGTTGTACTTGTGATAATAATGGCAGCTAAGAGAGGTGTTTCCAGGTTTTCTTTGCTTGTTTACAGCGTTGAGTGTCATGTTTTAATATTAGGCAGAAAAGCAAGTTTCGTTGTTCCTGGCCAAGAAGAACCATAGCAACAAGCAATGAGATGCTTTTCACCAGCCAAAACATGTGGTAGTTCTATTAGCATAGAAGCCTCGAGAAAGAATTTCTCTAAATCGGCCACATACAGAAGCTGCTTCATTTTGTTTCAGCGGTGTGGATTTTTTTTTTTTTTGGGGGGGGGGGCCCCCCCCCCCCCACACACTATACAAATAATTTGGCAAAATAGAACATGATTCCTGGAATTGAATGTTCTGGGAATGATCTACATGGAAGGCAACTTTCTAGCTTTTTAAAAAATCAATATGTTTGAACAATTAGGAATAAAAGAAACCACAGAGAGAGAGAAAGTTAACATGTTGAGATGAAACTGGAGATGAGTGAAGCTATCCAAGAGAATTCTGGCAACTAGTCGATGGAGGCCACAATCCATGGAATTTGGAGGCCAGGAGAATTCTGGAAACAAACAGGGTACATACTAGATTTCATCTGGTCCCACATCTATCGTTAATCTTGACCAAAGCTTTCTTTGGCTTCTGGCACATAAGGAGATATGGTGTAAGGCTGTGCCATCGTCACAGGCCAGCAAAAGACCATTCCCTCAGTCTTGAGCAGCGTAATCCTGACAAATCAGAAGGGAGTCGGGGGACCTTTCCTATGAGACGTTCAGTTCCCGTTAATTAGATGGGTAACTTAATAAAACGTTGAAAACAGTGCATTGGAGGAAATGGACTGTAATCCACAAAAACTCACATAGAAATTAATTGGCTCGTCTTGAAGTTGTCACAACAGCTATTTTGTTTGCATTTTTGGTTAGACCTGCTGAGACAGATTAACATGGCTACCTCATCGGTCAAAACTGATTTATGAATGTGCACCTTTCCTCAGAAGCACATCCATAGCAAGACGACGATGACGAAGACGACGATGACGAAGACAACGACGACGACGATGATGATGATGATGATGATGATGATGATGAACTCTTGAGACTGATTTGGAACTTGTCCCTGTACTTCTGATGGATGCTGCTCCATGTTGACATGTGACACCTATTTGCTGTCAGGCTAGGTTCAGGGGGTTGGCACCAGTCTGTGTTGTGTGTGTTGTGTCATTACAGTCGTGACCGACCCTTTGTGATCCCATGTCTATGGAGTTTCTTGGCAGGAATACTGGAGTGGTTTGCCAATTCCTACTCCAGGCGCGTACAGCACCTGGTATTCCCTGATGGCCTCCCATCCAAGTACTAACCAGGGCCAACGCTGCTTAGCTTCTGAAATCAGGTGAGATCGGATGTGCTCAGGGCATCTAGGCAGCTTTTGGCACCAGTGTAGAAAGCCCAAAAAAAACTTTTATTATGAAATACAGAAACCTCTCCCCTATCGAGCTCTACAGTCACTAGGGCAGAACTAAGATGATCTGCCCTCTGCCATGCTGTGGAATATCCAGAAAGGTATCATGATCTATGAATATTCTCCTCTTATCTTTCTGCATCCTGAATTTTAGTTAAAGCATCCTTTTTAGTTTCTGGCATCTTATTTACAGAGGTCTTTTCCTTTTTAGCTGTCCTCTTCTGTTTCTTTGCAGTAATTGTTGTAAATGTCCTTTTGTCCCTATATGCAAATCTCTGAAAAGTTAGATTCTGTATAAGATTCTGACCCACTTTGTATCATCTTTTGCTTTTGTTTCTGATCTGTGATTGGCAATGGTAAGAATTCCCTCCGTCATCCACTGAGGCTTTTCGTTCTTTCTTTTTCCTGAATGGTCTGCTTGCTTTCTTCAGTGATAAGCTCTCTATAGGTATAGGACCCCATGGCTAGAATAGGGCCAAAGTGCCATTTCCCTCACTGCATATCTGCTCCTATGTGGAAAATCACTCACTTTGCTGAAACCAATAAAAGCTGCAACAAGACAATGTAGAAGCTGTTATTGTATGAGCCAATTCATTGTGCACATGTTGTACATTGAGAATAAAGGTATTATTATTATCTCAGGTGGGAGATCATTCCATAAATATGATATAACTGCTGAGAAGGCACAGGTTTTAGTTTTTTTCTTCCATGCCTCGCTTGGGGTTAGGGATCTCAATCATGTTCTGAAAGGAGTGGGCATAATGAATATAAGGTGACCTCATCGGAAGCAGGCCTTCCATCAGGTAATGAGATTCCAAATGATTTAGGGCTTTGTATGTCAACGTCATTGCCTTGAAGTTGGTGCAAAAGCAGATTATTAGCCAGTGCAAACTGCCCAAGGTGGGGAAAATATGTTCATAGTTTTTCACTGCAGTTAGTAATCTGGCTGCTGCATTCTGGACCTGTCAAAGCTTCTGCACCAGCCACATAAGCAGCCCCATGTAGAGACCATTACACTAGTCTAATCTTAAATCCACCAGTGCATGAACCCAATGAGGGACCCAATGTCCAGCCAGGGATGCAATCTGTCTGAGATGGAAACAGGTGGAGTGGACCACATATGCAACCTGGGACTCCATCGATAATGAGAGGTCCATCAGAATGCCCAAGCTGCGAACCTCATCCTTTACAGAAAGTCACTCCTCTGAAGGAGAGGGATGCTCCCAATCCACAGACACTAGGTTCACCCATCTGAAGGATCTCTGTCTTCTCCAGATTCTGTCTGTTTTCCTTCATCCATCCCAGCATGGCCCCTAGACAGGGCTCAAGGGACTGAACAGCATCCTCTACAAAATAGTGGCAGGTAAACATTTCAACTGGGAGACACTAGCATGTGCTGCATCTCATTACTGGAGCCACATTCTCTCTCTCTCTCTCTCTCTCTCTCTCTCTCTGTGTGTGTGTGTGTGTGTGTGTGTGTGTCATTTCCAGCAGAAAACAAAAAACCTTTTGTAATTATCTGACTGGAAATGTCACTGCCAAATATTCCATTCCTTGTTTTATGATTACAAGCTTGAGTCACACTTCTCCCAATTATGCATTGCGCAGCAATGGACTTTACTTTTGCCTTTCTGCACATCTGCAATTACATATTCTGTTGGCTCTAAAGGCCTTATTTTATTTTTTTTTAAATGTGATTTGTATGTATCCTTTGCTCTGCCCAGTAGTAACTGTGTGTTCCAACCTAGGAATCTCATCTTCCAGTACTATCTTTTATTTCAATCAAGATTTCCCCTCATAGGATTTTCAAGGTACAAAATATTCAAAAGACGTTTACTATTGCCTTCTTTGAGGCACTACTATCAACAGTTAGCTTGAGTGTCACTGCCAGTGCTTATGAAAATTCGTCCACCAGTGTCCACGTCAATTCTCTTCTGCTGAGGCGATCCTTAATTCCTGAAGAGGAGAGGGCTTCTGGTGTCTGTATTTTCGCCTGTCTGTCCTTTTTTAAAAATTATTTTTATTCAGAATTTTTCAAAGTAAAAAAAAACAATCCATGAATCTTCTTAGCATATCTTGGTGCTTTCTTACAGTTGATTGGATTACAATTGTTTACATTATATAAACAAATTTAAACAGATTCATATATTTTGGAATTCACAATTGCATTCATCACCCCATGTAATTCTCTACCTTCTCCCCTTTCTGTTATCTAACCAAATATAAAATTTGTCCCACACACATGCAAATTTATTTTCCTCCTTCTCTCTTATTTTGTAAATCAATTTATCCATTTCAGCACATTCATGGATTTTGTTAATTATCACCTCCTCATTTGAACATTTATTGGCTTTCCACCATTGAGCCCACATTAATCGTGCTGCTGTAAGTACATGAATAATCAAATAACTATCTTCACTCTTTCTCATTGTAGGTAAATATTCCTAAAAAGAAGGCCTCGGGTTTCATGTTAATCTTTTTGTTTTAACATCTGCTCTAACCAGCTATGTATATTCATCCAGAATTTTTTCACTCTTCAACATCTCCACCAGCAATGATATGTTCCTTTAGTTTTCTTACATTTCCAACACCGATTGGATAGCCTCTGATTTATTTTTGCTAATTTTGCCGGTGTAATATCTATCTGGTGGAACGGATCTCCCAGAGACTAACCTCATCCCAGACAACCAGAGCTTCGTCTACTCCAGGCCTGCCCAAAGTCCGGCCCGGGGGCCAAATCTGGCCTGTCAGGCCATTCTGAGTGGCCCGTGGCTGGCCGGCCCGCCCCTCCCTCCCCCTCCTTCACCCCATTTTTTTTTAAAGAAAGTGGGTGGGGCTTGCAGTGGGGTGGCAGGGTTGGGGAGCAACCGGCCCCTGACACATTCTCAGCCACCAAATCTGGCCCTCCTTACAAAAAGTTTGGGCACCCCTGGTCTACTCTTTCCTTAAGAGTACCAACTCCAAGAGGGACCCGTAGAGTGTCCACCAGGAATCGGGCCTTCTCGGTGGTTGGCCCGGCCTCCTGGAATAAGCTGCCAGTAGAAATCAGGCAGGTGGAGACATTGCCTGCCTTTAGAAGGGCCTTAAAGACCTGGCTCTTCAGGCAATGCTTCGGGGCCCTCTGAGCTACTGTGATACTGTTGGTTCTTCTTTTCTGCGGATTAGTTTCTTGCCGGATCTAACTTCGCCATTGATTTTATACTGGCTACTGCCGTAATGCCCATTTTATTAGTAACTGTATGAGTGTTTTTGTAGTATTTTTATATTATTGTATTTTTGTTAGGCTCTGATTGTGTAGGCTGTGGGGATTTTTTTGTATTTGGGGAGTCACCTTTAGGTGACGCTTGTACACCGCCCTAAGTTCCCCACAGGGAAAATCGGGTGGTTAATAAGTGTAATAAATAAATAAATAAATAAATAAATAAATAAATAAATAAATAAATAAATAATATGCCACCTGTAAAACATGTCACCTCTCTGTCCTTGATGACCCTTGCAGACTGTCTGGCTCCCAACTTCCCTGACACCTTCAACCACCCTCATCATGGTAAGATTGTGTGGCCAGAAGGAGAGTTGTTGTTAGGAATATGGAGTTAATGTTTGTAAATAATGTCCTAAAAACCTTTGGACTGCAGAGATGGAAGGGAGCCTGTGAATCATCAAGGAGGCACAGTGGAGAATCGAACACTGAGCTATCCTTCACTCCTGTGCTTAAGAAAACCACTATGCTGTATAAATAATGCATGCGTTATAATTACTAGCTACACTTATGGTGTAATTCCATAAGGTTTAAAGTTACTAAAACTTTATGTTCGGTTGGCTGAATTGTACAACACCTCTAGATCTATTCTGAATGTGAAACTAACAGACTTTAAGTTGTGCTCCGAAGTGATCAGTGAGTGACTCAGACTGCCTCACTTAAAGACTGTCCCACTCTTCTTTTTTCACTATGGTTTAAGCCAGCAAGAAGGTGCAAGTCATGTCCTTAAGATGCAAGGTCCAACAAGAAGCCTCCAATAAACCCGCCAGATACCACTATGTTCTCTTTCAGAAATTCTGTGGACTCTTCGATCAATGTGTTGATTTCAGGAGCTGCCTTGTTCGCTCATTTTTTGAGCTGCCTTTTTGCTTTATTCACATCTTTTTTCAACCCTTTCCCAGTCCACCTGTACATAGCCACTGTGACTAGCTATTTGTAGCAAAAGAAAGCCACCACCTACTGCAGTTGCTGCAAGTTTTCCAACCTTCTGGAACAAAAATGCTGCACACCAGCTTGTAACTCCACCCATTACAATTTGAGTAGCTACAGAATATTTTTCTACAATAGGTCCAGAATTACGGCCAAATAATCGGTTCCACCAATGATGACGTTCTTGCATATTCTGTTAAATCCAGTACTTCATATGAGTCATCATCACTTTCATGTTCTGAGGCGGAGCTCTCTGAGGCGCCATGTTAGCAGTTGAGGGGGTTATTCTGCACTTACTATCAAGGCCTATGCAGAGAACTTGTCTCCCCCATCATAGACAAACTCCCTGGGAGGTCAATAGATTTTTACTTGCATCTGCTCCTTTCTGATAAATGTTACCAAATAACTAAGCAGGTTGCCAAATTCTGTGCAGTAGCACTAAGGGTCCGAAATCAGATTATAAATGGAGATAAAGGAATATAGTACTTATGTTTTAATGGCTGCTAAATTTTAACCCGTACTTTTTATCTCCCAATTTTATGTATTAATTGAAATACTATCATGGAATACACATTGATGCTATGTATTTCGTTGCTGTATCTGTCTAGTTTGGTCATTGGCCGTAAATAAATAAATAAAATAAAATAAACTTTAAGTTGTGCTCATTCCCATTTCCTCCTATAAATTATTGTTGCTCCCTGCTGACAAAAGGTAAACAACATTTCCTCCATGGAACGCTTGGAAACTCCTGTGTTCTGCAAATCCACGTCAAATATAAAGTCTTAACATTATCTTCCAAGTTCCCCCTTTTAAAAAATCTCATATAAAAACATCTTTAAGCAATAAATCTAGTTTTCCTCTTTTCGATTCAATGTGGCATGTTAACATTTTCCATAAAGAGCCTTAAGCAATGCCACGAACTGAAGACACTTCACATTTCATCTCGAGCAATGAATGTGCTAACATTTTGTCCAGTCCTACTGGACACATCTAAGGCACTTGATGACATCTGCAGCACACTTGTTTCATTTTCATCAGCTGCCTCCTCTAAAAGCATCATATTACATGATTCTTGAGCCATCAGCTGGCTGTGCCCATTTCCCTGCTCTGGAAACTGATATTGTGATTCCACGAATTGGAGGAAATCCTTTAGGTTGTTTGCTCTTTCTTCTCACTCCCTCCTTATTTATTTATTTATTTATTTATTAGCATTTTTACCCTGCCTTTCTCCTTGGAAAAGGACCCAACGCAGCTTACTGCTACCATATCCCTGGACCTCATCAGAAAAGTTGCCCGTGATGGAATACTTTGAAGATTTAAGATTAATGTGTATAAATAGGAGTCCTATCCTGAATCACCTGTACTGTAATCAGTAATGAGGGAAAGAATAATTGTATCAAACCGATGGTGAAATGCAAAATTGGTCCTCACAGTTTCACGATGTTAGAGCTCCACAGATGAAATCTCTTTCTTGTACAGATGTCTTGAAACTTGGCCAGGTTCCAAAAAAATTATTCCTGCTGTCATTAAAAAATGCAATAAGATGAACTATGATTTGTCAACGCCTTTTGTCTTAACCCTGCCTCCCCCCATGATGCAATAACTTATGTTAATTTGTTGAAGCATTTGTTATAAGCATTCTATGCTGAAGGGCAATTTGTCATGTGTTTATACATTGTAACAGGTCCAAAAACTTCTGGAAATTTCCGTGAGCAGATGAAAACCTTTTTCATCGGGGGGGGGGGGGGGGCTTTCCCTTAGCAACCGTCTGGGAAAGTTTTTTAATTTGAATGTTTTGTCTCGTTGCTTTGAATGTATGTTTTTGTGTTGACTTTGTTTACCATTTTAATGCAGCATTTGATTCTCTTGGAATATTTGCATACTTACTGTTTCCCGCTTTTAAATATTGTCTTTTATTGATGTTCGTCGTCAGCCTGGTTCCTTTTTAAGGAGAAAGGTGGGGTAAAATGTTTTAAATAACAATTAAATGAATGAAATTGAAGCCAATCTCCTTTCATTGTCAATATTACTGTATTTTACCTGACATGTTGACAATAGAATAGGAGTATGTTTTCTCTTACCATTGACTATTTGCCATCGTTTCTGAGTTATGAGTGCGAAATGTTCAGGCAAATTCATCATGGGACTTGTAATAATTTCTCACTCTTATACATCGGAGTGGAGAAAAAGTGACCTACAGACTGTAGACACTTCATACCAGTGACACCACACAATAAAATTCTATGTTAAAAAAACAGAGTTGCTTAAAAAATTCTCTTGTGTTACATAGAATTGCACATAGGAATAGGAATAGGAGTTTTGCCCCTTTTTCTTCTCTTTTTGTTTGTTTTTGGAAACTGATGGGCAACAGTTTCATGGCAGCCAGGCAAGACATAGACCTCCCCATATTGGGAATAGATGGCCTATTGACCTAGTGCAGACAGATTTAGAAATATGACCTTCATCCACATTGCTAATAGGGGCTTTATCCAAATACAAACATTTCTTCGCAAATGGGATAGCGGGGGTGGAGTGTGTGTGTGGGGGAATTGTAAAACCAAATAGAGGGAAAGCAAAACTGACCAATTTGTTCATTCTAGAATGAATAAGGTCCAATTTCGCCAAGCTGAAGGTGCAAGGATAATTAATGTTCTTTAAAAGAAACGTTAAGGAAGTCAGTTTGAAATGTCAAAAGTCGGACTGAATTGATCTGCTTCCTTTTTGACGTAGGTTCTTTTTAATATTACTATAACAGACTGTCTTTTATTGTCTTTGTGGCTGCCCTGTCCACTTTTTCTGAGAAATAACGTGAAAACTACTTGCAACATTCATCAAAAGCCTTCTTTGGCTTTTATGAAAACTAACACCGCTTAAGAACTTGCGTCTTCCTGCCAATTTTGAACAAGGATCTTCGAAAGAGCAAGCCAGGGATACTTCTTGCATCTTCCCAGATGTCGGCCTTCCCTAACACTCAGCAACGATATTCAGCCATCTGGGTTGACTCTTGGGAATAACTACCAAATTCACAAATGAATGCTTATACATTCAGAAGGGCATCAAAGCCAAACACGTGCTATGTTGCTGCCAACAGAAAAGATGGTAATCCTTGCACACAGAAAAGAGGTGAAAGTGAAAACTTGTACATTATCTCTTCCAGAAAAATGCTGTTCCATGGAAGAAGGACCAAGCTTGTTTTCTGTATTGCTAGAAGATATGGCCCAAAATAATGGATTTAAATTATGACAAAGGAGATTTCCCCTAAAACCTGGCTTTTTTGTGAGGCATTTGGTGACAGTTAATTTTTTTCTTCTCTTGCCCTGCCATCACGCCCATTATTATTATTATTATTATTATTATTATTATTATTATTATTATTAT
>JAHTLZ010000122.1:30094094-30107500 GCA_023846285.1 Phrynocephalus versicolor | reverse complement strand
CCAACAACCATTAAGTATGGGTCATTACCTATGACCTTGCTGGTGGACGTGTGAAGCACTTCTGATTTGGTAGCTGTTGTGAGCTTTTCAGGCTGTTTGGCTATGTTCTGGACATTTTTCTTCCTGATGTTTTACCAGATTCTGTGGCCGGCATCTTCAGAGGGCAAGGAGTTCAGGGAACTAGGAGTTCTCTCTGTGCTTTGGTGTATTGAATGAGTGAAATTGTGGGGTTTTAAAGCTGTGGGAAAGGGGAAACTTGTGCTATGCAGAATAGATGTTAGTCGTATTGTGATGGAGGGATTAAGAAGTTTCAATGCAATCAGAGGGGCAGCAGTCCTTCTGTATCGTTGATGAGTGTTGTTTGATGTTCTGTTTTGTGAACTGATCACTGTTGCTTGTGGCTTGGTGGAAATCAGTGAGCTTCATTCTTTTGCAGACTGTAGTTTTCAGTACTGGAAGCCAGGCTTTGCTGATGCCACCCCTGATTCTATATCCCAGAGCACAAAGAGAACTCCTAGTTCCCTGAGCTCCTTGCCCTCTGAAGATGCCAGCCAAAGAGCCTGGCAAAACATCAGGAAGAAAAACTTCCAGAACATGGCTAAACAGCCTGAAAAACTCACAACAGCTATCAGATCCCAGCCGTGAAAGCCTTCGAGAATACATTGCTTCTGATTTGTCTGGGGATTGATGAAAGGGTGGCTTGATAAGTAGCAGACAGATTGTGTCTGTGTCCCCCACCTCTGTTGAGAGAGGGGTTTTCAATACAGACATGAATAGCTTCCCTGATCTTTGTCCTTCAAATGGAGGTACACTACTGTTTCTGGTCCTGAGCTGTTGCCCCTACTATGTTGTACAATTCTCCTGTTGAATGGCTGTTCACTTTCTCCAGTGTAGAGGCCTGCACACTCCTCACTGCATTGGACCTCATTTACTGTATTGCTCCTTTTGTGTTTGGTGTCGGGTCCTTTGGGTGGGCAAGTCTCTGCCTTGGTATGTTTGTGAGTTTGAAGTAAACTGGGATGTGGTGTTTGCCAAAAACCCTTTTAACTCCAGCCATGTAAGGGATGACCAGGTTCTTCTGTCGGGTCTGGGTCTCCGGCCGATCCATTGCTCTTCTGGTCAGGCCATTGCTTTGTTGAAGGCCTACTTTGGATATCCACAGACCTTAAGTACCGCCTTCAGATGCCTGTTTTCCTTCTTCTTGGCTTCTGTGGAGGTGGGGATGCTCTCTGTTCTGTGGTTTAGGGTCCCGATGACTCCTAATTTGTGTTGTAATGGATAGTAGGAATCAAAGAGTAGGTACTGATCTATGTAGGTGGGTTTCCTGTAAACTATTCCTAGGCCATGGTTGGGTCCTGTGATGACTGCACAATCCAGGATGACTGAGAATCTTCACAGGCATGATTGATCATATTATTCACTTCTTCCGGATTCAGACATGAGTTGGAAATCACCCATGACTAAACAAGGAGAATCCTTAAAACAGTGTGCCAGCATGTCTGTGAAGATTCTCAGTCATCCAGATGAGCTTATCCGGAAACTGAGTCATGACAATTGGACTTCTTTTCTTGTGAGATCGAAATGTTTCACTACTCATCCAAGTAGCTTCATCAGTTTGAGGAAAGTTGAACTCATGAAGCTGCTTGGATGAGTAGTGAAACATTTCAACCTCACAAGACGTCCAGTTGCCATGACTCAACATCCAGAGTGTGACAGCATGAGCGTATCTCTTCTTTGGGATTATGCAAATCAGCTTGCTTTGTTTGGCGATTGCCCGTGACGATTTAAACTCAGAATGTATTTGAAATCTTATTTTACTAACAATGGAACACTTGACTCACTGCTCTGCAACATTAACATTCTTTCAGCTCTAATTACTATTTTTAATCTCTGGAAGAGATAAATGGGGAACAATATTTTTGCAATGAACATAGAGAGGCCATGTCTGCTAGGGGGATTCCGGGAATGAGCATTTGAAAAGTTAACTTTCCCAAGCTCTGATTTAGGGCTGCAATCCTAAGCAGCCACACTAAGGGATGCTAGCTCTCTATTGAATCCCCAAATCTAAGCAAATGTGTGTAGGACTGCATGGGAGGAATGCAATCCAAAATCCCACTGATATCTGGCTTCTCGGTCTCTCCATGGACTATACTGTCTTAAAATAACCTGCCAAAGACCACACAGCAGATCATGTTTGTGCCAGAAATTTATATGCTATAAAAAACAGCTACAGTGTTTTTGCTTTCCAAATTTCTGGTTCCAAAGTGGTTTAAAATACGTTACAGAGCTTATTAGCAGTTGATGTAACAGAAAGTGTTAAGAGTGTCAGGAAGACCAGGCAAAATTTTCCTGGTAGAATACCAGCCCAAGATTATGAGTTTACACGGAACTCTCCGAGTAATTATTCAATTGAAGAATAAAAATAAAAACAGACAAGAGCCTCCATAGCAGCGTCGGGACTTAATCTACGCTGAAGTAAATTTAGAGGAGATGCTTAATTAGCCAATAGAGGAAGATTACATCTATTGGTTAAGAGTAGGGTGTGTTTTGAACTGTGGCCTGTTGGATGTTGTTGGACTACAACTCCTGAGTCCTGGCTGTTGTTGTCCTTTGGGGGAGGCACAGGTTCCTCAACCCAGTCTAGCATAAAGCACTCTATGGCCTTCTGCTTCCCAAGTGGAAACCAACAACAAAAATACTTTACTTTCAATAAAAGTTTTGAGTCTAAAACACTTACCGCACTTCGTTACCCACCCACCGGGCTCCTCTTCTGTCATTTATTTTTTAGCGAATACCCGAGTCGCCTTGTGGCTAGATGGGTGATATATAAATCTAATAAATAAATATCTAAACTTTTTTGTTTTTTGTTTTATTTTTAATAACAAACAAACAGGAACTGGCAAACCACTCCAGTATTCCTGCCAAGAAAACTCCATGCACATGGGGTCACGAAGAGCCAGTCACGACTGTAACGATGCAACACACACACGCACAAACAATACAAACAATAAAAGTGCACCCTCAATCCCCCGGGACCATCCGGTTGTTCCTTTGGCTTCTTTTTCTTTTTCTTCTTCATCTTCTCTTTTTTAAACTGGCTTCTTAGAGTCCTTTTGTCCAGAACTCTGTTGAATTTAAGTCGGTTGTTTCCCTTTCACTTTTAGTAGTACATAATCTATAAATTTCCCCCAAATATCATAAAAAATATCCTTCCTCATTTCCCCTCGCAAAACTTTTAAACTGCAAGACAATTTATCATTTAAAACTATATCCCACACTTCATTATACCAGTCATCAATTTTAAATTCTAGCTTCAGTTTCCAGTTCTTAGCTATAAACAGTCTAGCTGCAGTCATAAGATTTGTAATTAATTCTTTTGTTTTTATATCATGTTCGTTAGTAAGTGGTAATGATAACAGTGCAATTTCTGGCTTACATTCAATATCGACTTGGAGTATTTCTTTTATCTCATTAAAAATCTGTTGCCAAAAATTTTGAACTATTTCACATTTCCACCAAAGATGAATATAGGTACCTTTTTTCACATTTCCAGCAAATCTTAGAATATCTTGGATTTATTCTGTTCAGTCTGACTGGTGTCATATACCATCTTAAGAGTAGTTTAAAATAATTTTCCTTTATCCTGACTTATAATGATCATAAAATCCTCATGTTCCAATTTTTTCCATTCATCTTTTTTATTTCTTTATCCATATCTTGCTTCCAAACCTCTTATTGTTTCTTGCTCCCTCTCCTCTAGAGAATCCTCGATTATTTTATATATTTTATCTACCACTCCTTTCCCTGGATTTTCTTTCTCTGGTTCATATGTTAACAAGAACTGTTCAAACTTTGTATAGGTTGTGTGTTTCTCCTAATCCAATCTTTCGTCCAACTTTCTAACGCGCTGTCTTTTACCTGAGCATTTCATCTGAGTTTAGTAAGGGGTCCTGGGCTGGGATTTATGGGATGTTCTACTCTTGTAATATGGCAGTGAGGGTCTGAAAACTACTGTCAGCCATAAGGAATCCGTGTGACTGAATGGCATGATAGCAGGATATGAACGTTTCAAGACAATACTTAATCAGATTATTTGCAAACATTGCACTTACCAAGCAATAATAGTATGCATAGGGATATCATCCAGCCAGGCTAAGCACTTAAATCCAATGGAGGTTAATGGAATAGCTTGAACATTGCAATCTTGTTGGTGCATATAAGGAAATAAGCTCCATTTGACTGGGAGAAGTTTATTCTGGGTAGGCTCGCATAAGATTTAGCATGTAGAAAATTGCCTTGTATTGAGTGTGAGCCATTGACCCATTTAGACCAATACTGTCAACTCTGACGGGCAGCCTCCCTTCTAAGTTTCAGGCCAAGATATAGCCTAATTTTATCTGGAGATATATCCAATGTTTATTGGTGGTTTCTCATCCAAGTACTAACCAGACCTAGCCACACTTAGCTTGCAACTAGACAGAATCATTAATGCTTATATGCTTAATTCTTCCACAGAAAATGTACAGGACATAAACATGCCTAATGTCTTTAGGATTGTACTGATACAATAGAACAAATTCGACACTTTCTGGGGCCACAGTACTTGTATTACCACAATTTATGTCCATGCTGGCTAGAGTCGATTGTTCAACAGAAGAGACAAGGAATCTAGTGACTATGAAATGTTTAGGTTCATTGTCCCTTCTATTCAATAACAGCCTACTGGTTCCAGATTTGTGTACGATATGAATCTGGAGCAAATAGAATAATACGTAGTAATATAAAAAAAAATGGAGCAAACCATTCACCAATTAAAGAGAGTAGAAATTTTAATTCAATTCTGCTTTTTCACCTAAGTGTCTGTTTGCCTTGTAAAAGTCCGCTTGGTCCAAAAGTACCAATTTAACTGACTAATCCTTTGGATCTTTGTCGGAACAACATTTATGTGGTTCAAATTGAATGGCAAAGAATATAATTCTTTTTTCTGAATTTGTGAGCTTGCTGTGGTTGCCACTGGAATGTTCCCTTTGGAGTCCAGAAATGATGGCCATAAATAGAACAGTTTGTTGTTTAGAATTCCTTGTAAAAAGATGCCTCTCTTTAAATTTATAAAATCCAAGAAATCCTTTCTCGAGCATCAGAATGTAATTTGTAATTTAATAAATACAACTGTTTTATTGCTATTAGTGGTAAACACTAGAAGTAAAGCACACAAACACACACACATAACAGTAAATACCTGACTGCTGGTTGGACATCTCAATGGATTAGGTCTTTGGCTGTGGTTCCTGAGGTTGGGAGTTCAGTTCTTCACTGTGCCTCCTTGAGAGGGGCTGGACTTGATGATCAATAGCAGTGGTTCTCAACCTGGGGGGTCAGGACCCCTTTGGGGGGGTCAAACGACTATTTCACAGGGGCCACCATGAGCCAGTGAAAAAAGAGGCACAAACGGCTTGGGTCTGGAGGAGGAGCGGGAGGAAAGGGGGAAGTTTTGTGTCATCCGCAAACTTGGCCACCTCACTGCTTATCCCTGTCTCCAGGTCATTTATGAACAGATTGAAAAGCACTGGTCTCAGGAAAGATCCCTGGAGCACACAGCTTTTCACCTCTTACCATTGTAAAAATTGCTCATTGACACCTACACTTTGTCTCATGGATCTCAACTAGTTCTCAATTCATAAAAGGACCTGCCCTCTTATCTCCTGACTGTGCAATTTTCTCAGCAGCCTTTGGTGAGGGACTTTGTCAAAAGCCTTCTGAAAATCAAGATAGACAATATCCACCAGTTCACCCAAGTCCACAAGCCTGCTGACCTATTCAAAGGATTCTAAAATATTTGTTAGGCAAAACTTACCCTTGCAGAAGCCATGCTGATTTTCTCTCAGCAAGGTTTGTTCTTCTATGTGTTTTAAGATTTTCTCTTGGATGAGGTTTTCTACCATCTTCCCTTGGAAAGATGTAAGGCTAACTGGCCTGTAGTTTCCCGGGTCCCCCCTCCTTCCTTTTTTAAAAATTGGTGTGACATCTGCTATCCTCCAGTCCTCCGGCACTGTGGCCGTTTTAAGAGACAAGTTGCATATAACCGTTAAGAGATCTGCAATTTCATTTCTCAGTTCCCTAATAATCCTTGTCACACCAATTTTGCATGGCTCCTCGCCACCCCCCCGACCCCCTCCGATCGCTCTCCACCCGCCCTGGGGGTTGCAGGCGCGCATGGAGCAGTCTTTTGAAAGGGCTCTGGCTTGCCTCCGCAGCCAAAGCCATCTCCAAGGATCGCTCTCCGCTCGCCCTCCCGCCCTCCCCTGGGGTAGCGGGCGCGCGAGGAGCGATGTTGGCTCTGGATAGAACCTGGCGGCGGCAGCGGGAGATGGGGTCCCCCACGCCGCCGCCGTGTGCTGCTCCGAGGCAGCTCTGCGCAGCACCCAGCGGCAGCGGAGGGGGTTCCGAACCCCCAACGATGATGACGTGTGCTGCTGGGGGTGGCCCCTTGCCCCCAGGCCCCACCTGACCCGCATCCACATATCACAGATTTTCAGCCATCGCGGGTCGGGTGGGTCCCTAACCCCCGCGATTGGCGGGGGGTTAATATATTAATTTTTTTAATTGCTAGTTTTTATGCACTTTAAACTTCAGAACCTGGAGCTGCTTGAAGTCCTTTGCAGGTGATCTTGCCTAGGATGGATGCTGCTCTTGGCAGGAACAAACTTGTGCAGCATGGCATTCTTTCCAGGAAAAAAAAACCATAAAAATTCTGAGTCATCCTGTGAGATTTCGAATGGCAGGAAAAAATCTTGTTGAGAGAAATGTTATCATAATTTCCAACAGCTACAGGTGATGCAGCAAGGCTCACATCCACATTCTGAAATGCATCCCCTGGGTAACTAGAACCTTTGTCCAATGAGTGCATCCAAGATTGCAACCTCGATCAGATTTGGAATTTGCTTTAGAATCAGGTGACAGGCCAGCTCATGCAAAATATTAATCTGTAGACACAGAACCAGAACTAACAATATACAGTGGAACCTTGTATAACAAATGGTTTGTATAACATAAAATTTGTACAAAATAAAAAAATTTGGAGATAGGGGGAAATTTACTTAACAGAATTGTCTATGGGGTGAATCCATACAACATAAAAATTGCCGCGATTAGGGATTACTCTGTTTTCAATGCATTCCCATGGGAAATTAGTTTAAAGGAAAGTTTGCTTAACATAATTTTATTTGGAATGAATTAATTCCTTTATACAAGGTACCACTGTATAACTTAAATTAATGGGAACCATTGCATTCTGAGAATATGGCGACTGCCAAAGGGTTTTGTTTTGCTGCCACCTGCTGGAGATCATATATGAAGCATATTTACCTTATAGATACGGAAATGACATTTTCCCACAGTATGAAAATTTATATAACAAATTTTGCAGGACCGTTTTATGAGGGGGGGAACACACCAAGTATCTGAACAGCTTGTTATGTTCTGCAAAGTGAAACAGAAGTTTCATTTAAAATTTAATGGCTTCTTGGCACTTTATAACATCAAGATAATCGGTACTCCATGGGGTCCCTTCCAGTTCTGCAATTCTAAGATTCTGAAACCCCAATGAGGTCTATTTCCAGGTTAGTACAGAATCATAATTCACTAGTTCAGTAGTTCAATGCTGCAGCTGCAATTGTAGGAATGTTCAATGCATGGATTTAGTGCGACATTTTTCCCAGTCCATGTTTATTTGGTTTATAAAGAAATAAGGGGCTTGACCAAAATCCCAGTAATACCGAAAACCCATAGAACCCCTTTTAAAATACACACAAGGCTGGCATCATATGCTTCCTCTTTGCCTGCAATCAATATTGTACTTCTTGCTCCTTGTTCCAATAGCTTACCTGTAATTCCAGACTAGACTTTTACAAATGTGCCTCTGATCCCCTTGAATCCCTCTGTGATGTTGGGTCTTCCTGCCTCTTTGGGAACATAGTTCATCTGCTTCCAGTCTCTCATCATAAGAACATAAGAACAGCCTTGCTGGAACAGGCCACAGCCCATCAGTCCAGCATTCTGTCTCACACACAAGATCACCATTGGCTTCAGGGTATTCCCAAGCAGATATATTCATCTGCTTATGATTTCCTGCAAATGATATTGAGAGATATCCTGCCTCTCTCTCCCACCTGGAGGTTGTCCTTAGGCATCCATCATGATAGCCATTGATACCCTTGTTCTCCATGAACTTGTCTAATCCTTTCTTAAAGCTGTCAAACCTGGCAACTTTCACCACTTCTTCTGGCAAGGAGTTCCACAAACCAGTGATCCTCTAGGTGGAAAAAGTACTTTCTCTTATTTGTTTGAGATCTAGCACCCAAAAGTTTCATGGAATGCCCCCTAGTTCTAGTGCTGTGTGATATGGAAAACTTTTTCTTTATCTACTTTCTCTACTGTGTACGATTTTCTAAACTTCAATCAGGTCACTGCTTAGGCACCGTTATTCAAGAGTGAAGAGGCCCAGCCTTTGCAGCCTCAGATGGTAAGGAAGGTGTTCCAGTCCTCTAATCATTCTGGTTGCCTTCCTCTGCACTTTTTCCAGCTCCATAATATCATTCTGGTGACTTATTTTCTATACCCTTCCTAATGATCCCTACCCTAGCATTGAGTTTGCTTTTTTCACTGCTGCGGCACACTGGGTTGACACCTTCCTTGAGCTGTCCATTAGGACACCAAGGCCCCTTTCCAGGTTTATTGCAGAGATTTCAGACCCCATCAGTTTATAAATGTAACTGGTTTTTTTTTTTTTTTTTGCCACAACATGCACCACTCTGCCCTTGCTAATGTTGAAGCTCTTTTGCCACTGGTTTGCCCACTCCCCCAATGTCAAGAGATCCCTCTGGAACTCCTCACAATCTCTTTCAGTTTTTACTACCCTATATAATTTAGTGTTGTCGGCAAATTTGGCTACCTTGCTATTTACTCCTACTTCTGTATCATATATGAAGAGCTTGAAAAGCAGGGGTCCCAGTACTGAACCTTGGAGGACCCTACTTTTTACCTCCCTCCACTTGGAGAAGTGTCCATTTAGTGCTACCCCCTGTTTCCTGTCCCTTAGACAGTTGTCCGTTCACTCCTTTCTTGCTTCCAGCATATGATCGACTCCTGCCTCCAAGTTATATGCAGCGTCACAGGCAGCCATTATTTCTCTTTGAAGGCCCTCTGCTCTGTCCTCCCTTTCTCATCTTGCTTTCGGGGAATCTTCCTCCTCCACCCATATTTCCCCTAGGATTCTCAGGATGCATATTCTATCTCTTTTCTGCTGATAGTCCTATTCCCCGTAACAGTTAGAATATCATGATATCACAACAACTCAGCCAACATTTGAGACTGTAGGCTAGCAGCAGATTGCAGCCAGGTAAGGTCCCCACTGTAACATGCTGGTTCAGTGGCATTTGTAACATAACTCATTACGTGGAAGAATTGCTTGAGGAATGCTGGATTACTGAAAAGGAAAATAACCTACTGTCTTTAAAAATGATTGATGCAATAGAAAAAATAAATGAATTCAATTGCCTAATAGAGAAACTAGAGCCTTATTTATTTATTTATTTATTTATTCATTCATTCATTCATTCATTCATTCATTCATTCATTCATTCATTCATTCATTCATTCAATTTATGTACCACTCTAAATTAGTGCCAAAGTGTAAGCAGGAGTCTTTGCACCTACAAGAGGAATATTTGTATACACAACTAGAAACCTCCATGTTTGTGCATATCCTTTTGTTACACAGAAGTCAACCGGAATTGCCTTTGTAACATATCCAGTTCCACGTGTGAGCCATGCTTTGGATCATATCCAGAGTTTAAGAAACATGTAAATAAGCAGTGGATACTTCATGTTAGCAAATAAAAATGTGGGTAAAAACACAAGTCAGGTAATGCAAAAGTGCTTAAATAAAAATGACTCTTATCCCAAATTCTGTAAAAATTTATTTTACCTTGAATGTCAAGCATATTACAAATAACAACAACAATGGACAACAACAAAAGGCCAGTTATAAAGCTTTGAGTAAGTGCAATAAGGCCAGTTTTTTTTGCATTACTACTTTAAAATGGATTCAAACTCTGACGGAAATTGTACAACGGAGCTGATCAGAATGCCAACAGTGTTCTTGCTTGCATCTCATTTCACAAATTAAACAGAGACATGCCTTGCTTAAAACATACAGGGAAGCAGCGTAACAAAGACTGGGAGTCAGCCAGTAAGCTCGAAGCGTATCTTGTAAACGATTGTTTGACAACTGCAGTCCTGCAGAGCATAGCAAACATGGCACCATCGAGTTCTACAGTCAGAATGAAAAACTAAATTGGGGGGGGTGTGCAAAGGTTTGCACTGCTGCTGTGGTTTATCTTTGCCACCTGCTATCCCACGGGCAGAAAATCCGGATCAAAGTAAAATGCGGATTTCCCCCCAGAACAGTCACGTGGTTGAAAATGCTGTCCCTGTATCCCCACGGGTGCAGTTTAAAAAACTGCATATTTTGTGTCCCCACAAGCAGGAACCGCAACACAGCGGAACAAAAAGGTTTTGATGCGGATTTTCCAAGTCCCCACGGACTCAAGTGCTGGTTAAAAAATCCGTATCGGAACTGAGACAAGCTTTGTACCACCTCAAAACCAGGTACAGTGGTACCTTGCATAAAGGAATTAATTCGTTCCAAATGAATTTTCCTTTATACAAATTTCCCATAGGAATGCATTGAAAATGGAGTAATCCCTAATTGCGACCATGTTTATGCTATATGGATTTGCCCCACAGGCGATTCTGTTAAGGAAATTTCCCCTATCTTTGGAGTGTTTATGTTGTACAGATTTTATGTTATACAAACCATTTGTTATACAAGGGTCCACTGTACTCGCAAAACTTGCTGGGTCACACTTAAGTGGTCGTGGTCGCATTCTTTCCCCTTTAAAGTCACTGGTTGTGGGGACACAATTTTATTAACCGCTTCTTCAAGCAGTTTGAAGCGGTTTTTAGTGGTCGTGGGATAGCAGCCATTATTTGGAGACCAACCTTCCCTCTAAGCTGCACGCCCACAAAGGGCTGCCTCAGTCATGGGCAGCTGTGCTGCTGTTGCCAACCATCTGCTTCCGTTTGCTGCTGGAACTCCACATGGGCTGGGTGGGGAAAGGCTCCCGCCCACCGCAGTCAGAAACGAGAGGAAACGCTGCTTTGGTTTGCTTGTTTGTTTTCAAGAAAGAAATGCACCTTGCCAAATTGCTTCAGGTGCCTCCAGAGGGTTTTCCCACTCGTCTATCTATGTTTTTGACCGGCTTTTTGTGCACATTCACAGTGCACAACATAGATAGTGATATTTATGTGAAAGAAACTGTGATGATATTAATTGTTGTTTTTAAAAAGGACTCCCACCCATGCGTTTCTAGCAGGAGGAGCATAACTGATGAACTTGGAAGCTCACAAAAACTGGTGACATTTGCAAACATCCGAAATAACCAACCACATTCCGGGGCAAACAGCATGCTGTCTAGGCCTATTCAAGCATTCAGAAAAGGGTTAATCTGTGTGAGCACAAGTGTGAATTCCAACCCCATTGCTGTCTCTACAGGAAGCAAGGCACTGTGCCTGCTACAAAGAAGGAGTAGGGAGGTCAATTAACCCTTTTATGAAAACCTGAACACAACTTCTATGTGGTCAGCCGAGTGCCAAAGGCTTCACAGTCATTTACATCTGATGACCAAGTACTGACTCAGCTTTGGGCAGAGTCAATAAAAATCTTGCTTAACTGACTTCAAAAGGAAGGAGGTGTCATGGCCAAACCTCATCAGTGAAGGAAAGCCCTCTCACTGATGTCCAGAGTCCTGGTGAAGCTAACATCTGTCATAGCTGAAACGAGTGAGACTTAAGTTAAGGATAACTAGCTTTTCATTGAATCAGGGAGCCTCAATGAAATTAACTTTTCATTGTTTCCGAAAAGCACAGCTAAATTCATCTGGATTGGGGCTCAGAGCTTTAATCAGACCAAAGGCCCCTTGGATTTATATTCAACATGGAATCTTCTACCGTATTACTTTACATACCAGAGGTACTTCAGTTCCTAGAAAAGTGAGTTATTGCCAACCATCTTCCTGAGACATGAAAGATCCTAGAAGGCAAGCACCAGGCAAAGTCTGTCACCAACCCATTCCAGATTAATAATTTGGTCCCTTCCGAAATGGATCTCTTCCTACAATTACGCTGAAGCATAAAGATGGGTCACAAATTCCAGGTGGTCCAGTATGTCCAGGGATTCCAGGACTGCCGCGTTCTCCATCTTTACCTGGATCCCCACGCATTCCAGGAGGTCCTTCTTTACTCATCCCAGGTGGGCCCTCGGGACCTTGGAAATGGAAGAAGTAGATAAATGGGGAAGGTTTAGTGTCCACAGAATGTTAGAATGCACGGCTTGACCCACCTTCCTCAACCACACAAATCCTGTTTCTTTGTGTTGTAAGTCACACCATGCTCTGGCCATGGTGACACATGCCCTAGTGACATCCCGGTTGGACTACCGTAATGCACTCTATGTGGGACTTCTGATGTAAAGTCTCAGAAAACTTCAACAGGTCCAAAATACAGCAGCCAGATTGCTGACTGGGGCGGGCTACAGAGACCACATTACAGCCCTACTAAAGCAGCACCACCGGCTGCCAATCAACTATTGAGCGCAATTCAAAGTGCTCACCTTAACTTACAAAGCACTATTCTACCTGGGTCCTAGTTACCTCAAAGATCGAATCTCACAGTGTGAACTGGATTGGGTGCTAAGGTCATCAGGAGAGGCTCTTCTCTCTATCCTGCCACCTGCACAGGTATGTCTCGTGGGAACACAGGAAAGGGCCTTCTTGGCTGCTGTGCCCAGACTCTGGAACTCCCTCCCACTAGAAGCCAGGATTGCCCCATCCCTGCTGTCTGTCCAGAAACAGGCAAAGACCTTTCTCTTCAGGCAAGCTTTCTCTGAATGATGGACTGCCATGCATGGCTACACAGACTTGTGTTTATAATCAATTATAACTTTGTGTTTTTATCTCTCCTTGTGTAATTACATTGACACTATGTTATCAATTGTTAGTTCCCATCCCTCATAACTTTTAGATGGTCTACCGTACATGATTACATGGTATTGATACTCTTTTCCTAACTGCTTGTGTTCTCTTTTAGCTTTAATATTGTCCTCTGATGCTGTAAGATAGCCCTCAATTCCTTGTTCTTACACTTGAATATGTCTTAATTGTACTGGACTCTATATTGTCCCCCATTACTGTAAGCTACCTTGGGTCCTTTTCTAAGGAGAAAGGTGGAGTTAAAATACTCATAGATAGATAGATAGATAGATAGATAGATAGATAGATAGATAGATA
>JAHTLZ010000122.1:30076412-30094084 GCA_023846285.1 Phrynocephalus versicolor | reverse complement strand
AGATAGATAGATAGATAGATAGATAGATAGATAGATAGATAGATAGAAGAGGCCCACTTCAGTCAGTGGGACGTAAAGGAGAGATGACTCACCAAATCCCCACTGATTCAGCGAACCTACTCTAGTTGCAACTTGCTTATGGAAGCAACAGACTTTCATACTGATCAAAGCCAGGCAAATGATTCAAGAGCCAGTTTAAGGATCGCATCCTTAGCATGCTTGCATCACAAATTACTGAACAGCAAAAACAGCTGTTTTTTGTCAAACAGTACCTGGAGGTCCTGGAGGTCCCTGCATCCCAGGAATCCCGACTCCTGGGTTTCCATTTGCTCCATTTTTTCCTGGTAGCCCTGGAAGAGTCCAGACATATTGAATGTACTGTCAGTAATGTTCAGATGGTGTAAATGAACCAAGACATTCTAAGGTGTTGAGAAATCTGGTTAAGATCTGTGTTAGCTAAAAGTACCCATTTGGCTGTGCAGGACCTATGTGGGATCAGATTGTGTTTGAGGCGTGATTAGTTACGAAGCATCTCTCCATTCTATTAATTAATTAATTAATTAATTAATTAATTAAATGGAGAGATGCTTTGTAACTAATCAGTGTATAAATAAAATTTAATTAATTAATTAATTAATTTTTATTTATACACTGCTAAGCTTAATTCAAAGAACAACTCCAGGCAGCGCAGAGCAACTGCATTAGGTATATGAGCTCAACTTGGTGTTTGAACAGCTTGGGGCAAACATATGAAGGGGGAAGAGGCTGTAGTCCTGCTCCCTTTGGCCTTGCTCTTCTCTTACTGACACGGACAAGAGAGTCTCTTGTCTGCATGGAGGGATTCCAAGCAACCCTCCACCATCCCGTGTTCAGAACCACACAGAGAGCCTCCAGGCACTGGAAGCATTCTTGGCTCAAGGGCCCTGCTCTCTATGTGTGAGAAATAAAAACAAAGCAGGGGAGAAGCTGCAACTCCCCATTCCTCCTTATAGTTTAATATCTGATCCAGACAGAATGCTGGGATCTAGTCACTGGCAGCGCAGGCAGGATGCGTAACTCTGTAATCAGATCCAAGTGTTCAGGATGGGGCTAAGCTCAACATGGGGAAAGGGAGCAGGCTAGCTCTGCTCTGCTCTCTTGCTGCTCTCTTTATATGGAGTGCCACAATATGAGGGCGGGAGGGAATGTCCTTGATGTTTTTTCCAAGCAAGCAAAATCCCAGATCCCCCCCCCCCAGCTTTCTGGATCACTCAGAGAGCCTCTCCACCTACCAGTCTTTCCTTTTTCAGACAGTCCACACAAAGAACAAGGAGGTAATGGGACAGGAATATATATTCCCTCTTCTGATGTTCAGGTTTACTGCATATCTGTCAAGTCTCCTGCATTAGCTGGGAAACCACGTTTTTAGGCATCTTTCCCGCCATCGTCCCGTAATAGTATTTTCTTGTCAATCTCCCGGATTTTCTAATGGCATTGGGTTGTTGCATGGGCGCCGCCATTTTGGGAGCAGCTATTGAGCATGTGGGGATACCGTGACCACGATCCCTTATTTTCAAATCCGAAACTTGCCTCTGTTTGTGTTTTTTTGTTGCTTTTTGTTTTTGTTTTTGTTTTTTGCAATCATGAGCCCCTGCCGAAGGGGAGGGGAGGGGTATTTTGTTTGGGTTTTTTTTTTTTTGCAACTGGGAGGGGAAGGAGGCACTTTGTGGGGGGGTTGCAATTGGGAGGGGAGGGGAGGGGCCATTTTGTTTGTGTTTTTGTACATGTGTCTTTGTTTACACCTCCCCCCCTCCTTTCCTGGCTGGGGCCAGAGAAAACTTGACAGCTATGGTTAACTGATCTTTTACAACACCAGGGTAGGGCTTTAGTAAGTCCTCCCTCCGCTGCTGCCTCTTTCCCATCAGGGAACACTGCAGAAGCTCTGATCTATGAAGTGGTTGCCAAGAGACCCTACAGGTAAGTGTGAGTTAAAGT
Organism: Phrynocephalus versicolor; assembly: GCA_023846285.1. Taxonomy (NCBI): domain Eukaryota; kingdom Metazoa; phylum Chordata; class Lepidosauria; order Squamata; family Agamidae; genus Phrynocephalus; species Phrynocephalus versicolor. Next base: position 30,092,110 of record JAHTLZ010000122.1, on the reverse strand, counting down.
TATGGGGACTATAAAAAAATAAACAACTGGAGCTGTCAGAATCAAATATGGCTGCCATGTATATTCAGACAAAAATGTATTGTCAATTAAAGACACGCTGTACTAATTACAAATGATTGAAATGCAGGACTAGAGTGCCAGCCTTTAATAGCTAAAGTATCAGATTGGGATCAGAGGGTTCTGTGTGGAAATCCCTATTCTGATATGAAATTTACTGGGTAGCCTTGGGCCTAGCTCTAAGCACAGAGTTGTCATGAGGCTACAATGGGACGGGTGAGCTCTTTAGAGGAACGGAAAAGATATTAATGTAGTAACTGATAGAATTCTTCAAGGTTGAAGATTCTAGAATTCTCAATCAAGTTGATTCAGGGCAGAAAAACTATTCCATATGCATTTAAGAGTAAGTGTACCACCAAATGCCATTTCTGGAACATAAAACAAGCAAAGAAAAAAAACTGTGCCAGACCACATGTTCTGATCACCCGGGTATGTCTCCAGACTTTTTTTAAAATTAAAGATGTACTTAAAATAATCTAGTGGTTCATGGATATGCTGCCAATTTTCAAAAAGGCAAATGGGGAAGCAGGAACAGTAACCCAACAAGAATAATTGAATAATTGAGTCTTTAGTTCAGAAAGTTCACTTTAATAGGACTTTGAAGAAGACAGGTTTAAAATACAAATGGCAGCTATGAGATACTAATAAGTACCAGCCCATTGCCTATGGACTTGCAACTGTATGCATAAGTGCTAGATGTTTTCATAAAAGGGGATCTTTCCTTTGCCACAGCACTAAGGCATATGGCCATTATAACCCTTAATAAAAATAACCTTCAAACTCCAGAGCTAGAAGGGACCCTGTGAGTCATCAAACTGAGGCCTTCTCAAAGAGGCACAGTGGGGAATTTAACTCCCAACCTCTGTCTCTGCAGTCAGAGAGTGAGACCTAAGCCACTGGAACAAATAGAAAAGCAAAGTGATGCAAAGCATACAGCTTATAGAGTAAACTGCTCCGCAGTACAGTCACCCCCTGCCATTTTGCGATTCAGGTACAGTGGTCCTGATCGCAGTACCTGGCCTTGAGGCCTCGTGGAGGGGGTGGCAGGGGGTGATCATATATCAATTGAAATGTATTGGCTCAATGCATTTCAATGGGGAAAATTTCCCCCATTGGAAAGCAATGCTTTCCAATGAGGAAAATTTCAATGCATTTCAATGGAGACGGGCCCGGATGAGAATCCTCGGAGTGGTGCGGGGCGGGTGGCAGCGGGAGGTCAGATCCCCCTGCCACCCCGGCGTGCGCCGATCTGAGAAGTCTTGGGGCGCTGGGGGCGCTGGGGGGGCGATCGCATCACCCAGCGGCGCCACCCCACGCTCCTCCAAGAAGCCTTGGGGTTGCACGGGGGCGGGGGGTGATCGCATTGCACCGTGCCGCCCCCGCGCTCCTCCGAGAAGCCTTGGGGATCAATGCATTGCAATGGAGAATTTTTTTCCCATTGGAAAGCATTGAGCCAATGTCTTCCAATGGGGGAAATTTATCCATTGAAATGCATTGAACTAATGCATTTCAATGGAGACGGCCCCGGATGAGAAGTCTTGGGGTGCTGCGGGAAGGCGGCGGTGGCGGCAGCGGCGGCGGGAGGTCAGATTCCGCAACGCCGCTGGCGCACGCCGTCCCAAGACCTCTCGGACCGGCGCGTGCCGGCGGCTGCAGGGGGATCTGATCGCCCCCCACCCCCACCCCCCACTTCCTCATTTCGCTGATTTTAGGCATCGCGGGTGGGGTGGGTTCCTAACTCCCGCACTAGGCGGGGGGTAACTGTGTTTAAAGCACTCTCTGGGCGGTTTACAAGTAATAATGCAGGCTACACAGTGCCCTTCCAGGAAAACTGGGTACTCATTTTACTGACTTCGAAAGGATGGAAGGCTGAGTGAACCTTGAGCCTGCCAAGTGGAACTGAACCCCAGGCCCTAAGCACAATTATGGCAGCAGTATGGAAGTTTAGCCATTGTGCCCCAAAGATGATGAATGAATTCCAAAAGGATACTTAGGTAATACCTTTATTGGACTCCAAGTATGTCTAAAGGGTTGAGGACACAGAAGTTAACTTTTGAGAAAGAGTTTTGTGGTCTGATACAGATATTACTCATCCTTGTTTCTAGACTCTAAAGGGCACTCTTGACGTCTCAAATGAGATCTCTTCACAATGGGAAACAGCCAATGGCTGACCTCATTAAAGCAATGGGCTCACTCAGGAGCCTCATGGGACAGTGGTTAAATGCCTGAACTGCAGATAAAACTGCACTCACGACCTGGGGTTCAATCCCAGGTAGCAGGCTCATGGTTGACTCGGCCTCCCATCCTTCCGAGGTTGGTAAAATGAGTACCCAGCTTGCTGGGGGTGGGGGCAATGTGTAGTCTGCATACTGTAATTAAAAGTATAAACCACCCAGAGACTACTTGAAGTGGTATAGGGTGGTATATAAGCAGAACACTTTTCTTTTGTTTTGTTTTCCTTAAATCAGAACTAAAACAGATGTTCTTCCAAATTCAATATAGAAAAAACACCCAAGTGGGGCTAATACAGCATTGGTAATACATAAAAGAGAACCAACAGTGGTCTACTATGTCTACTGGGCAAGTGAGCAATCGTGCATGGTGTGTTGAATCAAAAAGAGACAATCTCACCCCCCCCCCCATCCAGGGCTGGAATCCACAACTCCAGAAGGAGATAGTGAAGGCTGGCTACAATTAATTGATTTGGAAGCCATCATGGCCTCACAATCTGTGTGCCAACCCTTAAGGAATCTTCCAGAATGCAACTGAAACATTTCTAATACAAGATTTAAGCTGCAATATGACACCCAGGATTTCAGTGGGACTTATTTCTGGGTAAACAATTAGGGACCACAATCCCAAGCTGCAATCCTTCCATGCTGATCTGGGAGAACATCCCATAAACAGAACAGGATTTGCTTCTGAATAGGCACAGAGAGAACTGACCTATCGTTTTTCTTAATAAGATGGGTTATGTTTTGTTGCTGTCCTTGGTGTTTTTGTTTTTGCTGCTATTGGGTTTTGCAACTCAAAATCAGAAGCTCTGCACAGAATAAAAATATATTTTTGGTGGTTTTCCTTTCTGTCCTTTACAGATATTTTCCATATAAATGCTCTTTCCTGGCTCGTGAAAACTCTCATGAGAAAATGGCAAATTTTCCAGACTTTCCAGCTTAAAGCAAGGAACAAGCCCACCCCATTTCTTATGTAGGTGGAATAAAAATAAAGATGGGGAAAGTAAATCTGCCCTAAGGCTCTGAAATTTCCCCTAGAAACTTGCCTGCATGAAACTGCAGTTCCAGGCAGTAGTCACACAGCAGCAAATAATAACTTCAGCATAATTAGGGATCACTGTTTTAACTGCAGAAAATCACAAGGAAATGTAGAGTGTGACGCCTTTTGGATGGAACCTCTCCTTTCTCTGAGTTCAAAGTCTCCCTTCAAGTGTTCTAATGTGTATGATCAGTGGAGACTGAAATATAAAATTAATAAGCCTTGGAAATATGTTATTGCATTTGTCTCATTGTCCTGTTAAAAGTAAGCAGATATGTACAGCCACTGTAGAAAAATGGTTATTTTTTTATAGAGCAGTGCTTTGTTTTTCTTTTATTTTTTGTAACAATGATTCAATGCAATTTTTAAATACAAAATTCTTCTTTGGGATAAAAATAATTCCAAGTCCTACCCTGGCAGCCCATTGTGTGTGTTGGGGGGGGGGGGCTCCAATGACTCATGGGTTGATTAACCATTAAGCACAATAAGCACGTGCTTAGGGGCATCAAGGGAAGAGAGGGCACCACAGAAATTTTCCATAGTTGAATTTACCATGGTCCATGGGCCTCATGGTGCAATACTGCAAATGGTGCAGCTCAACCAGGATCCGCAAAAAATGGACCCCACATTAAATGAAAAAATTACATACAGATATAGACAATAATAACAAGACCACTTAGGGTAATTTGTACATGACCCCTAAACTCCGCAGCAAATGGCTGCCAGCTCCGGAGCTTACAATTGTTTCCCCACCAGCTCCGGAGTTTGCAGGAAATTAAGTGCAACCACGCCCACCTAAGCCCGTCCCAGCGCACTTTTCTTGTACCTGCTCTAGGAGGGTGAAAATCCCCAGGTCCGGATTTAATCTGGTGAGTGCCGGGCTCTCCTCACTTCTGTTTGGGTTTTTTGCCTACCGGCCCTTTAAGAGAAGGGGCAGGAGGCAAAAAAAACAAACAGAAGAGAAGGAATCAGGACGACGACGGGCCTCTGGGCGGCTTCGGAGGTGAGCCTGCATTTTTTTCCTCTCTTTTTTTCTCCCTCCCCTCACGCAGACAGGAGCAAGGAAGTGCAGAGGGGTGGGGGACGCAGGAAGAGCAACAAACCCCCAAGATCTCTGGTCCGAGTTTAAGTGGCCAGCGGATCTTAGGGGTCATGTGAAAAGGCCCTTAGAGAGTGTAGACCTCCACCAAGGGTTATTTATTTATTTATTTATTTATTTATTTATTTATTTATTTATTTATTGGATTTTTATACCGCCCATCTGGCAGCAAGGTCCCTCTGTGAAATCTAAGGGAACCTACCCCCCATAAATGAAACCAGGGGAAACTTGTATGCAGTCAGTTGTCCACTGAGAATGGGACTGTGCAGGGGCGCTAGTAGCTCACTCAGCATCCCGCATGCCAACAGGGAACAACACACATGCTAACGTTGTAACTTTGTGTCAGGATCTGGCCTACATGGCCCTGGTAACTGGAGGATCAGGGCCAGCCTGACCCAGGAATTGCCTGGTGTTTACAGGCTCAGGCCCTGCCCTGAGCAGCAGCTACTAGGCCACTCATGAGGCCCACCTAGAAACCTGGAGGGGAAGGCCTATTTAAGGATTGGTTCTACCCCCCCCCCAGACTTTGCCTCAGCAACACAAGTGTCTGAAAAAATTGCTAAAAATGAAAGTTTAGTGGACCATGGTGATGGTGGTGAAATTATTCTGTCTGCAAAAGATGAAGTAAATCACAACGTAGCAAGGATTCAGGCCCTACAGATATTTTGGACTGCAACTCCCAGAATTCCGAGCCTTTATTGTCAGTAATAAAGGACTGTGGGAGTTGTGGTGCAAAATATCTGGAGGGTTAAAGGTTCCCCACTTCCGAGTTAAAGGGTTAATAACTTACTTCCACATAGAAGTCTACATACATAGAAGAAAATAGGGTGGGAGGAAAAGTCTGCACACTTTTGACGTTACACATTTTAAAAGACCATGTCTTTGATCCAAAGAAGTATTGAAAACTGTAACGGGCTGAAAATTTCAAAAATGGAGAAAGAATAAATCCTATTTAAGCATGGAAGAGTAAATCAACTTGGCAGATGCATTAAGCACCTGCCAGTTAATTAACCCTTAAAAAGTAGCAGGAAAGTCATCAACAGAAACAGGTAACATGTTTGGAGTGAATGCAATCCTTTCTTTTGCTAGTTTTTACAGATGACCCTGGCTCACACTAGATAGCAAGTCAATGAGGCAGAATTCTGAGTCACCTGGATAATGCCAGATTGCTCACAGACCAACCAGCGGTGTGAAAAGTGTCTGAAAACTCAACTGTAGAAGAATGAGCCTTGAGGTACTGCCATCAAGACAGAAAGGAAAATGCTGAGGAAAGATGTAGTAGGAGATCACTGCATATATGCAGTAGAGTACTGGCACATGCTTCCTCCCAGAAATCTACTCAGCTCTATAACATCTTTAGTGTAGTCTTTATGCAGGCAGAAGTTCCACAGGTAAGAGTCACAGACACCACACAAAAGTTACCTTTTGCCCCACGAGCTCCTGGGTGCCCAGGAGCTCCTGTCAGACCTGGAACACCATCGTTTCCTTGCAAGCCAGGAAAACCCCGAGGACCTTGAGGGCCAGCTGGACCCGGTGGACCGGGAGGTCCCATGGCGCCAGCATGAGACTGGCATTGGTCACAGTGCGGTAGCCTCCCATTCCGAAGCAGCGTAGGCAACTGGGCTGAGGAGAATTAGGACAAACATCCTTCAGAACAGTTCAGGCCATAAGGGATCATGTAATTACAGTCGTCCCCCACCGTTTCACATTTCATATACTGCGGTCCCAGTATATCGCAAGATTGAAGTATATGAAACAAACAGCTCCTGGGGGAAGCTTCACGGGCCTGTTTGAGGCCTCCTGCACTTACCCCAGGCCTGGTGCTGCCCCAAGCGGGCCTCCAACGGGCTTTCTGGGACAACCGGAAGTGCCTTCCAGATCAGCCAAAATCACTTCTGTGGCCACCGATGGGCTTCCTGGGCCTGTTGGAGGCCCCAGAAGTGGTTTCCGATAAACTGGAAGTTGCTTCCAAAAAACCAAAAGTGCCTTCTGCATTGCCCAAAATCACTTCTTGGGCCTCCAGCAGGCTTCCTGGGCCTGTTGGAGGCCCTAGAAGTAGTTTCTGGAGAACTGAAAGTGACTTCTGGAAAACTGAAAGTTACATCTGGATCACCAAAAACCACTTCTGAAGCTTCTGACAGGCCTAGGTCGGAAGCCCATTCGGGGCAGTGCCAGGCCTCAGGTAAGTCTCAGCCTCACCCAGCATCTGCCTATCGCGGATTTTCCATTATCACAGGTCAGGTCAGGTCTCTAACCCCCACAATAGGTGGGAGATTACTGTATCATCAGATTTTGAAGTCCACTGAACCTCAAACTGGATGAAATTAAATGAAAATATAAAACGTGACAAGTCTAAGTGTGGGTCAAGTTTATCTGATTCCTCTAATTTCAATGAGACTGACGTTATATTATCATCTCCTCCCCCTCAAAATCAATAGAAATAAAATGCCCTTAATTTGGCAAGGTTCGTACCCACATTGTATAATTTACAAACTCCTACCCACGGGTCATTGGGCCACATTTCAACAGGGTTAAGAGCACAAGGTAGGACCGAAACAAAATGAGTAGGAAAATATGTAAGTCTTACTAATCTGGCATTCACAAACTCAACTTCGTGCGAGAGCTTAAAAATTCAACTCCATGCAACAGCTTAAAAGCCCATAAAGCCTAATGCACTTCCATGTTTTTAACAGCCTTTAAGCCCCAGTCATTGATCAGAAATAGCAGCAGCAGAAGCTCATAGACCAGTTGGTGGTGAACTCATGGTTTACACTGAATTGACTCTGAGGGTTAAAAATGCCCCATCCCTATATTTATTTATTTATTTATTTATTTACCACTCCATCTAGTTACACAGCTACTCTGGGCGGTTTGAGGTCTAGCTGCACATGTAAGCAAATTGCACAGGGGCATCCAAGCCAGCTGACTACAAGACAACGGTAGCAGTTGTGGACTCACTTCTCAGCACATCTGCGCAAACCTGCCGAATAAAGTCTTCTGAGAAACCTCTCCCCTGAAGTGGACATAGAAGCATGGAAAAGATTAAAACAGGCTCATTCTGAAGTTCAGCTGACCAGCAGGAGAAGGAACACATGCTGTATCAGGGGCCATACATACAGGCTTTCCATCGGACCCAGACGCTCCCGGAGGCCCCCTCTCTCCTTGTGCTCCCCTTGGGCCAGGCAGGCCTATCAGACCATTCACTCCAGGTTCTCCCTTTTGTCCGTTGATGCCTCTAATACCAGGATCTCCCTTCTCGCCTTTCTGAAATGCAAGGAAAAAAGCAACCGCTGCACTCCCTGTAGCCATACAATGCTCGCTAGTTTTATTACATTCCTGTCGGTTTCTTTTCACTTGTCCTGGAGTGCATCTAACATTACCCAGTTAGTTGCATGGTTGCATGGAATCTCTTGTTTGCTTTGGGTCAAAGGAGTAAGTATACTGAGGTTCTCTAGCATAAAAACAGGTCACTGGCCTACAGATCCCCAGGATTCTGCAGAATGGGACCACATTAAAGTGATATCAAACTGCAGTAACTGTGCAGTGCTAATATCTATTCTTGCTGAGTAATGCTTGTGTCTTGTGACTTGCCATGAGAAGGTTCTACCCTCAAGGGCAGCTTTAAAATATTTAATTAATATTTGTTGTGAGTTTTTCGGGCTGGTTGGCCATGTTCTGGAAGTTTTTCTTCCTTATGCTTCGCCAGACTCTCTGGCTGGCATCTTCAGAGGGCAAGGAGCTCAGGGAACTAGGAGTTCTCTCTGTGCTCTGAGCACAGCACTCTCTCTGTGCTCAGGAAACCAGGAGTTTCCTCTTTGCCCTGTGAAGTTTCATCCTTGCCCTCTGAAGATGCCAGCCACAGAGTCTGGCAAAACGTCAGGAAGAAAAACTTCCAGAACACGGCCAAACAGCCTGAAAAACTCACAACTATCAGATCCTGGCTGTGAAAGCCTTCGAGAATACATTTAATTAATACATTAAAATTCACGCACCAGGACAATCATAACACTAGCAATTGAGAGATAGGAGGGCAGAGGGGCTACATCATCCCAAGCCCTCCTGGGCTCAAGACAGAAGGGTAGGAGGAGGAACAACCTTGCTCCCCCTCCCCTTCATAAACACAGGCTTCCTCCCATGAATGGAGGCATTTTCTGCTCATGGAGCAAAAGTAGCTGATACCAACAAACAATCGCTGCATCCACTCAAACAATTTTTGGGCCAGATTAAATGTTAATGAGAATACACAAGGACCGAACTTTCATCTCACAGCATCTCTGTTCAAAGTAGGGAGGATGGCAAGGAAATTTGCCTTAGCAATGTTTTTCAGATGTGTTTGTCCCGTTTTTGGTATTCTCCTAAAGAGAATTGTTGACCTATTTTTCATTTTTCATTTTTTTGGGAGGAATTGCCATAATCAGATTCCTTCCTCCCTTTTTAAATGATACACAGGTAAAGAGGCAGAACTGAAAACATGTACATTCAAAATATGCACAGAAACAAATACATACTAGTCAGTACAGGAGACAAGTAGAAAATATGGGTAAATGAATACAACAGGAAAGCGTGTACCAAAACCCAGACCAATTTCCATGCACAGAATGGGGTGTGTGAGGAGTACTTCAATGTAATATGGAAACTGCACAAACTATGCAGGACTCTGAGAAAGATTCCATGCCCCCAACTATTATTAAATTTACTTAATAGTTGCACCACATATGCATGGCAATTATTATGCCCCACCATTTAAAATGATTGTGAACATTTTGCTCATTAGTTCTGTCTCTGTCAGTATGAAACAGCAATTCAAAATGTCCATGATGTCCAATCTATCTTTCTCCAACCATCTGAAACATCATTAATGAAGACCGAGTGATGTGTTTCAGCTGGCATGAAAGAATTTCAATCTGTTCATTCAATATGCTGTTAATTAGGCCAGCTAAACTATACTGATTTCCCAGAGCCAAGGTGAAGTGAAAGTAGGATGTCTTGATCACATCCATTACAAATATATGTACTGATCATCAATCTAAAGCAAGGATGATGAAACAGAATACCATTCTCTTCCTTATACTGTGTGTGGAAATCCTCTCTATCAGGAATGCAAAGTGTTTGGCTTTTTTGTGCTCATTTTTTCCAATCAGTTAGAACCTACTATGCCTACAAATGAGTGTGGCTTCCTTCCGTTTACTGTGATTAGACTTATGACTAGTCATCCTTAGCTATGTAAATTGTACCTTTGCTCATACCATGTACTTCTTAGGAAGTTATGCAGATTGTTCTTCCCATGGCAGAGTGCAAAGTTTTCTTGTCTCAAAGGGACTTTGTGGATTTGTGGGGACTTTTTTATTTTGGGTGCAACTACATGAAAGAAAGATGACTGCTGATATTCTCATTGCATAGATTTTGTTTTAAGTGGACATAGTAGGTGGGCTGCTTACATCTTGTAACACACAACTGCATTCCCTGAGAAAGGAAAAATATGCTAGACATATTTTGTGCAGATTATGATGTGGGGGAGCTTTTATTTTCTGGCTGTTGCACTGGAATTATGATCTCCTGCAGATGTCAGGGTATGATTGATATACCTTCTCACAGCATCATAATTTTCAACCACAAACGGGGCATTGGCAAGATTTCTATGCATGCCTAGACATCCTACACTCTTTTGTTGTTGCACATCACATTCTGAACCATGGAATTTCCAAATTGAGACAAAGGAAGATAAAATTTAATTCTGAAATACCGTATTTTTCCATCAATAAGACACCGGCTTTTATTAAATGCCCACCACTTTTTAGACCCCCAAATAAATAAAATAAATAAATCCTCCTTGAGTTCTCCTCCAGCCCCACCACCCCCACTGTTACCTTTAAGTTCCCCATTCTAAACACTCCTCTCTGCTTTGTTTTTTGCAGGATCAGGCTCAGTCTTTCCTTGAGTTCTCCACTCCCCACCACCCCCACTGTTTTCTTTCATTTTCCCCATTCTAAACACTCCTTTTGGCTTTGGTGAGGTTTTGTTTGTTTGTTTGTTTGTTTGTTTGTTTGTTTGTTTTGTTTTGTTTGTTTTTTGCAGGAGCAGGCTCTGTGGGGCTTGAGCAGCAATTAAGAAATGTACTCCAGAAAGAAAAGAAAAAAGCCACACCTTTTTTGATCATGAAGAGGCATTTCTTAGTGGGCTGCTCAAGCCCGATGGAGGCTGATCCTGCAAAAAACAAAATCACCTAAGCAGGTGGGAGTGTTTAGAATGGGGAAATGAAAGAAAACAGTGGGATGGGGGTAGAGATGGAGAATTCAAGGAAAGATGGAGCCAATCATGCAAAAAACAAACCACAGAAGGAAAAAGCAAGGTGAGTTTGGGTTCTCCTCCACCCACCCCGAAAGGCTTACTTCTGTGTATCCCATGCCCCTTAATTTTTGGCATCATGATTTTAGAAAAAAGTAGCATGAGACCAGAACTGAAGCTTATTAGAGCAACCATAATTGCTGCCAAAGGTCATCTAAGAAGGATTAAGACAACAGGCTGGAAGAGCCTCTCCATGGGCTGAGAAATGACGACATGCTGGCTTATCCATCCCAAACAAATTCAGCCACATGCACAAAAACCTCCATGGGCATAATATCACTGCTGATGGTGCCTCCATTAGTGATGGGCCTCTCTTAATCCAGAGAGATCCATTGACTGAGCCACAGGGATTGGAAACATTCATACGTGTGTTTTTGGATGACAACTCCCAGAATTCCTCATGGTCCAAACGTGTAACTTTGGCTGACACTTCACATCCCTCTCGCTGCAGTTCGCGGCCCCGCTGGAGACCAGTTCGAAGGAACGGAACCTCACGTCCTCGTGGGGTCAATCCGAGTTCACCCCGACCACACCCCCTGAACTGCACTCCAAGCAGAGTGAGAGATTCCCGTCCTGGAGCTCGGGAATCTTTTCAATCCGCTTCTCGATCTGCCCCCCAGGGGACGTGTGGTTCCTCTTAACCCGCATCGAGAAAATACTTACTGTGATTACTCTTTTTTTGTTGTTGTTGTTGAGAAGGGGGGAGGAACATCGGTATTTCGATGTATCGAACAACAGGAATTATAACTCCTTCTTATGAATCCATTTCCCCTGGTTATCGACCAAGATTCTTCCTCGAACAGTTCACCCTGGTTTGTGTTTGTTCCTTACCGCCAGGTAAGGATTGAGGACATGTAGTTAAAGTACTGCCAGTTTCAATCAGCATGCCCGTGAGTACAGAGAAACAGGGGCAGAACCGGTATTAGGTCACGTGACTAAAACCGTTTTCAACATGGAGGCAAGTTCACCTCGGCTCGAGGAAGGACGTGAAGTAACCGCCTTTCTCAAAGTTTGTTGATCTTAGAAATTAATTTCATTTGGGTGGGGTGGGGGGAACCAAGGCTCTGTTTAGGAATAAGAGGAGGAAAAATCTCTTTCCTCCACCTCCAGTGTAACCAGGGTAAACGGCCCGGGGTTTTGAAGTGGTAAATCAACATCCTCAGAATGTCCTGTGGTCAGGACTGGGCCACAGATCATCTTTGCCTTCTATGCTATCATCATTTGCCATCATCTGCCAATTGTTAGTTATACTAGGTTTTGCTTTCAAAATTCCTATTTTACTAGCCATGATGCAACAGCACATAATTTGTAATTAGCCTTCTGAATTGATGGTCTGTGATATATGTTTTTAATGTAATAAATTGAAAGAAACAAAGGCAAAACTTCTTATTAAACATAAAGCACATGTAGATTATTCTCACTTGCCATCCATCTTTTGATGTGAAATGATATTACAGAATCTTAGGAACAAATTCAATTTATCTCTTTAGCATACAGACCACAGCAAATTACATTGCTTCTCTGCCTTTTGGCTAAGATTAAGTGTAGTATTTCAGAGTCATTACATTCATTTAGAGATCACATGGGTCAGAAGTTACAAACCATCAAAATTTCTTCCAAAGACATTAAAAAGTAGGGGCTGTGGAGAATCGTTAACATATTTATTTTAAAACAGTTCCTTTATCTTGTGTTTGCTTTTGCACACAAGTTACCCAAAGAGCAATTAGCCATCACAAAACGCATGTTAAGCCTAATATGTCCAAAAAAAGGGACAAACACAAACTTCAGGAAATATAAAAATACCAATAAACACATACCTCTCCTTTAGCTCCAACTGATCCCGTGGCTCCCTTTTGAATCAAAATGGTAGAAAACATTGTGTACATATGTGAAATTATAGCATGCCAACACAAAGTCAAGCTATAAAGTGGAAATCTGCATTAAAACATCACACACTGAGAAATAATCTCCAAATCGAGATTGCCAAATAAGAAGAGACATAGGCCAGAATCCTACAGGAATTTGCATAGGCTTTGCATAACTTGCTGCAATTAATTACAGCTAACTGACAGGTACCACAGCACAATTCAGTTGTGCAGTCGAACATCTGACTAGACATACGACTGAGACATGCCCAGGTATATTAGCAAATAGAATTTTAGCCACAGAAAATGTGTCAGTGGTTATATACAGAATTTTGTAATATGTTTTTATAACTATAACAACAGCAACAGCAACAACAATAACAACAGTGGGATTTTTAAAAAGGGAAAGATAACATAGATCATGAAGAGACCATAGGATCCAGATCCAGAGAAGATGAGTTTCTCTTCTTTAGGAGAAAGCTCAACTCATGGGATACTTCTGCTTGCAAAGTGTTCTTTGGCAAGTACCTCCTTACTAGGGATGGTCACGAAATGGAAAAACTGTGTTTCATTTTGTTCCATTTTGTCCCTCCGCATTTCATTTTGTATCGTAAGTAAGAAATTTCTTCAAAAAAATTCATTTCTTACAAAATGAAACAAAACAAAATGAATCCCCCATGGCACCAGCGCTCTAGCTAGTGTGCTGGGGAATTGAAAAGCCTCCTCCCCACCACCACCCAGCTGATTTTGACAGCTCAATCCCAGCTGGGCAGTGGGCAGGTAGGAGGAAAGGAGCAGTAAATTCCCTGCCTGACTGCTCCTTTCTCCCCTGCTACCCCTCCTCCCGGGGGCGGGGAGGGCAAGGGAGAAGGAAGGAGGCAGCGGTAAATTCAGAGCTTCAATTTACTGCTGCTTCCTTCCTTCTTCCCTGCTATCTCCACCTACCAGCTGGGGCTTTTTGATAGGTTGGGGTTTAGAGAGGGGGACCCCTCCCTCCATGCACCCCAACCTGTCAAAAAGTCCCAGCTGGGAGGCTGGGGGAGGGGTGAAAGGCTTAATGGAGCAGGGATTTTTCCCTCCATACTCTGTTCTGCCTTTCGCCCTTCCCCCTGCCTACAAGCTGGGGCTTTTTGACAGGCTGGTATTTGGAGAGGGGGGCACCCTTCCCACAAACACACCCCAACCTGTCTAAAAGCCCCAGCTGAGAAGCAGGGGAGGGGCAAAATGCAGAAAGGAGCAGCAGGGGGGAAACTGCTCCTTTCTGCCTTTTGCCGCTCCCCCGCATACCAGTTGGGGCTTTTTGACAGGTCAGGGTGTGTGGGGGAAGGTGTACTTCCCTCTTCAAACCCTGACCTGTCTAAAACCCCAGCTAGGAGGTGGGGTGAGGAGAGAAACCCAGAAAGGAGTGGGTTTTTCCCACTTGCTGCTTCTGTGCTAGGAGTATGGAGGCAGTTAGGGAGTTAATACCATAGAGTAAACTCCCTGATTGCGTCCATGGTCACAGCATACTTTGTCAATTAACTATTACCAGCCCCTTTAGAGCTTCATAACTAAGTACCCTTACCCCAAAATCTTTCCAGATTTCAGGGGGTTCCCTAAAATCACTTTAGAATGATACCCCTGCTACTTTGGAGCCCCAAGGTAAGTAAATTTTGATTGCATAGTTTTAAAATAATTTTAAAGTGCATACTTTTAAAAAATATATATGCACTCAAACATTACTTACCTTAGGGCACCAAAGTAGCAGGGGTACTTTCAGAAAGCGATTTTAGGGAACCCCCTAAAATTTGGAAACATTTGGAGATAAGGAGGTTGAGTTATGAAACTCCAAAGGGGGTTCCCCTAAGAAAAAAACCTTCTAATTGGAATCACATGGGAAGCGGTGGCAGCGCTATCACTGGCCTGATCAGCTTACAATTCCAATTAGAAGTATTTTTCCTAGGGGCACTCCTTTTGGAGCTTCATAACTCAGCCCCCTGACCCCCAAACCTTTCTAATTTTCAGCGGCTTTCAGGGAAGAGATTGAGGAAGCTCCTCGGCCATTTCCTCTAGAACAAATTGTTTCATTCTAGAGGAAAAAATGGTGTTTTGTTTTGTTTGTAAATAAACGCTGCTTCCCTGTTTTGTTTTGTTTTGTTAGCTAACGAAATGATAAACAGTGTGTTGTTTTTTGGATGGTGTCCCCCCCCCCATTCCTTACACTTCCAGCTCATGCCCCTCCTGAGGGCTGACTGATTTGTCAGAACAATGGTGGGGACGAAATGCAACAACCTGTAAGGGAAAATTGGCAAGGACTGCCACCTCCTTTGCTTCAGTGGGAGCTCCATTGCCTCTTAACCTCTCCTGAGGATACAAGTGGATCCGACACCAAATTCCATGATGGCCCATGGTGAAAGGTAAAAGAACATAAGAGCCTTCATGGGTAGAATGTGTCCTTCATTTCTAAGGAGGCAGTTTTAGAGGCACAGGTCAATAAAGATAAGAGAGGTCCCAGATCAAGCATCTAGACAAGCTTGAGAGAAGACATATTTCTACACACATTTTTAACTGCAGATGTTTATTACAATAAACATTTGTGCACATCAGGTAGACCCATATGTGTGTATATACATTGTGCAAAAGCAATACTGTATGAACAGACTTTATGAAGTAAACAATTTATTTTACCCTCTGTCCTGGCGCACCTGATCTGCCACCTTCTCCTTTTTGACCCTTTTAAAAAAGAGGATTTCAAGAAAAAGAAGATTATAATGTGAAGATGTTTATTGCTGTAGATTTAGACTTAGTCACATTTGAGTAGGCCAACTGGAATCAATGGGACTTAAATTGTAACATAATGAAGTCCATATGGAGCCATACGGACACTTCAGAGTCTGTATCCAACTCATTCTTGGCAGTCAATTACCGAAGACATTTACAATCTATATTTACTATTTCTATTGTTCAAAATAACATGTAATGAAAAGTGACAGGATAATATAAAAGGTCAAAATTTTAAACACATAAACACCTTAGATATTTTTCAGCCACCCAAATGATAGTAGCAAAATTCTGAACAC
>JAHTLZ010000122.1:30042366-30076402 GCA_023846285.1 Phrynocephalus versicolor | reverse complement strand
TCAGCCACCCAAATGATAGTAGCAAAATTCTGAACACATTTCTTTTTGTGGAGAACATGGTTTAATCAATTGCCAGCCTTGGGTAACCCAGGTGTTTTTGGACTGAAACTCCCAGAAACCCTGGGCAGCACAAGTAGGGAGGAATTGCTCTCCAGGAGCATCCAATATTAAAAATGACTGGTTAAAATACATTAATCTGAATTGCAAACCAACAGCCAAGGTAGCTAGATGGCTCCAGTATAGCTCTACAGGCCTAAATTCAACACCTGAAATAGCTTGAAGTACTAGTCAATTGATTATCCATTATATTCCAAGATGAAGATAATGTTTGGATAACTTGCCTCCTGCCTACCTAGCACCATCACTTTAAAGAATTTAGTTTAATTTTGATATTTGATGGTAATTTACTTTTTAACTGTTTTAATATATTTATTTTTACAGTTTTTAAATTGAAAGTTGGCCATGATATTCTACCATAAAGGTCAAAGAGAATTAGATGTTTCATGACTCAACAACCTATGGAAGATACTGTTAAAACTATAATCGTTCATTACAGTCTTTAAATACTGATTTTCCTATTTCACAAAATATTTAATGGACAATTTAATCTTAGGCATGCCCATTTAAAAATCCTGTGGAATTTATTGGGCCTTATTCTCTGGCTAACGTGCACTGGATTGTAGCCTAAAGAAAATTAAGCTAAAAGTAGGACAATCAACATTTGCTAATTCCTCACTCTACAGAATATTTATGTAACTAACACTTTAAAATTTAATTATCGGTGTTCATAAAGCAACTGTCATCTTTTGGGTTCCACTTTGTCCACATACCTACAACCATAGGCAATGTGTATATAGAGTGGCAGACTAAACACTTTACTCCATATGTACAAAGCATTCCATTATACATTAAATCTGCCTTTTTGGTTTTCCCTTCATAGCCTGAAGTATGGTATGCTAATGAAATTAGCAATACCAATAAAGCTAAAGCTTGAAATAGTTCACTGTTTTTCACAGTGTTTGGCCAACCTTTGATTTTATCATCCAACCTGCATGTAATCAAAGTCTAATGCAAGGTCATTCCTTTCCAGGAAAATTAAATGCTTTCCAAAGAATTTTGCAATTCTTTGGAAAAGACTGCAGCTATTGGCACTCAAACCAATGCCAGAAAAACATTACTGAACATGGATGTAACCCGCATGCCCGAAGTTAAGCCTTTAAAAGGGGGGCTTCAACCAAATCATTCATCTGATCACTGCCCATCAAAGTATGCTATCCATATTTTCCTACAGGCAGAGGGATTTTATTTTAGAGTTCAGTTATACGATACTTATTGTATCTTAGAAATTCATCTTGGTCCCCAGATGTTCTTGGACTACAACTCCCAGAAGGTTTCATCATTAGATGTGCTAGCCAGGATTTCTGGGAGTTGTAGTCCAACTCATCTGTAGACCTAAGGTTGTAAACCACGGTTATAATTAAACAAGTTTTAATGTTTGAACCCAAAGCCTAGGATTCTTCAAACACCAGGACAGAATCAGAATGTTTATGAGGGCGAGTTAAAACTGACATAACAAGAACAACTTTTTTACTACAGTATTGAAAGGAACCCGATGGATCATCGAGTTCAAGGAGGTACAGTGGTGAATCAAACTCCCAGTCTCTGCAAGCAGAGACCTACACCACTAAGCTACCCAGCAGATTTACTGTTTGTTTGTCTTCCTCTCGTAACCTGATGTATTTTAATGACAAGCTGCTACACATTTAAAATATTAATGAAATCCACTGAGTATAAACAGCAATGACATCATAACCTGATGCAGTAATACCTTGATTCAAGAGTAACTTGGATTAAGAGCATTTTGCAAGACAAGCAAACATTTCTTCTAAATTTTGCCTTGATCAACAAGCAATGTCTTGCAATACAAGTAACTGGAGCTGGTCACATGATCATAAGTGAGCCAATGGTGGCCTTCTCCCTCCCTCCCACTGCATTCTGGGGTATTGTCTGGAATGTTCCATCTCAGGCAGCTTCCAAAGTAGAGGGAGGCGAGCGGAAAGTAGGTCTCCCTTGCACCAGCCAGGAACATTTTGAAAGGGGAGTGCAGATTAAGTGTTTGTTTTATTTGTCTTTAATTTGTTTTCATCATCCTTCCTTATTTTTCAAACAATTTCTAGTCATGGGGCAGCTAGTTAAGTGTATAGATGGCTACAAACTGCATTTTATTATTGTCACATTAAAAACAAAGCATAAAATCCAGTTATTAGATCCAAGCAGAGCAGATTCCACAGCCAGATACCTAAACCATGGTTTGGACGCGGACTTCTAGCCAACTGCTCTTGTGAGTTTTGGCATTTTGTGTGTACAAAATGGGGGCCGAGAACGAAATCCTTTGAGTTTCCACAATTTCTTATGGGAAAATTTGCTTTGATAAAGGAGTGTTTTTGTTTATAAGCATGTTTCCAAAATGAGGCATGGCTGTGAACCAAGGTATTGCTGTAATGTTGACATATAATTCAGTTTAATTTTTAACTGCAGATCCCCGTGTCTGTTTTAGGTTCCAAGGCAGTTCCTTATACCTCAGAGAAGCCCCCCCCCCGGGGGGCACCTTTGATATGGAAAAATTCCCAGAAAAATAACTGTCAGCAATTTTCCCAATATTAAAGCCCCCTTGGGAGCCTCAGAAGGCAAAAGAGGGTGAAACACCCAGTTTAACATTAAAATAAATATTAAGGTTGCCATTTATACCTGGTACAGCTATGTGATACTGTTCCTGAGCATAAGTCAGGCTGAATGAATCAGTAGTAATTGGATAGGCCAATTCCTCCATAAGTTCTAGGACGTCATCCATAGACAACACCATTTATATTAAACAGATATTTCAAGTTATTTTTACTATTGGAAATGTCATATACCTGGATGCCTTTTTCACCTGGGTTTCCTTTCTCTCCCTGAAAATAAAAGAAGCATCCACTTTTCATTATAACATGATTAATAACTTACTTTTCATATACCTGGACTAGCATCATAAAAATGAAATTGTTAGCCATGCTGTAAAAGTGCACTCTGGGCATGACCCAAAGATGCCTTTCTAAAACTATATTCTCCTGGTACTGCAAGATCCTTTCATAAGAGAATGATGCTGCAATCTTGGGAGGCATGTGTGTATATCCATTTGCATAAGGGAACTGTGGAATTCCTCATTCATGGCTATAGTTTACTTATTTATTTATTATTTACATCTATAGAACGCCCGACTTTCCCATGGGAACTCTGGGCAGTGAACAACAAAGAATAAAACTGTACGAATATACATACTAATAATCAAACGTGTAAATCCGGCTAAGAAATACAGGACAGCGGCAAACAAACAGCTGAGCAACAAGCAAGCAGCAAGCAAACATTTAACCTCAAACTCAGCAATCGCCGAAAGCGGCCATGAAGAGCCAAGGCCGAGAGGGGCCCCGCCGTCCTAATGTCACTAGAAAGGTGGTTCCATAAGATCGGGTTCGCTACCGAGAAAACTTAACTTTATCTATATAGAAAAGTGTTTTCCACCTCCATCTCTGGATCTTCTTGCTCTAGCAAATGATACTTTCTTAACCCCTGCCAAGGTTCAGGTTTTTGGAATATGGCCTACAAACATCTCCCGTCTCGTACAAAGCTTTCAAATATCTCTACTAGGACATCTATTCAAAAGGGAGCAGCCAATAATCTGACTCCATATTAAAGGGTATGTGAGGCCTCCTTGTGCTTGTCTACATCTCTGTTGCCTTTTATCTTAAGACAGGGGTGTCCAAACTTCAGCCCTTCAGATGTTTTGGACCACAACTCCCAGAATTCCAAGCCTGTATTGCCAATGACAAAGCACTGTGGGAGTTGTGGTCCAAAACATCTGAAGGGCCAAAGTTTGGACACCACTGTCTTAAGAGGTGTTCCAATGCTACAAGAAGACCACTATCCTGGGTGTGTTATAGACATTTCTGCTATAATCATCCTAATCTAACGCTTAGGCTGGGGGGTATAAGAAACCGCAAGGCCTTTCCCCCAGTATGACTAAAGAAGCGGGGGGTTTTGTTTTATTAATAGCACTGCACTGCATTTATGTTTCGGAAGCTTAAGATCTAACCCCAGGAATTTTTGCCCAGACTTATAGAAAATATATGAAATGTCAATACTATCTGTACTACGAAGAGTCTACCATACTTAGTGTGACTGGCCCACTATCAAAAATAATAGAGTAAATGGCAAAATTTAAAATGTTGAAGTGCTGTGCTAGAACTGCAGGAGATATGTGTAGCATTGGTTCTAAAGTGCTCTGAAGGATCTGAATACATCAGTCTAGATCCAGTTCTTAATCCCAGCTGGACTAGGTCCAATGAAGGAATGCACTGTGTTAATACTATTGGGTTTTGATGACAAAACAAGGTTACAACTGAACACTGTTGGAAATGTACACCCTCTATAATCCAGCTTTCTTATATAACTGGTTTATCGGATTGGTTCAAGTGGTGAATTCACTACCGACATTGGTACAATTGCTTCTGGACAGTAACTACCGTTAAACCAGCCTGTTAACCATAATCATAGAGGGATAATATGTGGGATGTCTGAGATGTCTTGAGCCTGGTGTCTCCTAATTCTAGAGAGTGTTACCATCTCTCTGAGGAACATCAGGTCTACCTTTCAAACGTTGTGCTCTCTGAGGAACATCAGGTCTAAGAGGTCCTTGCCTCCATCCCTCACATTATGTTTTGAAAAGTTTAAAATATCCTCTGGGAATAGCAAGAGGAAGACCTGTCATTTATTTCAGCAATGTTTATTTTCTTACATACACACATTTGGATGATCTGTCGAGATTGGGCAAATATTTCATAAATCTTCATCTGAATTTTTCTTCAGACTCTTGACTGACAAGGTCATAAATATCCACCATCAATGAATTGCATCTCCACCATGTTATGAGCCAAGGAATAAACAGAACTGAATCTAAAATATTGCTAAAATGCCCCTTTTAAGAACCCTGCAGCATGTGTTTATTATGATATTTGAAATTTCCAGAACGATCAAACACTAGGATCTTGTTCCCTCTCTAACTGCTTTTATGTATCCAACTTTTTGTTTTCTTAACTTGAAACATCAGAAAGCTGCAAATTTAAATCACGGGATGCAATCCAAACTCAACTGCTGTAAACTCTTAGTTTAATTCTTTTACTTGTAAAAATGAACTGGCTGTTGGACAAAATATCTGCTATTAAGATATGTCTAAGACTGAAAATGAGGTGTCGGAGTATCTTCACAATGGAATATTTTACTCAAATGTTTACTAAGAGAAGATAGCCTTGCTAGAGAATGGGATGATGAAGTGGACCTCTCCATGTGGTTTTGACCATTAGTTCCTGTAAACCCTAGCCAGTACAGGCAGACAATAATGAGAAATGCTAAGAATACCAGTCCAACAGCAGCTAGGGGTGCATGCTACTACAGCCTCCCATGCTGTACAGCCAGAGAAAATTGAAAACAAGAACAGAACTCTATTGCAATATGTACTGCAACATTCACACGGCCAGTTAGCATGGGTGAAATCCAAGGATTTCCACTGATGGATCTCCTTCCATTAGAGGAAGATCTTCCCACTGAAGCCCTATATGCAGTCCCAAAACCTGCTGTTGGGAGACCTTTGAGGCTGTTTTTTTCCTCCTTCACAGACAGGAATATAAAAGGGAGAGCAGAATATTCTACAGTGTTAACTGGCAGTTGACTATTGGTGCAGTGCTGATTAGGAGCCATTTAAAAAAAAAAATAAGGAGTGCTGACTTTGCTACAATTTGATTTGCAACCTGCACTGTATCTGAAACTGCAAGCACTGCTCGCCCACAGATTGCAGAAACTGCATGAAGAGTTCCCCCTTCATACTGGATATAATGCAAGTTCCAGCCCACAGCTCCCATTCTTTCCTTCCTTCCTCCGATTCTGCTGATCCTTTTATGGTTTGTCTCATTTAAACGTTCAGGCAATTATATTTTTCAAAACCTTTTCTATAGAAAAATAACACTGAAAGGTACTTAAGACTACAGCAATGCTTCCCATCCTTGGGTGCCCAGTTGTTCTCAGACTAAAACTCTCAGAGATCCCGGACAGCACATCTAATGGCGAAGCCCTCAGGGAGTTTAAATCCAAGAACATCTGGGGACCCAAGATTGGCAACCACTGATCTAGAGTTCAGAACATGGCAAAGAGGCTTCCCCCCCCTTCCCTCTGCTTCTTGAGGACTTCAACATTTTCATCTAGCTCTTAAGCTCGAAGGGGAAGTGGATAGTTGGCTGAGCACCAGGTAAGTTCTACCTGGGTTTGTGTGCAAACCATGCCTGGTACATTTGCCCTGGCACATATCTCCTCTCTGGGTCCTCCTGAACCACATCAGGAGACTCTTGCAACTCTTCTCCCCTCTGACACACACCTTGGCATCCAACTAAGACATCCGCCAACATCTTTCCTATGGACCTTTCCTGGCTGTGCATATAAGAATTCTACCCAATCTGGGTGATTTCTGATGCCGTTCAGTTGAGATTTCAGATGCTTCAGCCCCACCTTGGACAATGTCTAACTGTGCTATGGACTCTAGGCTCTCTCTCGTCCCCCTCCTCTCCTTCTTAGTCTGAGTGAAGGGAGTCCTCTAGACTACAACCCATCAAAGGATCACCACAGGTAGGACTAACAAAGAAAGCGGGAGGTGGGGGGCGGCTTTGGGTTGGAATGCAGTTTCCATCACAATGAGCATGAATTTCCCAATCTATCTGCAGGTCCTATGGGAGCACTGTGTGCAATTTCAGACATAATACAGGTTGTGAATCGAATCACAGCCACGCTGAATCATCCTGATTGAGTCCTCCAATGAAGCCCTAAGTTTGATTGCCTGGGTATCGGCAATTCCACCTCTAGAAAACTGACATGCTTTCCATTTCTCATGACCAGCCATAACATACTGTATGTTTGACTCTGTGTCATCATACATCTAAGATCTACTGTCTTGAGTAGAGAGAGATGAGTCGGATGATATGTATTTTAATACCAAGGATACTGATTTGTTCTACAAACAATGGCGAACCTATGGTACGGGTGCTGAAGATGGCACAGGGTCCTTTCTGTGGGCACCCATCATCACCCCTCCACAGTCCCCTGTATTCAGGTTAAATTGCTGTATTAACACTTAGTGAAAAATTAGTGGGTTTTGAATTGCAGTTTGGGCGCTCAGTTTCTAAAAGATTCACCATTACTGACCTAGGGTGCTTTTGATCAAGACACCAGACTATTTGGTTGGGAGGTTAGAAAAGGATGTAAGGGGGGGTATCCAATACATTTTCAAATATTATTTTTGGTGATCTTTAAATCATTATTTATTTGATGCTGGTGAACTTGCATAAAATTATGAGTGATGCTCAGTCCACTGGTGACCCACTTCGGAACCTTCATTCATATGCCATACACCCAGACCATGATTTTTGTTGCATTAAGAAAATGTATTGCTCTATGTTAAGAGGGATAATTATCACCATATTTATTTCTTTTGGACTGCCAGATAGACATTTAAGTTGAAACTAGATAAAATCAAGTCTGTTCTCTTTCCAGAAGCAAGAAATTACTCATGCTTCAGGTACATCACGAGAAGACAAGACTCACTGGAAAAGATAATGATGCTGGAAAAGCCGGGGGGGGGGGGAGCATGAAAAGAGCCAGACCAAAAATTGCAAGTTCTGAGCAGGGCTGTTTGTGACAGGAACCTTTGAAGGACATTAATTCATATGGCAGCTGTAAGATACAAGCGACTTAACAACACTAACAAGTATATTCCTTATTAATGCAAGTCAGCAGCACAAGCATGGAATCTGCAAACATTCTTTTAATTGGTGGTCCTACCTGCAAGGGAAGCATTTAGTTCAAACAGTATGGTGGTCATCACCATAACTTTTCGGCAGAACTGTTATATTATCAACAACAGTTGTAACAACAATTTGTAACTACCTCCTTGCTATAAAGGAGCAACCTCCTTGCTTTCACTTTTTGCTCTTCTTGGCGTTAACTGGAAAACAACGACCGCTTAATATTTATGAAACATATCAGAGTCCTTTAACTGGTGGCAGACATACCTTTAAACCCGTTGTGCCAGGTATGCCGGGATAGCCTGGGTCACCTGGAGTGCCTGGTGTCCCTCGTTCTCCCTGAATAATACAACGGAATCAAAAATCTGAGATTATATAATATAGAATAAAAGGACATATCGGTTTGGCCAAACTTAATGTGCAATTTTCAACATTAGTCCCTCTGAATTGTATTTACTTACTTGTAAACATGTGCATAGGATCAAGCTAGACCAGTGGAAAGCCTCATGAAAACTTACCAACATATTTCTTCTTCTTGAAGTTTTTTTTCATGAGATTGAAAATATTCATATGTAGCACTGAGATGGATGAACTGTTTGGCCAAAAGCCCTGTTGTTTGCATGTGAACTCCATCCTGCACAGATATGCAATTCAACCCATACCTTCCAAAACTGAATTGATGTGTGTGGGTGCAGTGGCTTTGAATCTGAGCAAGTGCTTTATTTAAGCATGAAATGCTGATTTCTCCTTAACTGTAGAGTTAATGAGATGAACCTTTACATGCCTTCACACAGAGGGGAGAAATAAACCAGAATATAAGGTGGTTACTTCACGTCCTTCTTTGCTCCGCGATTAGTTTTGTACCGTGACAGCGTCGGTCTCGATCATGTGGTTTTGTCCCTGTTTCAGTATTCCCATGGTCGTGATAACTTGTCTCGTGACAACTGTTACCTCACGGTCTTGTACCATCACAAACACTGAATTTGTCTAACTTCCTTTTTCCTTTGGTGGGGGGGGGGGGCTTAAAAAAATCTTTTTTCATATTTCACTTCTGAAAAGTCAAAATAAAAAATAAAAACCCGAAC
The DNA here is from genome assembly GCA_023846285.1 of Phrynocephalus versicolor. Classification (NCBI taxonomy): domain Eukaryota; kingdom Metazoa; phylum Chordata; class Lepidosauria; order Squamata; family Agamidae; genus Phrynocephalus; species Phrynocephalus versicolor. The sequence goes on along the minus strand of JAHTLZ010000122.1, from coordinate 30,067,437 downwards.
AGAGTTTTCTGAGAGAAACGAATGTTTTGTTGCGTGACTGTCATTACTTCACGGTGTCTTGTCTCAGAACAGAAAGCAGGAACAAAGACAAGGGAAACCCCTATCCCAGCACCAGGTACAGTACTGTCATGCTTAGCAACCGTTCTGGGGGCGTGGTCAAGACAAATTTCAGTAGTTGCACGACGGACATGAAGTAACTTCTTTTTGTACCGCTCCAAAGCGCAACACTAACAGAGGCAAAACGGACGTGAAGTAACCGCCTATGTGGTTGCCAGAGTGTACTTTTGGTCACTTCTTGATGTCACATGGTACCTCCCAGCCCCACCTCTGCTGTCTACCTGCCAGCATAATCCTCCAAGGCAGGCAGACATTCATAAACACACCATTACATGTGGAGACTTCAGTGAATGCTGGAGTGCTATGAAGTAAGAACTGGTACATGCACATCTTCACCACTCCTCTTAACACGCTTTGCCCTCCTCATACCACCTCCAAGCAAAGGAGGCCGTCCTGTGCCTTAATCAGGATTCAACTTGATGTTGCTCTAACTGTGCCATGTGGTAAAGGGCAGCAGAAAGAATTTATTTATTTATTTATTTATTTATTTATTTATTCCGGACAGAACTCCGGGTAGTTTACAATTAAAACAAAACAGAAAAAGACAAAACACCAGGTAATAATAAAGTAGGAGGGACAATACCCTCCGCAGCAGATGACATGGGCAACAAAAAGAAGGAAAAAAAATAAACAAAAAGGTTGCCATATGCCTCTTTAAAGAGGTGGGTTTTCAAAGCCTTTTTAAAGGCAGGCAGGGACTCTGCTAGGCACAGCTCACTAGGGAGATGATTCCAAAGTGTAGGGCCCACCACAGAAAAGGCGCGGTTATGGGTTAGCAATTTCTGCGCCTCCCTGGGTGTGGCCACCCCAAAGTGAGCGGGCCTGCACCATTCTCGTGGGCCTGTTCCCAGTTGACCTCTGGGAGATACGCTCCAACAGGTACTCTGGTCCCAAGCCGTGGAGCGTTTTGAAAATCAAAACCAGGACCTTTATAGATAAAAAGAAGGAATGTTATGCCTACGCTAGTTCATTAACCCAGAATCTCACACACTCGTGGAATTTCGTACCATACACCCTGGCACTTAAGTCTCAGCTTCTTCAAACTGTAGGAAAGGGTGCATGTCAAAGAAGGCTTATTCCGCTATTTGCCACAGGCCACTAACTTATTTCAGTAAAAGACAAACTAGAATGGATGCACTGGGTATGAAACAACCACACTATCCTCATGTGAACTAAGCAAAAGCATGCCAGATCTGATGTCTTTCTCAAAAAAACTGAAAATCAGCCACATTTACCTTGACACCTGTTGCTCCGGCTTTCCCTGGCGGCCCTGGTTCACCTTTGCTGCCCTGTTAATATATAATGAAGTAGGGCAGGAAATGGGCAGATAACTGACATTTTAAATTTTATCAATTTTAAGACCCTCTCTTCCCATCTGATTATAAATCCAAGCAGCTCTCTAACTCGTGTTGAATACAGCGGTGGACTTGCTCATTCTCTCCCAATACAACACGCAAGTCAGAATGCTGAGGACTAGGTGTGTGCTGCATACTGTGTGTGTGTGTGTGTGTGTGTGTGTGTGTGTGTGACTGATATTGGAAAAGGCAGGAACAGCCTCAAACTGGTTTGAACATTCACTTCCATTTACATGGTAATTAAATCAGGGGTGTCCAATTTTTTTGCAAGGAGGGCCAGATTTGGTGAAATGAAATGTGTGGGGGCCGACCATTCAGCCACATTTGGCCCCTGGGCTGGACTTTGGACAAGTATCTATATCATGCAAGGAGGCGGGGAGGATGCTGCAGCAACGGAACTGGGGGTGGGTAGACTGGGCAGGTGGTTGGGGGGATGGACAGAGGCAGGGAGGGCAGGCAAACCATAAAACTTCAAGCTAACGCCTCCACCCGGTATGGGGAGGGGCCAGCTGGCAGGGATGCGTGACAGGTTGAGCCGGTGAGGAGGAGAAGCCGTGGGCTGCTCAGAATTTGAAAACAGGCCGCATTTGGCCTCCGGGCCTGACTTTGGACATGCCTGAATTAAATGAAGGTGTGCTGATGAACTGAAAGAGAGAACTGAGCTACGCTGCGGGTTCTGTCTTAAAGGTTGTGAGGCTGCCCAGTGTTGCCCTTAATGTCTGTGCATTAGACTGGCGTATGGCCATGTGAGGGATGGAGATTCAGCCATGTACACCTTGACTTCTTCCACAAGCAGCATAGAGGCTTGCCCTGTTCACAGTAATAGGTGGAGATCAGGGCAGCACAGGACGTAATCTCAGGGGCATAGCCACTCAGTGAGATCCTGGCCGGTCTCTGCATGTGCGAGTAAGGATGCGGTTTCAGCTGCTAACTAATGAATGATCTCAAGGCTTCAAGTTTCATATGAAATTTGTTAGGGCGCCCACATCGTTCCTAGATTTCCCCATGCCCCCCCCACAAGATTGGAGCTCAGCAGGCTAGATGTACTGTATGTACACTTACTTTTAACCATTTTAATACTTAAAAGCAGAGTTTGTAAAAAAAAATGTACATGATAAAGCACTAAACATTTTGATAGGCTTTTCAACAGGTCAGGACACAGGCTATCTATACCTTAGGCCCAAGTCCTCCAGGTAAACCGGATGGTCCGTCAGTTCCAGGTAATCCCTGCAAAAGAGAGATCAATATTAATAAGGTAAAAACAAGGGATACCAAACTGTTTAGTCTTTATCTCAAAACTGAGGGAAACTGCTAAGCAGCCTTCAAGAAGCTGTTAAAAACTTGGCTTTTTAAGGCCGCTTTTGGCAGTCAGGGAGGTTGATATGTTCTGATGTTGTTTGTTTCCCCGTCGGTTTATTTGCCGCCATCTTGTACTGGAGCATTCATGTATCTTTGTATTTTGTTTTTGCACTTTTACCTGATTCGGTTCTGAGGTTTTTATAGGCTCTTTATTGTAAAGCTGTTTTCCTTCTTTTTCTTTTCTCACTATTGCATATTTAACATTATTCATTGCCTCGACTCCCTTTGGGACAATTGTGCGGTATACAAATATAAATACTGTATAAATAAATAAAGGATGGACATCGGGTATACCATCATAACTAATACATACACTGCCACCTTTCTTGAACTAAACAGTTTATTGTGTGTCCCTAAATAGGAGCAATTGAAATTTGGAAATGCATTCCATTTACTATGTCTTCCACGCAACTGTGGCCTTCTTGATTTGTTTTAATTTTTCTTCTGGTTCTGTACTGAGCTTTCTTTTTTAAAGTGGGGTGAGATATACATATTTTAAGTAAACAGTACAGAAAAAACACATTTTGATGTTGATTTGAACTGTTTATAATCCAGTTTCAAATTTTAAAAAAACACATAGCAGAGGGAAAATACAGGCAAGTAGGATATGTGGTAGAAAATCTATAAGCATGCATAGTATGAAATATGTTTCAACTGGAGAATCATTGGGAATTTGGCGAATCAATTCCTCTGTAAATTCCACAGATTCAATGGACCTGCTGTAGTTGTGAATTATGACTGGATTTTAATCAAAGAAAGTGTAAAAAGCCTACTTTGCCAAGAAAAAGTATACTCTACTTGGTCGACTGGCTTGCCCCCAAAGATGGTGATCAAACAAGGCCTTTGCTTTGTGCCGTCTGTCTCAGAGAAGTGATACCTGAATCTTTCTGGCTTCTACCTTTTGGCGTGGATAGGACTGCTTATTTTACTTCATTTCTCGTGAATGAAATCACTGGAAATGAACCAAACATTAAGCTTCTTGTCAACTGCCAATGTTGTGAAGTGGCTTAAGAAGAAAGCCACTTCAGGATATTGACAAATTAAACGCTTCCTTGTCTTTGTGGATTGGCTAACGAAGTGAACTCCCCCCCCCTCCAAAAAAAGTGGATTAGGGCCACACATATGCCCTAGAGCACTTAACAAAAAGAGAGAAGCCAAATGGAAAACTCTCTCGTAGAAGTGAGAGGAGACAGGAAAAGGGGAAATAGGGGGTTTGCTTTTCTCTCCTAGTGGAGAAAAGCAAACATTATCCTCCCTCCTCTTGTCTCTGCCCGCTTCTAGGGAGAAGTTTTTTTTATTCTATTCTATTTTATTTTTATTCTCTTCTACTCTATTTTATTTGAAAGTGATGCAGCCACAATCCACTTTTTAAAGGAAAATTAGTTCCTCTGTGGAACCATGAAAGTGTTTAATTTGCCACTATCCTGAGGTGTCTCTCTTTGCAAGTGACTTCACAATACTGGCAAATTGAAGGCAGGCCAAAGAGGGTTGCATAAAGTCCATATGATATTTGGATATGAGGATTCCACCAAAAGTCATACTGGATCTCCAAGCAACTTCATTTATCTCTATCCAGCCTGTTCTAAAATGGGCATGTAGATAAGCCCTAAAGCCAACATTTTCCAGTCAGATGTTTGTTCTGAATATTTTTACCCTGCCTTTCTCCTTGGCGAAGGACCCAAGGTGGCTTACAATACTGAGGGACAATATACAGCCCAGAACATTTAAGACTTATTCAAGTTTAATAACAGGCAATTAGAAGAGCATTTACAACATTAAAAGGCAACATGTTGGGTTATAACTCCAATAAAGCCACTTTTCCAAACTCTGCCAAATAATGTTACTTATCATGACTCCAGTACTTTACAAGTTTTCTTTTCATTTGTACTTTGTGGAATCTTCACATTTGAAACCAACAAATAATAATTCAATTGTTGCTCAAATAAAAATAAAACAATTCAGCAATACAAGCCCTCAGAGCTTCCTTCCCCTAAGTTGGCTGTATCTGTGGCAGATACATCAATCAATGGTTGAATCTGGCAACTGTATTGGAGATAATTGTTATTTAAGTTTTTTTATTGTAGATTTTCTTTAATGGATTACAGATAAACTGTCAGCAGGCTTTTCATCTGTTCTTTTCTGGAACAAACTGTGTGACTAATAGCAGGACAATCCTTCTCCACATTCTGATTACTGTAATTTATTTTTGTGTCCCTCAAAACATCTGAAGATTCCAAGTGACTGGGATTCCTTAATTTTACCAGAGGAAACAGAAAATGTATGACCAATGAGAATGGGCAGAAAATTAAGTCTCACTTGATTTTAACAGGGTCTAGGGTGTTTTTAGGCATGTCTGTCTGTTTATTTATTGTATTTTGTTGGCTTTATAGCCGTTTTGTTAGCCGCTTAGAGTACCCAGTAGATAAGCGGGATATAAATATAACAAATAAATAAATAAATAAATAAGTTTGCAAAATTATTAGAGGTACAATGCCTATCATATCATAAGATGTTAGGCAAACAGGAGGCCAAAATCCTGCTGCACAATTTAACACTGTTGTAGGAAATGAAGTTGACACAGAAGCAGATTATCATTAATTCAAGTCTTCTCTGGGATTCTGGGTTAGGCACTAAGCCATCCGACCCACATGTGGAAGAATGAACCACTCAAGGAATCATAGCAAAGGTTCTAATGAGAAATGATCTTCCTCTGTCACTATGTCATTTCTCCTATGGCGTGTAAGTTACACAACAGGATTTGGCCCAAAAAATAATAATCAAAACAAGGCCTGGCAAAGCAATATAATAGCAGATGACTGTTAAGCAAAACAGAGTGATACAGCACTTATGCAAAATGCACAAACCATAAAAAAGTTTCCCTCTAAGGAGCGCACACTTCCACCCTTCTCTATGTGGGGCTTTCCCATCCCCCACGCACCCATTGCTACCATTTGTCATGGTCCCAATGGAACCCACACAGGAAGGGGAAGGAGGATTTTTTGCACACATGTCCAAAATAGAGCCCCATGCAATGGGGGCAAAAATTAGAGGGCACATTAGCTATAAACAATGCCCCAGATATCAAGACTCCGTTAAGAGTGAAAATGGCCACATACATTGCCATACGAAGCAAGCACAGTGTTATGGAGCCCTGTGGCGCAGTGGTTAAATGCCTATACTGCAGGTAAAACTGTGCTCACGACCTGGGGTTCAATCCCAGGTAGCAGGCTCATGGTTGACTCAGCCTTCCGACCTGGTAAAATGAGTACATAGCTTTCTGGGTGGGAGGGGGGGCAATGTGTAGCCTGCATACTGTAATTAAAACTGTAAACCGCCCAAAGGTTACTTGAAGTGGTATGGGGGGGTATATAAGCAGAACACTTTGCTTTTTTTGCTTTTCCTTAAACCAGAGCTAAAACAGATGTTCTTCCAAGTTCAATATAGAAAAAAACATCCAAGTGGGGTTAATACAAAATACATCAAAGAGAACCAATAGTGGTCTACTCCTATAAGAGTTTGCCTATGTCTCCACCACAGACAAAACGTTTTGTTGGGCAAGTGAGCAGTCATACATGGGGTGTTGAATCAAAAAGAGACAATCTCACCCCCTCATCCAGGGCTGGACTCCACAGCTCCAGAAGTGGATACTGAAGGCTAGCTACAATTAATTGATTTGGAAGCCATGATGGCCTCACAATCTGGTATGATTGATAAAGGCTTTATGTTGCGTCCATTTATTTATTAAGTTATTTCCCATGGTATACTTCTCCCCACCTTGAAGAAATAAGTACAATTTTGTTTAATTTTGGAAGCTAAGCAGGGTCAGTCCTGATTACTCTTGTGAAGGGAGGCTATTAAGTAAAACCAGGGATCATGAAGGAGAGCTATTAAAAATCCTGCCTGAAACCCTGAGGAACTGCTGCACATTAAAACTGACATTTATACACTAGATGGACCAATGGCATGACTCAGTATAGGGAAGGTGTCTTTATTTCAAAATCTCCCATGAAACATACTTCTTTATTCTGTTTGCAAATCCCACACTCATCCTAGGGCATATCTGCAGGCTTATGTATGGAGTTGGTGCCAATAAAAATACAAAGCTGCACCACAGTTACAATCAACCACAGGAAGAAACAAGTCATTTGCAATAGGAAAGGGGATTGGGCAAACTGATGGCAGACTTTCAGTCTCTGCCTGCTCAGCATGGCACAGTGGCTACCTTGTCTGCAGTAGGCCACTGTCACTCATGGTAGCAGGAGCATCCTTCTACTTCACAACCAAGTCTCTTTACCCCTGTTCCACACTCGCTCTCATACATACACACACAACAAAGTCCTAAGTGTGTCTCACATATATATATATTTCCAAGGGATGGAATACAATCTAAGGCTATAAAAGGAAGCATCTTCCAAAACTATTCCCACATGAAAAAGAAAGAAACATCACTTGCCCTGGGTTCTGAACTACGCGGGTGAGGCCTACCATCTGTTGAAAATTAGTATCATCCCTTCTGGGAGAAGAATTGTTGGTGGAAGCTATTAACAGATCAGAACAGAGGCGCCTCATAGTTGTAAAAAAATTTAATGTGATGGAAATAAAAAAAACTATTTCTAAGTTCCCTAATAGCAGGGTGACATGGACCCTGTTGAGAATTTGCACTTAACTCTCTGAAGGGATCTTTAGGATAACACATATCTTCCACTTTTTAGGAAAGCTTTTCAGTGCAGTTCATACGCTGCAACTGGTACAATGTAATACAAATCTGAACAGTCTGCCTACACCATTACCTCAGTGTTTCTAGTATCTGTTGCTGCTGTGTTTAAAATATACACATTCAGTGGACTTAGCACTTTAAGACCTGCCTTTTACCTCTCACACTGAATGCATTTGCATTCTCCCAGGATAATGCTGTGCCAATGAAATTCTTGCTATCACATTCATACTATTGATCCCTCTTGTTTGATTCAACCTCAATACAATATCTCATGGCTTGCAGCGCTACGACTACATTTCCAAAAGACTGCTCAACAGCTAAAAGTATATAGTAGCGGAAACTTACAGGTTCCCCTGCAAGTCTCATTACTTCCTTAACTTAAACCCACTTCAGTAGTTAGCTGAGTGTAGCCCATGCATAATGAAAGATGTGTGTGACCCCCACCTCCAGTGTTGCTTTCAACACTCAAAATGAACTGTTTAATGAAAGAAAAACTGAGGAAGACTCGAATTGACTAACCACTGACCAGGTTACTGATTCCAAAGTTATGTCTCATGTTCTGTATACCTGTATAGATGGATGTGTGTGTGTGTGTGTGTGTGTGTGTGTGAGAGAGAGAGAGAGAGAGAGAGAGAGAGAGAGATGTATTACATATATACAATAAGTATATGGCATAATGTCCCCGATAGCGGGGACAGCAGCAGCAAAAACTGTTCTGCTTATATGCTTATATACCACCCCATACCACTTCAAGTAGTCTCTGGGTGGGTAACAGTTTTAATTACAGTATGCAGGCTGCACATTGCCCCCCCCAGCAAGCTGGTACTCATTTTACCAACCTCAGAAGGATGGAAGGCTGAGTGAACCTTGAGCCTGCCACCTGGGATTGAACCCCAGGTTGTGAGCACAGTTTTACCTGCAGTACAGGCATTTAACCACTGCGCCACAGGGCAAGAGCACTGGCGGGAGTGGTGAGGAGAAAAACTGTGGCGGGGAGGTGTGGCAAGGATGAAAACAGTGGTGGGGTGGCAGATACTGCAATATGTGGGCTGCAATGTGGCATGGAACTTCTATTTAGTGGTTAGCTAATCTTTATATAAGTAAAATATTGTTTAACAGCTCTTATTTCTGTTAAGTGCCATCAAGTCAGAACTGATGCTTAGTGAGCCAAACAGGGCTTTCAAGACAAGTGAGGTATAGCAGTACCTCATAAGACAAATGCCCCTTAATACAAAAAACCCGTAAGATGAATGAAATTTCCAGGAACAGGAAAACATCATATGACGATTTTTTTCCTATGGGATGCCTCACAAGACGGATTAAATGCATTCCTGTGGGAACCGCGTTAAATTGAAGTTTGTAGGACGAATTTTTCATAAAATAAGAATTGACTTGTAGAACGAATTAATTTCGTCTTAAGAGGCAGCACTGTATTCAAGGAATGGTTTTTAAAGTTCCATTCCTTAGTGAGTTTCCATGGCCAAACAGGGATTTGAACCCAGGTCTCCTGAACCCTAGTCTGTCGTCCTATCCACTACACCACAACGGCTAGAAGAATGAAATAGTAGAAACATACAGGTGTTCCCGGTGATCCTTTTGTTCCTTCTAGTCCTGGTGGTCCAATTTCACCCTATAATTCAAAAACATTTGAAATAAATTCAGTACTTGCAACAAAATATAAGCACATTTTCATAAGATGAATTTCAAGAGTTTACAAACAATCTGATGAAGAAACAAACCTCAAAATTATATTTTCGGTCCCATTCAAAGAGGCAGGCCTGGTTTTGCACTCTATCTCTGGGACCCCCTAAAGGCCTCTCCTGAGGTGAAGGCAGCAGTAAATAAATTAGTCATGCACTTTTGCCTAAAGAAGTACAGGACACATTGCTTTTAAAAAGATACCAAAGCAAAAAGCCTGAGGAATTTGTGGTTCTGCCTTCCATGTTTCTTCTTAATATATGGAATGCTTCAGACAACTTTGTGAAATATAGTAACCATTTTACAAGACTGTGTTAAACATGGAAACCTCTTTCTACTTCGAAACCACAAACTGGCTATGATAGAAATGTATATGTAATTATTAAACATTTATCTGACGAGGATGTTCGTGTTTTGTCTTTATTGAACAGTGTCGTGTTTATTGTCTAATCTTATACTGTTACAACAGTACCTTCTCCCCTTTTATTCCTTGAGCTCCAGGGATCCCAGGAATTCCCTTGGGGGGGAGAAAAATGAAGACATAAAATTGGCAAATAAATATAATTACATTTTCCCACCCAGTGCTCCTAATATCACACATTTTAAAACCAGTCTTTTCTGTTTCTCTTTCTGATTTTCTTTAATTTTTGTTTTGCATGAAGTACCAACACCACCAGGAATACCACTTTGACAGATGCTTTTATACAAACGCAGAAGCTCAAAAATACTTCTGTACATTTCTATTGGCTTAACACCAGTGGTACAAATTTCAGCAGCAAACTGTCAAAAGTTAAGAAGTCAGAGCAGGTGTGTCGTGTCATACTTCAGTGCAACAGAAAAGGGTTATGCAGACGTTCCAACTTGTGGCACTTCGCTACTGAAAGATACACTACTGCAAGATACTGGGGGTTGTACAGGCAAGTATAGCTAACAGGATTCCAGCCAATGCTCATATTACCTCAGTGTAAAAGGTTTTGTTGTGAGGGTGTGATTTTGCTTGTTTCAACAAGACAAAATATCTCAAAACTTATTTTTTTAAAAAAAAAAAACAGCTTCTCCCTTTCTCTTGCCCTTTGCCCACCCCCCAACACATGAGATATGATCATCACCATCCTTATTTCAGAGTTGGGAGGACCCTATGGGAGGAACCTTGTTAAGGAGGCCCCATTGGGGAAGCGAACTCCCAACCTCTGAGTCCACAGCCAGGTATCTAATCCACTGAGCTACCTGCCAGATAAGTGAGAGAGAACATGAGCTCCACCACTGAAGTGACTTTCTTCCTCTCTACCCCTCACAGAAGGAAGGAAGGCCACAACACCAGCTCAGAACCTTGTGATAGCCTCATGGGATGTTTTGATCTTACCTTGTTTTCCCCCAATGACAGGAGGTGGAGGAGATCTAGCTCCTTTGCTCAACCCTTCCCGTTTCAACTGAGATGAGAAGGGGCAAGAAAAACTATCAAGGAGCCACTGCCCCAAAAGCCAGTACAAAGAAAGTGGAGCACTTATAAGTAAGACATATGGGACTCATTGTCCATCTTTGCGCAGAGCAATGAGAAAATGGGGAAGATGGAACGGAGGGAGGGAGGGAACAAAGAAAGAAAGAAAGAAAGAAAGAAAGAAAGAAAGAAAGAAAGAAAGAAAGAAAGAAAGAAAGAAAGAAAGAAAGGGTGCCTACATTATTAATCTTTTACTTCTCTTTAGTACATTTTCTGGGAAACAAGTAAATTGTTTCTTCCCTGCTGTGGTGAACATTTTCCATTTTTAAAAATCCAATTTTCCACTTCCATTTTGGCAGAGGGTTGGCTGTGCCCCTTTTCTCCTGCACCACAGAACATGCTGGCAGGAAAATTCACAGGAAAGTAAGTACTCAGGCTCTCCACTGTGGAACTACGTTAACACAACCACGGGCTTCTGTTTGACGTTAATATACTGATTTACTCCCACACTGTATTTCTGATGATTCATTCAAACAGTGACCAAGGTTCATGGCAACTGCTTCCTTTGGATCACAGGAGAAAAACCAAACCAGATCTAGTTCCTGCTATGAGGCCATCGTGAGCTGAATGTGTACAAAATGAAGCTCCAAAGTAACTAAACAGGATGAGTCCAAAAGAGAAGTAAGGGAATCCAAAAATCATGGCACAGAAAGCAATGAGCAGCAAAGGTTAGGATACAAGCCTGATCTACAGTAGCTCCAATAACTTAATGGGATTTTAGTAAGTAAACACGTACATAAATGCCACTGAGTAAACTGGGTGTACTGTAATTGAAACCAAAAACTAAATTTAGTTATACACACTTTATGTTATTTTATCTTGATTTTATGCCACATTTTGTAAGCTGGGATTTACTTATATGAGATATGCAGACAAGAAGAATAAATTTCTTTTCGAATTAGCTCTAGGCTTTGGGAAAATCAGTCCTACCAGAACATCAGAAAATGAAAAAGAGGAGAGCCAACTGGTCACTCAGAAGGTAATCCCTGCAGCCATCAGATTTGTGAAGTCAGCAGAGCAAGGAACAAAGTCTCAGATAAAGAACACAGTCGGATAAGTAGGCTGATGCAGAAGAACCTGCAGTCCTTAAACTAGTATGGTTCCAAAGAGAGTTGTCCAACCATGCAGTCTCAGAAGAATGGGAACTGAAGTCAAAACACATTTGGGCGGCAGCAGGCAGTAGAGGGCTGATATAGAGATATACAGACAATTAATTGAATAGACATCTAGTGAAGATTGATCACTAGCACAGCCGGATACTGTATTTCCAAATGAGCCTGCTCCGGAAGCCATATTAGTACATAAGATTTCTTTTGACTGATCAACAATTGTAAGACCAGAAGGAGATGCAGTTTCAAGTATATTGTCTCTGGAATCTTCCACAGTATCATTTCACAATGTTCTTAATGGTTTACAAAGTTAACAGCATAATGTTATGCGCTGGTATTCAATTTGCCACAGGGCTTCTGTTGCTTAAGAAACCCTTATCCTTCTGAAAGCATAAGTGTGAGGTTTCCGGCCACTGCCACAATTTGCACCAATTCACCTACGGAGAGCGAGGCATTTCCCTCCCACCAAAAATCTGTGTGTGTCTTCTCACAGTGTTCCCCTGATCAGATATTAAACACTGATAACATGCATCTGTTAAGGACCCAAGTCAAAAGAGAAAAACTGCGGAACATCTGGATGGATGTTATTAACAGGCTAGACATTATTTTCTTTTCCCTTCAAAACTGAATTTCCTTCTTACATAATCTCTCTTCCTGGATACACAGAAAACTGGCAGGACAGCAACCAAAGAATGGGACACAGCTCTGCATCTGGCATGAGAACTGCTGCTATGAAATGGCTCACATGTGAGGCAGGTTCTCGAACAGTAGGGTGACCCTTCAGGCGGCTTGCACATGGAAGGGATGAAGGGGACGCAGTGTCAGAAAGGGAAAGGATCCAGAACTTTCCTTGCTGGAGGCAACTGTAACCCCCTACTGAAGGTAAGACGTATAACCAGAGATTGTCAAATAAAGATCACATACTTCTCAAGCATTAACTTTAGTGGACTCCCATTCACCCACAATTATCAATAACTCTGATATGTATTCTAATTTCAAAGGCAAAGCACTTTGTTGCCATTAGGAAGCAGTGAAATTAAGCTATAAAATGTACAATGGTACCCCGACTTAAGAGCAGATTGACTTAAGAGCAATTTGACTTAAGAGTGGGAAACTGTTGGTGTTTTAACTGCTGCCTTACAAATTTTGATATAGTCTGCTAGACTTACAATTTTTTTCATTTTAACTTATTTTTTTTATTTTTTTAGACTTAAGAGTAGTTCGACTTAAGAGCATACATTCGGAACGGATTAAATTCGTAAGTTGAGGTACCACTGTATTTATTTTCTCCCCTATTACAAGAGTTTAATAATTATTTTGCTGAAAACCAGGACTTCCAAAGTAATACGAGATAGACCACGTGTGAGACAGATAAAAAGCTCTGTTGAAAAAACAGACTGAAAGCTTATTTTGAAAGCCATTTTTTTTATAAAAAAAAGAGTTTCAAAATCCAAAGAATATGCAGATGATTGCAGTTTTGTTTGCCAGCCAAAACTCAACAAGGACTGAGCAAACCCAACGTCCTTTAGGAGAGTTCCACAAATCTGGGATTCCCAAGAAATTATGAGGGAAACGTTGGATCTGAGACAAGACATTCCCATTTCCAATCACTTTCCAACCATTTATTCTCCACTCCGACCTCCCAAATTGTTACTCCATGGCCAGCAAGCACACACAGTGGTCAATGGACTGTTTCTGAGAGCTTTTTTCCCTATTTTGAGGGGATATTTTTCCCCTCTACTGAAGATTAATTGTGCATCTGTAACCTTGGGCATGCCAATGCTTTCCTTTTGAGTGTCACACAATGAGTCACCTGAATATTCAAAATAATTCTGGCAAATGTTCACAACATCAGGCAATAATGCTTAAGAGACCACTTAACGGGACTTCTTGTTGGTGATTTGTTAGCTGTGTCTCTGGCAAAAAAACCCCTCATTTAAAGGTACTACAAACTTTTAAAAAACAATTTTCTTTAATAACCCTGTTTCTTTCTTCCTCTCTGTATCATACACAGCCAGATCTCACCTTAAGTGCAGAGAAATTCCCTCAGTGTCCATACTCTGATTAACCTTTTTCCTTTAGAACTGCTGAACAATACGTACAGTAACTGATGTGAAAGCTGAAATAAAGAATACCTATGAGGGTTGGTATAAAATAAACTGCCCCCCACCAATGATTCTGTCAAGTATCTCTATTGCAGTGGTTCTCAACCTGTGGGGTCCCCAGATGTTCCTGGACCGCACCTCCCAGAAGCCTCCACCACTTCCTGTGCTGGAAGGGATTTCTGGGAGTTGCAGTCCAGGAACATCTGGGGACCTACAGGTTGAGAACCACTGCATCTACTGCTTCAACATGCTAATGAGATATGAGATGTGGAATTCACAAAGAGCCACTGTTTCGATTTCAAGAGAAAAATTGGATAACAATATGTCAGATCTGCCTTGATTTGGATTCCTGCATTAAGCAGGCGATTGGACTCGATGGCCTTTTGGTGCACAGCCTTGTGGCACAGTGGTGAAAACTGTGCTCATGGCTTGGGGTTCAATCCCAGGCTTGTGGCTGACTCAGCCTTCCATCCTTCCAAGGTCGGTAAAACGAGTACCCAGCTTGCTGGGGAGGAGTAATGTGTGGCCTGCATATTTATTTATTTATTTATTTATTTATTTATTTATTTATTTATTTACTGCTCCATCTAGCTACATGGCTACTCTGGACGGTTTACAAATTAACTTGTAAACAGCCCAGAGAGCACTTTAGGTGCTATGAGGCAGTATATAAGCAGCACATTTTGATTATAGGCTTCTTCCAACTCCATTCTCCTATGGTTTATTAATTTTAGGAGTGGGCCTACTTGTTGTCCTACTGCCTCTATTTGACTCGTGTCTCCCTACCCACCGGAATATGCACATGGGTTGCACACATGCTGTCTATGATGACTACACATATGCCAAAGAATGGAGGTGGTGCTGGGGAGGGTTAAACACAGGTACATGATAATGGCAACTGAGTATAAACATTCTTAAGGAACTGGTCTATCAAAAGTCCAGAGCTTGGGAATGGCAAGGGGACTGTGGCCAGTGTAGTTTGGAAAAAGCAGCTTTTCCAAATTATGCAAAGATTATACAGCCACTGCTATACAGTGTTGATGGGTTTCCAGGTGCCATAGAGAACTTCCCTCAACAGTCATTTCTTTCTGGCTAACGTAGCAGGTTTAACACTAATTTGGGTGTGTGGTGACTAACAGCTTTACAGTGAATACTACAGTTCATCTCCTATAATGATGAGCACACAAAGGACTCCGGATAATCTTAATCATACAGTTAGACCTTTGGGTCTCCAGATGTTTTGTACTTCAAACATCCAGAATTTTGGGTCAAAATGGAAAATGGCCAGGGGGTTGAAGAGTTGACACTGAAAAACATCTGGAAGAGCTAAACTAAGAACTACAGCTCTCAGCAGATTGTTCTGTCCTAAAATGTAATATGGGCACAAGTCCTTGGCCAGAAGCAGAAACACTGCATCTTCCTCTGATGGGTAAGAATGAGGCTTAACCTTAACCTCCCTGTTGGCAGTGTGTTCCAAAGAGGTAGCAGGAACGATTCTCTCATAAATCTAACACTTTCCCATGACTCACTTCTTCTCGGTACCTAGAACATCTGGGTGATTCCCCAAATACAAATAGTAAAATAAATGATTTATACATGGAGCATTTTGAAATGTATTACAAGATTTAATGGCTGCAGGAATAAGGGCACTTTCCCATTAACATTATTTTTTGCCTGTTGAAATATCACATATCAGCAGTTGCAAAGGCTAATTAGTGTCTATCTAGCCCAGTGGTTCCCAACCTTCCCAATGCTATGACTCTTTAATACAGTTCCTCATGTTGTGGTGACCCCCCTTGCCCTGCTTGGAAGAGGCCACAAGCTCCCTTTGGCAGGCCACTGCCACAGGTGCCACAGAGTACTACAGGCACCCTCAGCCAATCACAGCCTCCGGTGCCACTGACTGACATCCCCTCCAACCTATCAAGCTGTAACTCACTCAGGGGCGACTTTCCCATAGGCGTTTATGGTTCAATGAACCAGGGCGCCTGAACCCCAAGGGCGCCTGAACCCCCAAACCCCAAAACTCTGCCTCGCGCTGCCTGCCTGCCTGGCTCGCCTTCTGCCGCCGCTCAGCAGGCGAGGCGGGCGGGAGGCGCGAGCAGCTGGTGGGGGTGGGGAGGGCGCTCTCTCTTGCGCGCGGGCGCCCAATGGAAAGGGGCGGCCAGGGCGGGCAAAGGGAAGGAGGAGGAAGGGAAGAGGGTGCGAGGGAGCCCGCAGCTGCCAGCCTCGCCTGGCTCGAGGGGAGGTGGCGACTCTGCCGCCCCGAGCTCCGTCTGAGTGAGTAACCCTAGTTGACGGAAAGGCGCGCGCGCACGCCCTGGAGAGACTCCCGGGCTGGGACGGAAAGGGAGGGTTGCTCGCTTGCTCGCCCGCCCGCCTCCCTCCCTCAGTGGCCGCCGCCGGCGCCCCAACGCGAGGTGGTTGGGGGGGTGGGGGGGAGAGAGGCCCTCCCGGCACGAGCGGCGGGTAAAGGTAAAGGTTCCCCCAGCAGATCCGTGCCAGGGGCGGTGCTCATCTCCTTATTCAAGCCGAAAGAGACAGTGTTGTGCAAGTCCGTGGCCATGTGGCCGGCAGGGCTGCAAGGAAACACTGTTGGTACCTCTTTATCTTCTTGCATTGACATGCTTTCCAACTGTTAGCTTGGCAGGAGCTGGGGTTAACAGCAGGAGCTCACTCTGCTGCTGTGGCACCTGGGATTCGAACTACTGAGCTGCTGATTTTGTAGCTGACAGTTTTCAGTGCTCTAGCCCACTGAGCCACTATGAATTCACCATGCAGAGGGGCTGCCGAAACACGGGGCATTAATCCAGCAGCCTCCTCTTGGCATCTCTTGTTTTTGCCAACACAAATGGATGTAAAATCACTGCAGCCTCTGAGCACAAGCAGAGTGCTTTTGCTCCAACCCCAGGTGAAAAGAGTTGCTCGGGCTGGAGGGTTCTTCTGTTTTTTCTGTGTAAACTGGAGCCGGCCTGGTTTGTGACGCCTCAAGTCTGCCTATGGAGAGAAGGTGACTTTCTTTATAATATTTAAGTGTCGCGTTAGCTCCCTTAAAAAAGGAAGGTAGACAGCTCTGTGAAACGGGGGGCGCCAGAGGGATCTTCGAACCACGGCTCCACATATCCTTAAGACGGCCCTGAACTCACTCTTCCCCTCTACCTTCCCCCCTCCTCCAAACCCAAGCCGTTTGTGCCTTTTTCTTCCCTAGCTCATGGCGACCCCCTGTGAAAGGGGTCCAGACCCCCAGGTTGGAAATCACTGATCTAGCCCCAGAAGGGCCTACAAAACTGTATATCTGTGAAGATTCTCAGTCATCCAGGTGAGTTTATCTGGAAATTAAGTCATGGCTATGGGATTAAAAAAAAAAGAAGTCCAGTAGCTATGACTCCAACTTCCAGGACTACAAAACTGTGATCTTCCTATGCTTTTCTGAAACAGGGTTTTTTCTCTGTTCCAAAGTTTTAAATACCTGTTAGTTTGTGGAACTGGCTTGTGTTCAAACAAATATGTTTAAGCACACAGGATATGCTCTAAATCCTTTTTTCACACTTAAATCTATCCTGAGTTTGAGGGGGGGGTTGGTTCGTTTTTAGAAATAACCACTGAAACTGAACCTTTTGTTGGAATTGAAAGATCCTGAACTCAAACAAATGACTGTTTGGGTTCATCTGAAAGGCAGACATTACCTAAAACAGTCACAAAACAATACTATTTCTGAGTGATGAAAAAAAATCAAGCATCTCTTGGAGTCTTGCTATAAATTCAATCTGTATCATAAATGTCCAATTTTTATAAAGACCACACTCAAATGATAAGGAATGCCTGTCCTTAATCACACACTAATCCAGAACAGATTATTCACTCAATTGTTAAACCACAACAGGAAACAGAATCTTTGGAAACACTACAAATGGGCCAAGTGCCAGGCTCTGTGAGTGTTCTAAAAAGCTGCATGGAATAATTCATGATTCATAGATTTGGGGGTGGATTGTCTTTGGGGAAGCCCTTTGTAGAATTAACTGTATCCAACCACTAATTCCCCAAAGTCAAACTAAGAAAATAATATCTTAGTCTGCTGTCCACTTTTTTCTTCCTCTCTCTTTTCAGGAAGATATTCTTTCCATCCTTGGGTAACCTAAGTATTCCTGGACTGCGGTTCCCAGCAGACTTCACCACCAGCTTTGCTGCCCAGGGTTGTTGGGAGCTGCAGTCCAAGAACACCTGGGCTGCCCAAGGCTGGGAACCACTGTTCTAAAGAGCAAGGCATAAACATACCTGGTGGAAATATGCATACACAAGACATAATAGAATAGAATAGAATAGAATAGAATAGAATAGAATAGAATAGAATAGAATAGAGTTTTTTTGTCATAGAATCATAGAATCATAGAGTTGGACGAGACCTCAAGGGCCATCTAGTCCAACCCCCTGCCATGCAGGAACCCCATCACAATATTTCTGACAGATGGCCATCCAGCCTCTGCTTAAAAACCTCCAAGGAAGGAGACTCCACCACCTTCCGTGGCAGCATATTCCACTGCCGAACATTCCTCCTAATATTCAAATGAATCTCTTTTCCTGTAGTTTGAAACCATTGCCCCGAGTCCTAGTTTCTGAAGCAATAGAAAACAAACCTGTTCCCTCTTCAATATGACATCCTTTCAAATATTTAAACATAGCTATCATATCCCCCCTCAGCCTTCTTTTAGAGAGGCTAAACATTCCCAGTTCCCTAAGCCATTTCTCATAAGACATTTCCTCCATATGCAAGATATGCACAACGAAATCTCTATTCTCTGCTCAAGAAGTTAAGCAACAGCTGTGTAAGGAATGGATCTTTTACTGCATCTTTATTATATCTTTTATGATCGCTGTTCTGTCCCCTTATTCTTAATTAAGTCACAACATCAGTCTCCATCTACCATCAACGCTGACGGCACGTCTGGCATCCTTCTGAACCAGAAAAAGTTCTTGTTTGAAAGGGGGAAAAAACATGGGCACAATCCAAGCACAAGTTAGTTTCACCGAATTTCGCAAGAACCATGACACATGTCTCACCACTTCGAGGGCCCATCGAAAGAACAGATGCTTCACTCTTCTGTTAAATTTAATTCTTGTTTGTTATTTTAATAATTTATAAGGATTAAAATGTGGTTATTTTTACTTCGGTTCTGCTGCCCATAATTATGAATCAGCTCCTAAGACACGCCATCTTCAGCCTCAAGGACAACAAAGCTTAAGTGAAGGAATGTTGAAGAGAGAGTCCCATAGATCAGCTGGACAAGAATCCATCAGCCTCCAGAGGTTTGAATAGGGACCCAAGTATTCATTACACTACATGAGTTAATCAGCACATTAAAACAATTTCCATACACAATCAGGCAGGTTTCTAAGAAGAAACATTGCATAAATGTGATAAGGAATGCCAAAGTCTATTGAAGGAGTATACAAAATTAGTTATAGAACTTTCTAAGGAGCCTCAAAACTTTGTGTGCACGCACAAGCATATGTATATTTATCCATATACAGTACTTGCACAGGCACAGACAGAACACCACTGACATTTTTTCTAGCACATGGGTAGGTTAGAGCTGTAGTATGGTCTGTGAAGCTTCTCAGTCATCCAGGTGAGGTTATCTGGAAGTTGAGTCATGGCAACTAGACTTCTTTTCTTGAGAGACTGAAACATTTCACTACTTATCCAAGCAGTTTTGTCAGATTGACAAAGCTTCATCAGATTGACCAATATGCTTGGATGAGGAGTGAAACATCCCAATTTCACAAGAAAAGAAGTTCAGTTGCCATGACTCAACTTCCAGTATGTTTGAATGAAACCTCTTTGTCAAGTGAACAACTAAAGGCATGAATAATGTAGATCAACAGAATTAAGAGTTCCTAATTCTGTGCTGGAAAATCAGCAATAATGTTAGTCTGAAAAAAAAATATTGATCAATTAAACATGGCTGCAACTTCAAAAGTTACAAAAACAACTTCTGATTAATGACTGTGGGGCACTGTGCTTCATGACTCAAGATACCAGGAAATGCCCTGATATTGCTGCACAATATTGTGCCTCTACTGCCAGCAGGAAAAAGGATGCCGAGCTTTGCAAAACCAAATGCAACTTGAATGTTTACAACACCAATAGTAGCAGTCAAGATGGTCTACAAGATACCATCTTATGCTCACTGCCATTCACAAAGAGGCACTAAGCAATATAAAATCCCAGAAGCTGCCTCCTTTTCTTCATCAGTTAACCACTTCTCACCCAAACACAAAGCAATTGCCATATAAAGAACATACTGTATATTTGCACTCCTGCCTGAAAATTTGGATTTTGCTGCATGGAAATTTAAACATATGTTAGGATTTCAGGATTTCTCTTTGCAGGCACTCTTTTAGGAATGGAGAATTTACATCATAGTAGGGAAACCATAATTTGCTACTATAACTGAACCAAGGCTATGCTCTTTTGGGGTTCCATGGCCTTACTGGTTAAACCTGGGTCACATGAGGCTAGCACAGATTGAGAGCAGGTAGAGGAATGTAAAAGAACTTCTGAGTGCCCAGAAGCCCTTATGATGGTGTTGTGAGTTCACCTGGTTTGTGCCCCCTTTTTGGCCAGCAAGGAATCACTCAAGTTGGTGCAGACACTTTGGGGGGGGGGGCAGAACCATGTTTTGTGGCCTCTAAATTTCAGCGTCCCAGTTTCCCCAATCTAGTTCTGTTTTCCAAAAAACTCAAGCATTGCTCTGTAGCAAATCTTATGCAAGATGGTTAAGAAGGATCATCTGAGGTTTGTGGGCCAGCCTACTTAACCAAGTTACCTTCCAGAATTTCTATCTCACCTTATTTTAGAAGCACAGAGAGGCTAAAAGATAATAAAGGACCAGACAGTTTTTCATTTTTCAGAGTCGAAACATCATCCTTCATTGGCAGCTGTGGAATATTGTTTGTTTATAAGGAATACAAAACGCTGATTTTCCTGGCACCAACTATGGCTGAAGTCAGCGCAATAAATAAAAATGTAGATGGCTATCCAGGCATGTTTCTCAAGTGTCTTATACTTGCAGAGATTTTTGGACACAGAAAGGTATCATATGTTTCTATTGACCTAATTTTCTCTTCTCAACTGTCCTCTGGTTTTGGGTCAGGGTAGCTCTGCTGATTATGGTATGGCATGACATCTCTTGATATTTATTCCAATACATAGCTGTCAGTTTAAACATTTAAGTACTTTTTAGATCCCTTCAAACGGCTATATCTGATGGTGGCTTTGATGCTGTTTATTCTTTTTGCTATTTTGTGATCATATACTTGGAGTTGCAGTACTTTACAGATCTGTTATTTTAGTTGCACACAGTGTCCTGTGAACTTTTTTTTATAGTGAATACAAATAAATGAAGGAATGAGTAAGTAACATATTGAACATTGTGATTTAGCAAACAATGCTGTCATTACAAGAAGTCAACACAGGTTTCTTAAAAACAAGTCATGCCAAACAAATTTGATCTCTTTCTTTGATACAATTACAGGCCTAGTGGATGAGGGGAATGCTGTGGATATTGTTTATCTGGACTTTAGTAAGGCCTTCGATAAGGTTCCCCATGGTATTCTTGCTAAGAAGTTAGTAGAAAGTGGGATAGATAGTGCTACTGTCAGATGTATTTGTAATTGGTTGACTGTTCACACCCAGAGGGTGACCATAAATGGCCTCTCTTCAGCTTGGAGAGACATGACCAGTGGGGTGCCCCAGGGTTCTGTTCTGGCTCGTGTTGTTCAATATCTTTATTAATGACTTGGGGGAAGGAATAGAGAGTATGGTAATTAAATTTGCAGATGATACTAAATTGGGAGGGGTTGCTAATTCCTCAGAGGATAGGTTGAAAATCCAAAATGACGTTGACAGATTAGAGTGCTGGGCCAAAGCTAACGGAATGGATTTCAACAGAGGGAAATGTAGGGTTCTACATCTAGGTAAAAAAATGAATTGCACAGATATAGGATGGGGGATACTTGGCTGGAGAATAGTACCTGTGAAAGGGATCTGGGAGTCGGTGGACCACAAATTGAACATGAGTCAGCAGTGTGATGCGGGGGCCAGGAAAGCCAATGCGATTCTTGGTTGCATCAACAGAAACATCATGTCTACATCAAGGGATGCGATACTACCACTCTATTCTGCTCTGGTCAGACCCCACCTGGAGTAATGTGTCCAGTTCTGTGTGACTCAATTTAAAAAGGATGTTGACAACCTCGAGCGGGTGCAAAGGAGGGCGACCAGGATGGTTGAGGGTCTGGAGGAAATGTCTTATGAGGAACGGCTTAGGGAACTGGGAATGTTTAGCCTTTCAAAAAGAAGCCTGAGAGGGGATATGATAGCTATGTTTAAATATTTGAAAGGATGTCATATTGAAGAGGGAACAGGTTTGTTTTCCATGGCTTCAGAAACTAGGACTCGGGGCAATGGTTTCAAACTACAGGAAAAGAGATTCATTTGAATATTAGGAGGAATGTTCGGCAGTGGAATATGCTGCCACGGAAGGTGGTGGAGTCTCCTTCCTTGGAGGTTTTTAAGCAGAGGCTGGATGGCCATCTGTCGGAAAAATTGTGATGGGGTTCCTGCATGGCAGGGAGTTGGACTAGATGGCCCTTGAGGTCTCTTCCAACTCCATGATTCTATGATTCTATGTAAAAACTTGCATCTTTTGCAATTGTAGAACACTGGGCACTAGAATTAATTAATTTACCTTTTTCTTTCCTAATTAACCTCTCTGTAGCTCTCCAGATGTTTTTTGGGCAGTGACTCCTGCAATCATTCACTGATGGTTATGCTGGCAAAGGCTGGTCAGAATCGTAGGCCATAAAAAATGTGGAGGCCCACCACCGCCAACCTTAGACCACGGACCAAGGAACCGCTGACATTGAGATTAGAGATGGGCACGACTTAGCGGTATTCCCGTTTCCGTTTCCGTTACTCGTTTCCGTTACGGAACGGAAACGGTAACGGGAATTACTCCGCCAGACTTCGAGCTCGAACCAACAAACGAACAATTTGGTCTGATTTGTTGTGGTCGTTACTTGCATCGCGGCGATCGCGCGATGCCAAGCAGAACAGAAAAAAAGTTTTTAAAAGTTAAAAAAAAACCCGATTCCCGGCCCTAAAAGCAGGCGAAAACTGTCTGAGGGCACCTACCAGCCAGGCCAGAAGGGTGTTTTATTTGGGGGGGTTCCCCGCCCCCCCTTTCCTTGGCTAGTGCTACTGCTGCGCTGCGCTGGTACTACCAGGCGCGGGGGGGCATCGTCTCGTCTGCCTTTGCCATGCGGTGTGCGGGCGGGGGGATCCAAAATGGCGACCGCAATATTTTTTTTGAAATCGTTGCCCAAAACCCCACTAAAGCACCACAGAAACATGCGAAAATTAGCTATTTTATACGCTTGATTTTTTACAGTAGCAGCTGTGGGTTTGTCTTGCCAAAATACGTCTCCGTTGATTTTATTTTATTTTTTTCTTAATTTATTTTTTTACACCTGCGCAACGATGGGCTGGCCATGGGACGGGACCATGCAAATTTTCAGAGCAATTCCACCAATCGCATGGCCAGGTTTTGACTGACACTTCTGGATGTGCCAGAGGGCATATAAAGCCGAGGCAGTTCCAGTCCGTCGCAGTCTGGGCTTGGATCTTGTGGAGGGTGGTCAGGGCTGGATTGCTGCGCTCAGTCTAGTTTCGATTTCGCGGTCGCGGTCGCGGTCTCGCTAGGCAGAGAGGGAATTGAATTGAATTTAATCGCAAAACATAATTTTTTTTTATTCCCTGTGGGGAATAGCAACGCAGCGTTTATTCTTTTTTGTTTTCTGCATTTTTGAGGAAGAGTTCCGTTTTTTATTTGCTTATATTTGCTTCAAGGGGGAGGGAAGGTTTGAGTGGGAGCGGTAGGGGAGGGGAGGTGCTGCGGATTTATTTTGAAAATATATTATTTTACACTACCATACCATTTCTTTTCTATCCCAATTTCCCACCCCACTGAGTTCATTTACTTGGCCAAGGTCCTTTTACCCTGCGCCTACAGCTTTTTTGCTGCTGTTGCGATTGGGGTTTTGGAAGAGAATCCAGCAACCCTATCCTACCCTAGTAGCAGCTTATAGTTTTATACCATTTATTTTCTATTCTACAGTTTATTAGCAAGTGGCAAGCAACAGCCAAGGTCCAGTACTAGTGCTTAGAAGGGGAGGTTGGAGGCTGTGGATTAAATTATTTTAAAAATATTATACAGAGGACAGACTGAGTAGGCAGAGTCTCCCTCGCCAACCAGTGCACTCAAAGTTCTCAAACACATTTGTTGGCAACAAGGCTAGGGCACCTTCCTCTATAGAACATTTTACAATTTCATTTTACTTAACACTAGTTATAGATATTCTTTCACTTGTCCAACACCTCATTCATTTTTTTGCAGTCAGGCACTCAAACAAACATTTGTTGAAGGGCAGGCACCCAGCCACCTCTATAGAACTTTTTCTTCAATTATATCTTTGAAGAAGTTACATTTATCTTAGTTACTGTGCATTATTTGTGAAAGTTGGGTGCTGCCAGATTTTGCCAACCCCTTGCTTCTATTAGCTTGGTTTTTGTGCAGTTGTAACTTACATCTGTGAAGAAGTTAAGTTACAGTTCTCCTAATTACACTTGCTCTGTGCATTGTGAAACTTGTTTGCCAGGATTGGCAAGCCCCTTGCTTCTTCTAGCTTGGTTTTTGTGCTGTTTTTGTGAGTCAACCTCACTCATTTACTTGCCAGTTTGCCACCAGTCTACATACACAATTACATTTTTGAAGAAGTTACATTTCTCTTTGTTACACTTGCCCTGTGCTGTGCATTGAGAAACTTGTTTGCCAGGATTGGCAAACCCCTTGCTCCTATTTCCTTGCTTGTTGTGTTGCTGTTGTGTGAGTCCATCTCACTCATTTACTTGCCACCACAGTCTACATACACAATCCAATTACAACTGTGAAGAAGTTACAGTTCTCCTAAAATTACAGTTGCCCTGTGCAGCAGGGCATTGAGAGACTTGGGTGCCAGGATTGGCAAACCCCTTGCTCCTATTCCCTTGTTT
>JAHTLZ010000122.1:30015692-30027840 GCA_023846285.1 Phrynocephalus versicolor | reverse complement strand
GTGTGTGTGTGTGTGTGTGTGTGTGTGTGTGTGTGTGTGTGTGTGTGAGTGTGAGTGTGTTTGTGTACCTCTACAGACACAGCCCTCTGGATTTTCATAAACCTTCCCTGGTTTTCATAAACCAACATTACAATATATTATTAAGACAGATTCCAAATACTAGTGGTCACTATAGATAGTTTGTACCTTCCTGGTGTAAAACAAAAAGCAAAACAAAAGCATAAAATAAATCTGACCACCTTTCCTGGCTGAAAACAATGTTGGATCCAATGTCAAGGATCCTCAGGTCTTGGGACAAAAGGTCACCCTTCCTAGGACCTGAATCTTGTCCTCTGGTGTCCTCCAGGATGCCATACTCTCATCACCATTAAATCATCATTAGATGACTTTCCAGTGTACGGTATATGGGCTCCATTCTAAAAGGAGGAAATATCTCTCCCAAATTTCAGTTACCAGCAGTAATAGGTAAACTGCAGTAATTAACCTGCAATTGTTTGTGCCACCCCTTTGGGTTTTGTTCCACTATCACAACTGCATTAAGGCTCCCAAGAATGTCACTGAAAAAGAATGTGGGTTTTGGGCTCAAAGAGGCTCCCCAACCTTGAGCCAATTGGGGGTTCCACACATACATATCCTCATCCTTAAGACATTTACTAATTTCATTGCTCATGTGGCTAAAATCGATGAATTTCAAGAGGGACAAGAAAAGTGTAAAAATCCAAGAAAGAAAGAAAGGCTGAGGAAACTTTTTCTTGGATGTCAGACATTATTCTCATAAGCAGAGTAACATTCAACGGTTGGTTAGGTCCCTTCTTCAGAGACCGGGTGTGTATGAACATTCCAGTTACATCAGTTTCTTTCTGCTTTCACTGTGTTGGCTTCAGCTTGCAGAGTGCTGGGAACTGTGATACGATGAGAGACTTTGACTTCTCTACCGGTGGATCAAAAGACTGTGTTACAGTTCTCTAGAAGAGTATTCCAAGGATCTCCCCAAATGACAAATCCCAGCATTCCACAGGAATGAAACAGCTGCAATTGTTTAGTGCAGATACACTTCAAGAATAGCAGTGGCACTTCACCCTTCCAGATGCGGTAGGGCAGTGATGGCGAACCTTTTAGAGACTGAATGCCCAAACTGCAATTCAAAGCCCACTAATTATTTGGAAGGAGACAATACAGCCATTAAACCTGAATTCAGGTGGCTGTGAAGGGGCGATGTCAGGTGCCCACAGAAAAGGCACTGAGTGCCACCTTTGGCACCCGGGCCATCAGTTCGCCAACACTGCGGTAGGTAATTAAACAAGATGCTCAGCAAACTCATCCATTCTTCCCAACCTCCTGCAACTGCTTTGATGCTAGGTAGGCAGGGTCCAGC
This sequence comes from Phrynocephalus versicolor, assembly GCA_023846285.1. Taxonomy (NCBI): domain Eukaryota; kingdom Metazoa; phylum Chordata; class Lepidosauria; order Squamata; family Agamidae; genus Phrynocephalus; species Phrynocephalus versicolor. Next base: position 30,026,465 of record JAHTLZ010000122.1, on the reverse strand, counting down.
CGTTAAGTCCACTTATGATTAACCATGTGACCATGTGAGATTAAGGCATACATTTGCTCCTGCCCCTGGGGAGGGGGAGCTCCCAGGTAGGAGAATGGACTCCTAAAGCAGATTCCTAGACACAGAGATCAGTGGTGTCCAAACTTTGGCCCTCCAGATGTTTAGGACCACAACTCCCACAGTCCTTTGTCATTGGCAATCTAGGCTTGGAATTTTGGGAGTTGTGGTCCAAAACATCTGAGGGGGGGGGCAAAGTTTGGACACTCCTGGCGTAGATATGAAAGGATGGCATTTGCCATGCTCCAAAGATAAGCAGCGGGCTGTCTGAAGATGCTGAGATATCCTGAAGTCTAGGCATAATTCCAGGAAACATCTTGTGTTGGGGCCACAGGCTACACCTTCAAGACATTCTGCAACCCAGAAAAATGCATGACCTTGTGCTCCACAGACCGTGCCCAATGTGACTCAGTCTACAGCAACGAGGGTGAGCTTTGCTGAATCAATTTTTTGCAGCTGATTCAGAATCAGTGGAAAGCGGTGGGGGGGCCAGAGAGAGAAGAACCTATCTGTTAAATAAATCAGGATTCTGTTTGGATCAATCCACAGAAGAACACCCCTGCGTGCATGACCACACAAAGGCCCTTTGTTAAGAGAAAGAGCTTGGTGTTCTGCACAGTTATGTCTTATTGTTTCCAAGAATAAACAGACCTCTGAAATTTTCTAAGAAAATATAGAAGATTCTAGCAGAAGCCCCCAAAGATGGCTTGTTTATTAAAATGCTCTGATTTTGATTACAATAAGACCAAAGTTAAGTGATTTCTTATAAAGAACAGATGTTAAAACCCAAGCAGACATAATTTGACTCCAGCATAAGTAAATTACCACTGCTTTCAAAATTTAAACCAAGAAAAAAGAATACTGTATTGTAAAATCCTCTTCCTTCCCTATACTGTACCAGGATCAGGTATGATTGAAGGGGTAATGGAATATTTCACCAAGAATAATAATATTAAAAGCAAGATTTAGAAAAACACACTTAGGCAACACTAATAAAGAACGGCACCAGAAGAATATAGTTGGCTGATATCAATAGCAGTTGATGGAATCAGATACAAGACAAAAAAATTTAAAAAGCCCCATGTATACACAAACTCCTCTAGTTCCTTGTATATAACCTGTGGGGCCTGCTCCTTCATTTTTGCCTACCCATTATTAGGAAAGAAGGATGGTGTGCAGTTCTGAATGTGACTACTCAGAAGTAAGTTTCATTGCATTCAGTGGGAAACATGCATTCACAGAATGTTGGAAGGGGCTGTTCATGTACACCAGTGCATTTACATCTCTTAACATGGACATACAACCTTTCTGGCATTCTCCAAACACTGTTTTGCTGTTTATATATCTGTATACAGTGATCCTCCATCTATCGCAGGGGTTAGGGACCCAACTCAGCCCCCAATAATTGAAAATCCACGATATGCAGATGCAGGTTGGGCCGGGCCTGGGGGGCCTAGCTGGGGGCTCTTGTATTTACCCCCAGCCTGGCACTGCCCTGAAAGGGCCTGCAAGAGCCTTCTGGAGGCCCCAAAAGAGCCTACCTGCGAACCAGAAGTGACTTCCGGATTGCCTAAAATCATTTCTGAGGCCTCTGACAGGCCTAGAAAGGCCTCCAGAGGCCTCAGAAATGATTTTTGACGATCCGGAAGTCACTCCCAATTTACTGGAAGTCACTTCCGGTTCGCAGGGAGGCCCTTTTGGGGTCTCAAAAGGCCAGAGAAAGCCCTCGCAGGCCCGTTTGGGGCAGCACCAGTCCTGGAGTAAGTATGGGAGGCCTGAAACAGGCCTTTCCCATCTTAGCCCAGGGGGCCTTTTTTCATATACTGTGGTCCTGTGATATAGCGGGACTGCAGTATATGAACCGCGAAAGGGCGGGGAACCACTGTATTGAAAATTTTGCTTCCCAAACTGTACCACAAGTAATTCCACCTCTCACCCATTTGTCTTCACCCAAGCTTATGCTCAATACAACATTACCTATAATACGTGAATACACTCAAAATCCCAAATACCTTAAACCCTGGGTTTCCAGGCATGCCATCTTTCCCACTCCTCCCAGGATCACCCTGTGTAAAACAACAGTTAGGTCCTGTTATTTGCAGTATAAACCACAACTGTACATGACAAATGAAAGGGGGCGTGGTGGGGCGGGGAGGGCAAGGAACTTACCATTCGTCCAGGCATTCCTGGAAATCCCATAGGGCCACGATCCCCTTTCGCTCCCTATGAAAAGAAAAGAGAAACCAATATACTGGACAGCTGGACGGTTCGATCCACAGCATGCATTACGCCAACACTATCCAAGACAAGCCCAGAACACAGATATTCATATATACAAGTGATGGCGAACCTTTTAGAGACTGAGTGCCAAAAGGGTGATTCAAAACCCACTAATTTTTTGCAAAGTGCCAATACAGCCATTTAAATTGAATACAGGTTGCTGCGAAGGGGCGATGTCAGGTGCTCACAGAAAGGGCTCTGTGTGCCACCTTTGGAACCCATGCCATAGGTTCGCCAACACTGATATATACAGTGGAAGAAATCAGTGTGGCCACTGCAGGATCAATTGATCTACTGCTCAGTAACATGGACCATTCATTTCTGTTGAGTCTGCACTGATCATTCCAATTTTTTTTCCCACAATTCACAGTGACAACCAGACACTGGTTTGACCATTATATTGTCAGTCTACTTTTTGCCGGGCTGCTTGTACCTATCCTTTGGCCTTTGTGAAATGAATATCAGACAGCTGTGCAATATTCACCTTTATTCTTTTCAGCAACTATAGATATCAGCTCCAGAGCAATCAAAACCTTGCTTGCTGGTTCCTGCTGATTTAGGAAAGCAAGACGCTTTGGTATGCCACTAGAATTCTAGCAGGGAATAACAACAGGGATGGACCTATTCTGGGGGTGCAGGAGCAGGAGCTGAGGAACACAGCCACCTGAAGCTCCATTCAGGTGATTACTAGGCATGTTTAAGAACATACAAGGGGAAACAGCACAGCCTTGCCCCCTCTATCCACATCCTCTACACTTCGAGGGAAATGAAACAGAAGGTTACAACCTCCTTTATCCATAGACGCGCTCTCCATCTGAACCAGTACTCTGAATTTCTCGAGTTCCAAATCATACAGAATAAACCACACCTATGGATAAAGGAAGAACTCCTTCTACGAGCAGTTTTAAACCATCTGTGTAGGATCTTCCCCTGATCTAAGAGCTCTTTCCAGTCTTCCTGCAACCAGTCTTAAGGAGCTGTTCACAGCGTTGAATCATGCACACAGATCTTAGGTTCATGGATAAGATAACTGATGCCCTCCCTCTGTCCCTATTCCTATAATCACAACACTTTTGCTTTGCTTCTACCAAAAGAAAAATAAAGTATGTCTTGCACTTCATGCCTGACTTCACGATTATAGATATTCAGATTTCATATTTGATATGAAGCACAAATTATTTAGAGCACTACAGTGAATGTTGCCTCCTCCAACTTGTCTTGCCCCTGTAATAACTTTAAACGTACCTTTTTACCATAAATTCCGGGTGGACCTGGATCACCTCTAGGCCCTCTGTCACCCTTAATAAAAATACATATATGGAGATCAGTCTACTATCTATCTATTTTTATATATATATATAAGAAAAATTCCATAGTTCAGAACATAGCACGTTAGACATATTGATTTGTTTCTTCATTTAAAATTCCACTGCCTTTTATTACAATGCCTTATTTTATAACACTGCCTTTCTCCCTTGCAGGGCCCAGGTAGTGCACAATACAGAAACAAAAACAGGCAACAGTTAAAAAACTTAATGGGTGGAATCCTAATGAAATCTTGCAAGTCACAACACTAAATGGCCACTCATTGACAAGGTACTGATTCTATTCCTTCTTGCATGTGTGGTCACACAACTGGCACACAACCAAGAATAAGACTGGCACTTCCTTAATACAGCAACTCTCTATGAGGATACTAAGTAGCCATGTTAAAACGGAATTACATAAGTTACTATGTTAAAGCAAGAGCTGAATTAAAACAATGGGGGAAGGATCACATTTTGGTATGCATGCCTGATTTTACTTGGCACAGCCTGGAATGGCTGTGCAAACGCACACATGTTGGCAAAACAAAACCCGAGGGGGGGGAGAGAGAGCGAGCTTGGGGGGTGGGAAATGAAGCAATTCAAAGACTCTGTGAAGATTCTGAGTCATGGCTACTGGACTTCTTTTTTGAGAGATAGATACGTTTCGCTGCTCATCCAAACAGCTTCATCGGTCTGAATACAGGTAGCGCGAGTCCTCCATCTTATATTCAGTCAGCTTTAACCTCTTGTCACCCTGATCTGAATTAGGCTCATAAGATGGACAATGGCCTGGATTTAAAGACTATTTTATTTTATTTCAGTATGATATAGCAGATAGAGAGCAGAACTCAGGAGTCCTGGGTTCAGTACTCTGGCTATGCCATGGAAACTCACTGTGTGGCGGAACTGGTAAAATCATCCCTTAAATGTTTCATTTATTGAAAATTTCATTAGGATCACTATACTGTAAGTCCATTCTGATTTGCTGCCACACAACAACATTTTATTTCAGCACAGTAACGCCATGAATTACAAAATTAATCCATTCCAATTGGATTTTCTTAACTCAAAAATTACTTATCTTAAAATGTGATTTCCCATAGGAATGCATTGGAAATGAATTAATTCGTTCCAAGTGGGAAATCACCCCCCCTGCCGAATGGAAAAAAATACGTTAACAAACATGCAAACAACAGAAGCTCAGCTCCCTACTTTTCAGTCACTTGAGAAGTCCACCCAAAAGTTCCAAAAAGTTTCCAAAACTGTGCCAAATGCATCATTTCCTAAATGCCTCCATAACAGGCAGTTCCTGTTCTCTGTGTCCAACTATAAAATGCTTCCTACTTTGCACTTGCAGTACTGTAGTGGGGGTGGGTGGCCACTAGATGGCAGTATTGCAGTTGGAAACTTTTCATAACTCAAAAATCCAGGGTTAAATTTTCATAGTTCAAGTTTCCTATACCTGTGGATTTCCTTTTGTAATTCAAGTTTTTCTTAACTCAAGACATTCGTAATTCAAGGCATTACTGTATACACTTTTTCTGGATCAAACTCCACTTACTCAAACTCACAAAAATTGTAGACTTTGATCCATGAGAGCTCACACTGATATAAAATCATTAGTCTTTAAAGTGCCAGGGTATTTCCCTCCCTTTCCCCCATCCCTTTTCTTTTGCCAACATGCTGAAACAGACTAACACAGCTGCTATTTCAGCAATTTCAAACACAAGATGTCACCAGCCAAATTAAAAAGAAGAACAACAATCCATGTACTTCCACTGTATGAGCATCCATTTGTAGCCATGCATAGCAAATCTAATAACAAAGGGTTATATTCAAAGCAAACACATGTAGTGTATTCTCTCAAGTATAAAATAACTGCATATAAGGAGTCTATATAAGAAAAATTTTGCACTGTTGTTAGGCAGTAAAATAGATATGCAAAAACTCATATAGAGCAGACTAGTTGGTGCCATCAGAACATGAGCTGTGCTGGACAAGGGTCCACTCAGGACTCAATCACCATCTCTTTGACAAATCATATAGTTCTCCAAAACTAGATCAATAGAAAATGGTCACACCATGAAAGGCTGCCACCAAAGTCTAGTTGTCTGTCCATAGCAGGGCTGTTCAACTTTGAAGAGCCCGCAGGCTACTTCCAGCCGCTGAATCCCATGGTGCACTTCCTGAAGTGCTGCACGTCCCCATGGGTTAATTTCAGAAGTGTGCATGAACACACGTGCACGCACGCTTTGCCAGTACTCCTTAGTAGAAGGAGCCAAGCGAGGGGTATGGCGTGGCAACGGCGGAAGATAACAAGGGTGAGCAAAAAAAATTTTTTTTAATTTATTTTTTACATTTTATTTTAAATTTTATTTTATTTTTTGCTGCTGCAGTGAAGGGCAAGTGAGGCTGCCAGGAGGCCCCACAGTTGCCAGCACTGCCACCAAAGGGAAGGATGAGCGAGGCCGCTGGGAGGCCCCACGGCGGCCACCACCGCTGCTGCCGAGGACCCCAGCCAGGAAGGATGACCAAGGTTGCTGGGAGGCCCCACAGCTGCTACCACCGCCGCTGCTACTGAGAACCCCAGCCAGGAAGGGCAAGTGAGGCTGCCAATAGGCCCCACGGCTGCTGTCACCGCTGCTGCTGCTAAGGACCCCAGCTAGTAAGGGAGAGGGACCTGGCGGGTGACTTCTGACAGTGCCACGGGCTACCGGTCGCCCGTGATCAACAGACTGTACAGGCCTGCTCTATTGTATTCAACAGTATTTTAGCCCAAAGGGTCCCGAAAATCGTACTGGAAATACTATTATTTTTGTTCCTGAAAATCCCTTGATTCTTTTTTTATTATTATCATCCTACCCATTGTTACAAGAAGCATTTGGTTTGAACCTTAGATGCTGGCATCCCATGTAATCCGGGGAAACCAGGAAGTCCACGTTCACCCTACAAAAAGAAAGGGAAAACATGGCATTCTGAGGTGGTAGATAAATATACTTCATATCAACTGAACAAGAGAATTTTTAAAAAACTGGAGCTATCAAAAGGTACCATCCATTGAGAAAAGGAAGTTCTGAGTTCAATATGGCCCGCTTTCTTCATAACATTGACAATCACATGTTCCTATCAATATATTCCTTCACTCTCTCAGATGCACCACAAAGTAGTCGAGTCCTTACAGTCTTTATCTGCTTGTCACTTACATATTATCCTGAACAAAGCAATAGCCAATCAAGCCTAAGAAGTGAAGGACTGGCACTAGGAATACTCTGATTGGAGGCAACAACTAAAAAATCAACATGGGCCCATATAGCTGCCTGTGACGACTCTGAGTCTGTACAATTTGAAACCAGCCAGGAAGGAGCCATCTGGAGTAGAGATGGGCACGAAACGGAACAATTGTGTTCCGTTTCCATTCTGTTCGTGGCCCATCTCCCTTCGTTTCCGTTTCCTATGTTTTTTTAAAAAAATCGTTTCCTTTTTTTTTCGGAAATGGGGGTCTTACTTCACTGCGCCGGATGACAGCACTGGCGCCCTGTCATCCGACGTGGGAAAGATCCCTCTCTCCGCCCTCCGCCTCGATGCATGGCAGCCCACCGGGCTGTCATTTCTGGGGCGGAGAGCTAGACACAGGCCACGGATCCGGCCTCCCTCCCTTCCCTCCTCCACCATGTGGTGAGGAGGGCGGTGGGGGGGAGGGGTCGGGGGCTCCGAGCCGACCTCCACGCATGGAGACCGGATCAGAGGCCCCTTCCTTCCCTCCTCCACCACGGAGGCTCACAGCCCACTGGGTTGTCAGCCTCCGAGGTGGAGGAGGGCGAGGAGGGGGCGAGGAGGGCGAGCGGTACTCCCATCCAGCCTCCGCGCACAGAGACCAGATGGCAGCCCCTTCTTGACTCCGCCCCCGAAGCTGGAAGCCGGAAGACTGGACCAGGAAGGCCAGCAGCAGCACCGCCAGGTAGGAGGACTTATCGGGCGGTCAGGCCAGTAACAGAAACGAACAGAACAAAGAAAATTTTCTTGGTTCTGTTTGATTCGAGCCTGGCCCATCCAAATTGTCATTATTCGTTCCGTTACGTAACGGAATGACTAACAACTAACGGTAACGGAAAATTCTTCGTTTTGTGCCCATCTCTAATCTGGAGTATGCAGAAGCCTCAGAACTATTAACACTTCAGGTTGTCTTTAGCTCTAATGGTGCCATCAAGATTCTCCCTTGGGGAACACCGTCACATTGTGTGTTCCTGCCAGTCATCTTGAAGAAGATCTATAAAAGAACCATGCATTTAGGATGAGCAACTGGGGGGGGCAACTACAGTATGTTGGTACACACCTCTATAGGGTTGTGCTTCAAAAAATGTATTAGGTCACTGTTTTTAAGGTTTAGCTTCTCTATAGTACTATTTATTGTCACTGCCAGATGTTCAATTTCACACACACACACACACACACACACACACACACACCTCTTTATGATTTATTCCCAATATCATCCTGACCTGTTTGAGAAATACAGCTTAATGTACTTCAGCAAAAATATTATAAATCAATATAAAACCAATAAACACCAATGTCAAGTGCCATGGCCTTTTCCACATTCTGTGAAAAACACTCCAAAAGGAGCCATAAATGCATTCTAATAAAACTAAATAATTTAGCATTGTGAATGTTAAATTGATAGAAAAGCATGAGAAATTTCTAACTGCCTGAAACAGGCATATTGCATTACTCTTCTCTTGTATATCCACAGCCAATGAGAGGGGAGAGCATTCAGTTTCCACCTGGCTTTAGGTTTAAGGTCAGCTATGAATTTCTTGGACAGCCTTGGAGTCTATTACTGTAGGGGAAAATGCTTAACAGTGAATGGTGGTGGTAAGGATTTTGAAAAACGTTGGGATGACACTGAAAATGACAACTGGGGAATTCTGGGTAATAAAGTCCAAAAAAACTTTCACAAGCTCTAGTCCTAGCTAGCTAGCTAGCATAAAGTTTACTTGGGAATATTTTTGAATACCTTTATCTAAGGTGGTAGTTAGAAACAGGCACTCCGGTTATTAGACATAGTCTTACCTTTTTCCCATCTGGTCCAGGTTCACCCTTCATCCCCGGAAGCCCACGGGGTCCCTAGCAAAGAATTAACATGAATTAGTAACTTACGTCAACTCTTTAATGAATTCCCCTTCTATTCCCACTTAGGAGAATCACTGCATAAGGAGTTAACTTCATACATTCCTGCCAAAGAAAGGGCACTGTGGACTTACTTGAATACCTGGAGATCCTGGAATACCTGGTGTTCCTGCTGCTCCTTGGTAGCCCTAAGGAAACAAAACCTGAAGTTATACCAAAGTATACTTAGCAGATGGTCATCGTTTATTTTAAAATGATGCTTTTGTAGTTCAGTGCTTGCTAACACATGGCACATCTGGATCAAGTTCTCAGGGCTGAATACAACAAGATGTGCAAGTTTGAAACGTTTCTTAAAACAATTTTGGCAGCACCAACAGAAACACCAACCTACGTGTGTGTGTGTGTGTGTGTGTGTGTGTGTGTGTGTGTGATTTCTATCACACCATTCTCCTAGAAACTGGGCTCAGCCTATGACCCACAAACCCAGTCCTCTACTGTTGACTTTATTAAATATATATGTTCCGTCTGCGTAAAGAATGCAGTGTACAGCAGAATGAAACATTTAAATCCAAGACAGTAATTAAAACAATAAAAATCATAATATGAAAAAGCTTTTGTGTGGTCTTGCTTAAAAAATGTATCGCAAAATATATCTAAAACTCACAAAAGAAGTTGGCTAGAAATCCATGTCCACACCATGGTTTAAGTACCTGGCTGCAGAATCTGCTCTCCTTGGGACTAACAACAGGATTTTACTCTGTGTTTTAATGTGATAATAATAAAAAATGCAGTCTGTAGCCATATACACACTTAACTAGCTGCTCCAGGACTAAAAATGGTTTGAAAAATAACAAAGGATGTTGAAAACAAATTAAAGAAAAATATAAAGGAAAACAAAAACAAAAACCTAACCTGCACTCTCCTGTGAAAACGTTCCTGGCTGGTGCCAGGGGGACGTCCATTCCTCTCTCCTCCCTCTGCTTTTGAGGCTTGCCTGAGACAGAGCATTCCAAACAATCCCTCAGAATCCAGCAGGGAGAAAGAGAGAACCACCATTGGCTCATGTGACCTGCTTCAGCACACGTATTGCAAGACGTTGCTTGTTGATCAAGGTAAATTTGATCAGAAATGGTTGGTCGACTTGTAAAAACTCGCAAACCAATGTACTCTTAAACCAAGGTATTACTGTATATCCAAAGACCAGCCGGTATGCTTTAGGCTTCAAGTGGCTGGGAATTAAAATGATCACCCTATATTCCTATAACTATGTGGCTGTTCAAATTGGCTCCTCTCAGTAAAGCTAATAGTATGAACACACACTTCTTGCACCCTGGTGGTTGTATGTAAGATGCCGCAGCACGCATCTGACTGCTACAGGCCACGCAGAGAGAAGCCCAGACTGGCCCTCTTCTCCATACTAACACACCCATCCAGTAACCAGGACCAGAAAATGGTAGTTAGAAACTAAGCAAATGGTAGTTAGAAACAACTCATAGTGCATGCTCGTTCTTATGATGATTCAAAAAGGTACCTCCTATTAATCTGTTTCCACATAAATAACAGAAACAAAAAATAATAAGAAATCATTTTTGTTCACGGAGAACAAAAACAGGGGCCTAAATCCATCTGTTAGACTTGCTGTTAGACTTCAAGCCTGCTGAATCAATTAGTAAGTAGCGAAACAAGATAACTAAAATATATTTCTACACCCAAAACAACGGCAAATAACGTGTGAGAAGCAGGTAAGGTGGGGAGGAGTCAAACTAAAATGAAGGCTACCCAAATTCACACAAAAAGGCCAAGTGCAATCCCTCTCAATCTACATTAATTTTCAAACTTGAGAAAAATAAATTAAGCTGCTTTTGTCGAAGGCTTTCACTGAAGATGCTGGCGAAACATCAGGAAGAAAAACTTCCAGAACAGAACCAAACAGCCCAAAAAACTCACAACAACTTAGAAAGAAAGAAAGAAAGAAAGAAAGAAAGAAAGAAAGAAAGAAAGA